>SMSO01000037.1:2487836-2847836 GCA_004764695.1 Schizochytrium sp. TIO01 | reverse complement strand
GGAAAAATGAAAATAAAAAACAGCATCGCCCAGGGCTAGTGTATAGATAGCCTCATCGTTAGCACTAGCTTGCGCGTGGCCGCCGATATTCACCTCCAAAAAGGAGTCAATAAAAGGGGTGAGGTCCACCATTTCCTATCCCAAAACAAAACAGAATACGTTTTCTTTCTTCGTTTCTTTCCGTCTATTGTGCCTGCCATTCCTCTCGTTAGAACTGCTAGCACCTTCCACACACTCGATCCTGGAGCGCGGCCCTTTTGGTCTTCTTCTCCAGTTCTCCCCATCTTCTCCCTCGTGAAGTTGAAGCGCGAAGCTCCATTCGATCCCAAAGCCGCCGCCTCTGCCACAGAAGGACAGCCCCACAGAGCAGAAAAGCTGTTGGCGCCGCCTATTCAGTGTGGCCAATCGACGGCGGTGAGGAGAGGAACTCGCTCAGCTCAAGCTTCTAAGAAGAAGAAGAAGAAGAAGAAGAAGAAGAAGAAGAAGAAGAAGAAGAAGAAGAATTCCATGCATGCATCAATCCATGTATCCACGCATTTGTGTACCTGGTTATGTTTGGCGTCGTTAGAGCGGCACGATCCGCGCTCTTGCGAACGGAGCTGTCTTAGTTTGGTCTTTCTTTGGAGTGTGTGCGGATGGGTCGTCCTTGGGTGACTAGGGCTCGAAAGACGCTTGTTCGTTTGCTCTGGAGGAGGAGGAGACAGAACTTGAAACCGGAGGAACTCACTCACTCACTCACTCACTCCCTCCAAGGCGGCGAAGGAGAAGAAGAACCCTTGACTAACTTGTGGACCGTCGAGAGACTGGCTGGAGACAGAAGAGGCGCCAGAACGCCACGGAATGCAGTGGAGTGGAATGCAGGGGAGTGGAGCGCAGCGGCCTGAGTGCGGAAGACCACACGTAGCGCGAAAGAGAAGGAAGAGAAAAATAACGGCGACCCGAAATGAAGTGGGTAGAAGGTATTATATATATATAGATATATATATATCTGGGTATGTTGGTAATTAGAATTCTTATTATATTTTAATTTAATGTTAAAAGCAATATGTTAAAAAATAATTTATTATTTTTAAAATATATTTAAAAATTATAAAAATAAATAAACTTTTCAAAGATAAAACTTGTGCTTTAATTTATTAAAAGCAGGCAACGCATGATTAAATCGCTCAGGAGAGAGCTTGCGCGAAACATATTTAGGATCCGTGTCCCCCTCCGCCCTCTGCTTGGCAGTGTGTGGTGGTGTCTGCGAAGGGTCTTTTTTTGGTTTTGCTTGATTGCTCGTTTGTTTGGGTAGTTTGCAGGTATGTTTGTTCGATCTTTCGGACCTCCGTTCCTTCCTGAAGCGAATTTATTTTGCTCTCTCAAACTCGTGGCTCTTCTGTGACTAAAAGAACTTTTTACTAGCCTAAGTGCATTCATCCGCCTACCTGGAACTTGGCGCGTGGATGGATAGGCGTCGCTAACACAGTGCTAGTGCTTCCCTTCTGTAGGGAGTGCTAGCGCCTCTTAGCGAGAAGGCTGCTGGTCCATTGGACTGCTAGGTGGAGCTAGACCTTTAGAGTAGGGATCGGCCGCAGAGAAGACAGAAGCGAGGAGGGTGGAGAGCGCGATAGAAATAAGAGTGCGATGGAAAAAGGCCTCGGGCTCGACCAGCAAACCCAAAACGAGAAAACCTCGGTGGAGGTTGAATATTGTAACGCGAGCAAGCGAAGACAGATCGTGCTCGCTCTCGCTAGCTCGCTAGCTTGACGATTTGATTCATTTTTATTTGTCTGCTTACTTGCTCCGCTTTGCTCATTTGAAAAGCTTAAGCTCGCGTGCTGGAAAATGTTGGGTAACTCAGACCAACAGCAGCAGCAGCAGCAGCAGGATAAAGGCGAAGACCTGCGCCTGCCAAGCGTACAGGCACCTGAGTCACTGCCTAGCCACAGCAGCGATGGCAATGGAAACAGCGGTGCCAGCCTCGGAGCGTCTCAGAGCCAGCGGGACCCGTCTCGCAAGAATGACGGCACCTTATCCAAGTCTGTAGTTCAAGATTTCCGTCGCCAGCAGCTCCAAGTTGCGCTTGTGACTTTTGCCGTGCTCACCGCAGCCGGATCTTATGTATTGATGCTCTTCATTGCCATGCCTCTCTCAATCCACTTGATCGTGAATCAGGAAGAGCTTGGCTGTGACCCTGAAATTCAAGATGACTGCTTTGCTCCTACCGATGTCTCCCAGAAGAAGCTGACACTCACGCTCTCACTGCTCCGCACCATGACTTTTATCATGGGATCCCTCGTCGGTGTACTCAGTGATCGTTGGGGACGTCGCCCGCTTCTCATTGCTGCTCTTTCAGGCTATGCTTGCGCAGGTGCTCTCTTCCTTATCGGTTGGAACACACAAACCCTCGGGCTCTTCATCTTTGGCGGCATGTGCCTTGGTGCAAGCTCGCCAGTCACGCCCCATGGTATCGCCTACGTCTCTGATGTATCTCGCCCGGACCGCTTGGCCACCAACATGGGTATTCTTCAGGGCTTCGGCTACTTTCTGGGTCTCCTCACTGGTGCTCTTATCAGTCTCGCTATTAGCCAGGCTACCCGCGGTGCTGATGAGGATGAATTCGAGCATGCCATTGACCCGTACAACAAGCTCTTCAACATTTCATACTCTGTCGGTCTTTGCTTTTCCGGAGTTGTGGCTGTGACCATGCTCTTTTTCTTACCCGAGTCTCTTCATGTAGATGAGCGAACCAAGATCATCGATTGGAAAAAGGCTAACCCGTTCGGCTTCCTCGCACTCATTCGCCAGAGCCGCTACCTCTCTTGCCTTTGGTTCAGTGCTGCCTGTGCCTGGATGGCTGTCGGTGCTGGTGAGAGTGTCACTGGTGGTTGGTGGCTTCGCCGCTACACTCAGAGTGAGGTGAACATCTTCATCATGTTCATTGTTATGATCTGGCTCAGCTCTGCCTTTGGTGCTGCCTTCATGACACCAATCTTTGTCAAGCTCATGGGTCTCAAGGGTGCTATCCACTTCAGCATGATCATGACCATGACTGTTGGTCTTGCTTTTGCCTTTGCGCCCACTGTCAACACCTCCTACACAGCCGTCGGCCTTTCCTTCCTCGCTGCTCCTGTTGTTCCTACCGAGCTTTCACTCATTATGGGCCAGGTGTCCGCCACTCAGAAGGGTGCTCTCGCCGGTGCTTTGCGTAGTTCCGAAGCCTTTTCCAAGCTCATTGGCATTATTCTCTTTGGTTCCATGTTCGCTATTTACATCGAACCGTTCCGCCCAGATGTAAGCTGCGTCCCGCTCGACTACAGCTCCACCAACGCTGACAACACTTGTGATTGTGGTGTTTCTACTTGCCCGACTTATGACGCTACCAATGCCTCTGGCCGCGTCTTTGATGCGTCCTTCCCTTTTTACTATGAAGCTGCCAAATGCACTCTTGGACAACTTAGCCCGATGTTTGCCGGCAAACCCAGCGCTCACATCCCCTTCAATAGCCCGGAACCGCGTCCCATTGTCCCGCAGTCTTTCGTGGATGATGGTTTGGTCACCCGTGACGACACATGCCAGGGTGGTGGTGGCCTCGGCAACTCTATTACGATTGAGCTCGCACGTGAGTGGTGCGTTAGTGTCTCGGCGCTCGAGGGTCGCGTTGGAACGGCTGTTGCCACCAAATACAACGAGGATTTTGGCTGCCCCGGCTTTGATCTCTCTCTCTTCATGGCAGATGTCCCCATGTACCAGAACTTCCAGATTTGTGCAGCAGACAGTAATTCTGCGGACTGTGATCAAGATATGTATGAGGAGTTGCTCACTAACTCCAGTGCTGTTAACTACGACCTTGCTCAGTTCCAGGCTTTCGCAGGCATTGCCACAAACATCACCGAGGATGTTGATGAGGAGTGCGCTTCGTTGGGCACTGCTGAGTTGAACTTTTGCTGGGAGGGTGTTATTGCAAAGTTCCCTGGTATGTTCCCATTTCTTTACCTTACAGGCCTCGGTGGTCTCTCCTACCTTGGCTTCATCATCGCAGAGGTATTCTTCCGGGATGAGGATCGCGAGTACTGGTTGCACAAGGCCGAACCTGAGAAGGATAAGTCTGAGCCCGAACCTGTGGACAACGCCAACGAAGCTACCGTGCGCCCTGTCAATGTCTAAGTAATTTACATACGTACCCCGATGTACACAATAACAACAAAGATTCCTATTTCAACAATTCTTAAATTAAGTTATCTCTTTTCAATTTATATTACGTTTTCTAGCCCATTCTTAATTAAAAAAAATTAAAAAATTCACACAAAAAACTGTCTCTGACACCCAGTGCCACTGACAATCTGTGTCGAAAGCTCGTTTGCGTTTTGGTCAGAAAGAAGGAATAGCAGAGACGACAGACAGTTTCTTATCCGGAGGTAGCGGCAGTAGTAGTAAAATAATAGTAATAACAACAATAATAACAATAATAAGACTCCTAGTAGCAGCTTTTTCAAAACCAAAGCTAGATACTTGAGTAAGCAACTTGAAACCAAACTTTCTGAGTGAGTAGTGAGCTTGTACAAAGTTAGATACAAATGGACGAAAGGAAAATGGCGGACTGGCAGTTTATCGATCATAACATGGATTGCATTTTGCAACAATAACTCCAGGTTCCGAAGGCAAATGCAGATCAGAATGTCAGTGCGGGGTGAAATCTACACCCGTATTATATAAAGATTTCGAGAGAAAAAGCTTTTATTCTTTTTGCAAGACATTCGCGACTGCTTTCCATTCTAGCCAACGCAACCTTTCTGGGCAGACCTTGTATCTAGCGGAACTCAACGAGAGCATTGCTGCTTCTCTAGTAAAAATAGGCAAAATTGGCAGTCACCAGGTTAAATGTTTTGTCTTATAACGCGTTGTCGCGATTTTCTTGAGCAGTATCCCTGGCAGCTATCCCTGGAGCCGACAGGCGAAAATCATGCCTCGTACTAATCAGCGATCGCTTGGTGTCTTTTATAATGATGACTTCTATAATTTTGACAATTCCTTCCGAACTACGGTTCCTTTCAAGTCAAGTATCTGCGCCAGAGAAGCTTGATCGAAGATGCCGCAAGAGCTTCACCATTGAGCGTCTACTAATGTTCTCGTCGCCCAAGTCACTTGCAAACCTGAAATGTATTTGCCAGATGAACCTTGTTGCGGTCTTTGGGTCCTTAAGAGGACATTTCCCTTGCTATGATTCTTGAAAAAAGAGGCTTACATTGGACATGAGATCTATGCCGAATCTCTCTCTTGGGACTTCTTTCAGATACCCATTTTCTGGAGCCTTTGCAAGGTTTCAGAAGCCTCTGCATAGCCCAGTGAGCTCTAGTACGAAGAAGGATCTGGTTCTGTGCCAACCAGGGAGATCTTGCGCAAGGTTTCCACGGGCCCGATGCGCTTGCTCCTACCCGGCGCAGAATGACCCGCTCGACGACTTTCAGGCCTATCGCTGCGTGCGTTGCACCGCTCGAGGAAACATCTCAGGGACCTCTCTCCATTGCCGACTCAAACGCGTTCGTCCCAGTGAGGCATCCCGTGCTATTGCAATCTTGACTTGCAGGGCCTCAAACACGCGGAATCCTTCTTCGCTGTAAGATCCCGTGAGACAGATACTGGTCCAAAAGCGACTCGACTCGACTCCACTCCACTCCACTCCACTCCACTCCACTCATCTAAACCCTCTCCAGCTCCAGTTCCTTTTAAGAGTCGCAGCTCCGGGCTTTGGTCAATCCGGAACCCCTGCTAACGAGACGCAAGTTTCTTGAAATGCTAGTATTCCGGACATCACGAACCCTGCGAATATCGAATGCGCTTTGGAAACATCAGTCCGACAGCACATTTGGAACAGAGTTCTGGACCGGAGCACCTCCGAAGGGTGTACGCACGACGTGTGTCCCACAGGATTAGCTGTAGTTTTGTTTTGTTTTGTTTTGTTTTGTTTGTTTTGCTTTTGGTTTCTTCGATTGGTGTCGTGAGAAGGTACCGGGCTTGGGTAGTGAGAGCCGCCTCTGCAGCTGCTCCTACCGCTGCAGCTGCTGCTGCAGCTGCTGCTGGGAAATTTAGAGCTAGTGGGGTAGAAAGGTTCGTGGCATGAAGGAATGCTGTAAGGGGACTAATGGCACTGGAAAGAGAGAACATTTGCGATTGGTAGATCTCGCTGCTACTATCTATCTACCAAATAGATCTTTTGGGACTTTTTGGATAAGATGTTGTGACTAGAATACATAGGTCACTCAGTCCCAGCGACAGGAGGAGACGAAGCGAAAGAGAAGTAGAGTGAGGGATTGTTAGTGCAATCGCAAAAACCAGCAGTTTGATGAACAGCAAAACCGGATTGAACAAAGGCTTCTGATTGGCTTTCTGCGGAGCCTGCGACTAGAGACATTGAAACTTGCTGAGCAAATCAATTGAAGTGTTTGCAGAGGAAAGAAAATAACTCGATTAAGAGAGGTAAACGTCTGTGTACGGAAACCATGTTAAACGGGGACCGAAGCCATGCGACAAGCATGCATATGGAAGATATTGAGACTCGGTCGTCTCAGGAGGAAGGCAATACTTCGAGGAATGCAGCCTTCAAAAACGATGGCAGGATTTCCAAGTCAATGGTGGAGGATTTTCGTCGCCAGCAATTGCAAGTCGCTTTGGTAACATTTGCTGTAACTACTGCTGCAGCAACATATGTGTTGATGCTTTTCATCGCCATGCCCATTTCCATTCATCTAATTGTGAATACCCAACAGAAGGGCTGCAACCCAGAAATTCAAGATGACTGTTTTGCAGCAACTGACGAGTCACAACGTATGCTCACCCTGACGCTCTCCTTGCTGCGCAGCTTTACCTTTCTCATGGGTTCTACTATTGGGGTCCTCAGTGATCGCTGGGGCAGACGCCCTGTGCTCTTGACCGCGCTTCTCGGTTATGCAACGACTGGTGCGCTTTTTCTCATTGGCTGGAAGGTTCAAACCTTGGCGCTTTTCATTCTGGGCGGTATCATTCTAGGAGCAAGCTCTCCAGTCACTCCACACGGTTATGCATATGTCTCGGACGTTTCGCGCCCTGATCGATTGGCTACAAACATGGGCATTCTCCAAGGCTGTGGTTACTTCTTGGGGCTTTTATCTGGAGCTCTGCTTAGTCTTGCCATCAGTGAAGCAACGCGTGGTAAAGGAACCTCTGAAGGCGAAAGTGCAATGGAACCGTACAATAAGCTCTTCAACATCTCCTACGCAGTTGGTCTATGCTTTGCTGGTTCAGTTTGCATACTAATGTTGTTTTTTCCTGCCAGAATCTCTACATGAGGAGGAGCGCATCAAAGACATTGATTGGAAGCGAGCTAATCCCTTTGGTTTTCTTCGCCTTGTCACGCGCACAAAGTATCTTGGCATTTTGTGGATTAGCACTGCTTTTGGGTGGATGGCAGTGGGTGCTGGAGAGGCTGTGACTGCAGGTTGGTGGCTTCGGCGATACACGCAAAGTGATGTAAACCTGTTCATTATCTTCATCGTCATGATCTGGCTTGGTTCGGCCTTTGGTGCTGCATGTATGACGCCAATCTTTGTTAAGTTGCTTGGCCTCAAAAAGACCATTCATTTTACCATGATTGCAACAGTCTTTGTTGGCATTGGCTTTGCGTTTGCACCTACAGTAAACGTTTCGTATACTGCTGTTGGTCTATCCTTTCTCGCTGCCCCTGTTGTACCTACTCAGCTGTCCCTTCTTATGGGTCAGGTACCTGCAACTGAAAAGGGTGCGTTGGCTGGTGCGATCCGTAGCTCTGAGGCATTCTCCAAACTCGTGGGCATTATCGTAATGGGAACGACCTTTGCAATTTACATCGAACCGTATGTTCCAGATGTCAGCTGTGTTCCGCTAGATTACAGCTCATCGAACCCAGTCAACACCTGCCCTTGTGGTGTAAACACCTGCCCAACATACGATCCCACAAATTCCTCTGGAAGAATTACAAATGCTGCTAACCCATTCTATTACGAGGCAAACAAATGCACGCTTGGAAATCTTAGCCCACTGTTTTACGGGAAACCAGGTAAATACGTCGAGTATCGCAATCCGGAGCCAAATCCAATCGTACCGCAATACTTTGTTGACGATGGCACAGTCACTCGAGATGGCTCGTGCACAGGTGGCGGTGGTCTGGATGCCTATTCTGAGCTTGAGTTAACGAGACAGTGGTGTGTAAGTGTGAGTGCCATGACCCCAAAGGTTGGAGCAGAGGCTGCAGAAATTTGGAATCAGGAATATGGTTGCCCGGGTTTTGATTTTACCCTTTATGTTCAAGATAAACCCAAATACGATAATATGGCCACTTGCGAGGCGGATATTAATGATAGTGAGTGTAATCAGACTTTATACCAAGAGACAACCAGCGACAGTAATTCTCTTAACTACGATGCGGAGGAATTCGATGAATTCACAGGCATTTATGAGAACATCACCAATGGTGTCGAGGCAACTTGTGCATCTATGGGATACGGTGATATGAATTTGTGTTGGAAAGGTGTTACAGGCGATTTTCCTGGACTCTTTGCCTTCATCGTTTACTCTGTGATGGGTCTCCTGGCTTATCTTTTCTTCATCATCGCCGAGGTGTTCTTCCGCCATCAGGATCGTGAGTTTTGGGTTCACAAGACTGACACTGCCAAGCCTGTTGATGGAGAGAAGAACTCCGATGGTGCTGCAGTACGACCTAACGAAGCTTAATCAAACCTTTTATAAGAATATACCTTCAATCAATTACAATAATTTTTTGTCCATGAATCTTTTGAACATTTCGTATTATGTCTCATTAAGCCATGCGTCAAATTACACCGATCGGAGCTGTTGCATTGTTGAGCTTGAGTTACAGCATGTCGTTTGTTGAATCTCCGAACCTATACCACTGCATTCTGCAAAGAGCAATTTATTTCTTAATTAATTGTAATTAATTTTAATTTTAATTTTAGTCAACGCAACGCAGGCACTCTTGCTTTCCAGCGGCGGCTGTCAATCGGCAACCCTTTCCAACCGGTTTCAAGCAGCGCGCAGAGTGATCTTGTGCGCGCTCGCAGCCTGAAGATCGCAAGAGCTCAAGTTGGGACTGCCCAAGCTCACTGAAACGAAATGGGTCCCCGACCAAAGTGGTGCACACCTTTTCAAGTGAGAAGCCTCACGAGTTTCAGCTCAGCTGTGAGCTTGCTTGGGAGGCACGTGCCTCGTGGCGAGGGCAAGTTCGAGGAGGATCTCCGCGAAGACTGGAGTTATCAAACGACGATCGCGATGGAAGGCGCTCGTTGTCTTGGGCTCGGGCGCAATGACAGCATAGTTGATGGATGGTTCAATCGGCTGCTCGCTCCTGGAGATTGAAGATGCCTGCAGGCGATGAAGCAGCTGCTGGCTGCTAAAAGTGCGGATTTCATTTAATTCTAACAACAGTGCAGATGAAAAGCGAAGCCATCGAAGTCAGGACATGGATGTGTATATAAACGCACACATGTGCATATACATGTAAATGTATATCTGTGCGAATGTCTGTCTGTGTGCATTTTTAGATGTACGCAAATTCTGAGCAGCAAGGAAGAACGACGTTCGGGCTCGGTCTCCTTGGCTTGCTTGGTCTGGTCGTGGACCGCGGCGAACGAAGTTTTGCGGCTGCACAATTCAGCAGCTTGCACATCCGCTTTGGGAGGCGACCGGCAGAATGCATGCATGCATGCAGGCAATCAGATCGAGCGAGGCCACTGCTCACGGCCCATGAAGCACAGTGCGGCACGCGTGAAGGATTACTCGACATGCACGCCGGCCTCTGAGTTCTCCGTGGCACAGGGAGGGCTTTCTTCTCTCGAGCGAGCGGCTTGCGTCGAGCGAGTGCTTGCCGCACAAGCAAAGCAAGCTAACTGCTCAGGCTTCCGCTTTGGGCTGACCGGACCTCTGATTGTAGTTCTCGGCCCATAATGACCGATTGAGACGCAGTTCGTTCGCTCGCTGCTCTGAAAAGCAGGCCCGGAATACTGTATACGTCACCCTCTGTCGCTGTGGACCTTCGTTGCATAGATGGGCGATCGACGAGCAACAGACCGCTCCACGGCCGGACTGGACCTGACAAACGACCCAAAAATAGACATAGCTTGTCTCTTGTACCGTACGATACTTATTCTATGGGCAGCTCTAGAGAAAAAAGAAAAAAAGTGGATAAAAGATGCTGTTATTGTCTTTCCGGTACTTGGCCGTTCTCAAGATGGCGATGGAGAAGAAGATCTAGCCAGGTTTTGGAGACAGACGTACTGGTGTGAAACAGGCTGACGATGTTGTCTTTCTTACGCAGAGCTCGGGAAACACTATTTCAAGAAGACATGCCGCAGTATGCGAGAGGAACAGGTGAATAGAAGTCATCTCGCTAGCAGCAGCTGTGTTTGACGTCGTGGCGGCCTCCATCATGTCTTAGCTGTTGGGTTATCTTCTGTTTTCCTGTCTTAACACGAGTAGCTCTCATATTCAAGGTGTTGATTTTGAGATCTGTAGGGGAGGTTGGGAGAGCTCATACTTGGAAAAAGGAGTGGGAAGCTAAAGGAGAAACCGGTTTAGTTTCCAACTTGATGACTGTTTGTGCTCCTACTCGTCGTATTACTACATCAAAGAAGATCTGAAACAGGCGAAACGAGAGTTCTATCCATTACGCCAGAGCAGCATAAGGAGTGTCGCATCGTGGGCCTCTGTTAACAGTTCAATCCTGAGGACAATGGCGGACGGAGCTAAATTGATTCCCTCATACTTAAAATAACTAACTAGACAGTAAGAGTTAATTCAAGAACGTATGCAGCTCTTGACTGCTCTCGATTGCTGTCTTATTTTCTTTCTTCTTTCGAGAATGCCATGGGCAAATCAGATTACATGTTAAGAATAAAAACACATTGTTTCTCTTTGAAGCCATATAGGAGTTATAAAATTGAGCAAATTTTTGAATGTTATCCCAAAAGCAAAAGCAAATCCACAATCGAATTTATTGATTTGATTTGAGAGTAACGTATTGCTAAAATCTATTTGTGATAACGAAAATTTTATTGAGAAAAGCTTTCAAGCCTAGCAACGCTGAGGTAAAATGTTGGGCGATACGAACAACAAGAATAACACCAGCATTAAGCTGGAGGACATTGAAGTAGTACCCGCGTCGCTCAGCTCATCCTCATCGTCTGAACCTCCGCCGGAGAAAGAAGATAAGACTAGTAAAAATGACGGCACTCTCTCGAAGTCTGTCGTGGAGAATTTCCGTAAGCAGCAAATGCAGGTTGCACTTGTAACATTTGCTGTGCTTACAGCTGCTGCATCATACGTAATGATGCTCTTCATCGCCATGCCCATCTCTATTCACCTCATCATCAATACGCAGAGAATGGATTGTGACCCAGAGGTCAGTGCTGATTGTTTTGCAGCAACTGATGAATCTCAGCGTGTGTTGACCATTACCCTTTCGCTTCTTCGCATGATGACCTTTCTTATGGGTTCGACAGTTGGAGTTTTGAGCGATCGCTGGGGGCGTCGACCTTTGCTCCTTGCAGCACTCTCGGGCTATGCTATAACTGGTGGATTATTCCTGATTGGCTGGAAAGTGCAAACCATTGGCTTATTCATCTTTGGAGGCATGATTCTTGGTGCCAGCTCACCTGTAACACCTCATGGCTACGCTTACATTTCTGATATTAGTCGCCCTGATCGTCTTGCTACAAATATGGGTATCTTGCAAGGTGGTGGGTACTTTATTGGATTGCTTTCTGGCGCACTTGTCAGTCTGGCGATTAGTGAAGCAACGCGTGGAAAGGGCGCTGAGGAGGGTGAAAGCGCACTCGAACCCTACAATAAGCTATTCTATGCGTCATATGCAACAGGTATGGGATTTTCTATGCTTGTTGCTATATTGATGCTCTTCTTCCTTCCCGAGTCACTTCATAAAGATCTACGCAAAACCACCATGAATTGGAAAAAGGCTAACCCATTTGGCTTCCTCACCCTCATTACTCGCTCTGCGTATCTTTTTTGCCTATGGATGAGCGCTGCCTTTGGTTGGATGGCCGTGGGTGCTGGTGAAAGCGTTACAGGTGGATGGTGGTTGCGTCGCTTCACACAAAGCGATGTCAACATGTTCATCATGTTTACAGTCATGATCTGGCTTGGTGGCGCCTTTGGTGCCGCGATTATGACTCCAATTTTTGTGAGGCTTTTTGGTCTTAAGGGTACAATTCACTTTAGCATGGTCGCAACTATTCTCGTTGGAGTTGGCTTTGCTTGCTCTCCGACTGTGAATATTTCATACAATGCAGTTGGTCTCTCATTTTTGGCAGCACCGGTCGTGCCCGCAAAGTTAACACTAATCATGGGCCAAGTACCAGCTACTGAGAAGGGCGCACTTGCTGGTGCTGTTCGTAGTTCTGAGGCGTTTGCAAAATTGTGTGGAATTCTTATTCTTGGTAATACCTTTGCCAATTATATCGAAGCATACAAGCCGGATGTAAGCTGTGTTCCACTCGACTACAGTTCCTCTAATCCGATCAACTCGTGCGACTGCGGTGTCAACACGTGCCCCACTTATGATCCAACGAATTCATCGGGACGGGTGATGAATGCAGCCTCGCCCTTTTACTATGAGGCTGCAACTTGCACTCTTGGTAATCTCAGCCCAATGTTTGCAGGGAAAGTCTCTGCTCATGTGCCTTTTAATAGTCCGGAGCCCCGGCCAATTGTGCCACAATTGTTTGTTGACGAAGGCTTGGTTTCTCGCGACGGTTCGTGTGTGGGTGGCGGTGGACGAGGAGATTATGATGAAAGACAACTCGATCGTCAATGGTGTGTCAGTGTAAGCGCAATGACAACTCGTTACGGGGAAGAAGCTGCCCAGCTTTGGAACCAAGAATACGGTTGCCCTGGGTTCGACTTTGGCTTGTACTCTCGGGATATTCCAAAGTACGAGAATCTTCAGATCTGTGAGGAAGACATATCTAGCCCTGATTGCGATCTTGTCCTTTACAATGAGACAATCAGTAATCCTGAGTCGCTGAACTACGACGCCTCAGAGTTCAACAAGTTTGCAGGAGTGTACAAAAACATCACTGAAGGCGTCAGTGCGACTTGCGAATCCTTTGGTACTGCAGATATGAATATGTGCTGGGATGGAGTTATTGCAGATTTCCCTGGGCTGTTCCCTTTCATCTACTTTTCTATGCTTGGGGTTCTAGCGTATGTGTTTTTCATCATCGCTGAAGTGTTTTTCAGACACCAGGATCGAGAGTTCTGGTTAATGAAGAAACCTGCTGCAAAAAGTGACCCTGAATCTGCCACAGCCCCTGAGGCGACGGTGCGCCCTACAGCCTGATTGCCAACTTTTCAACCATCAAGATTTATCAAAGTCAGGATACATCCTATATCAGATACATGTCATGCCTCTTCGTACCATTTGCATTGGTGCGTCCATTCCAAAGGCTTTGGGCACATTTCTGGGTTTCCCCCCTCGAAATTCTGGGATGTTTGAATGCAAGCCAAAGTGAACCTAGAGCATCAGAATTCCAAGGCCATTAAACAATAATCAATTTGCAATTTTTAAGATGCTTCAAAACCCTAAACAAAGTGCCATCAAGCGGCTTCCTGAGTTCATGTGCGTGGAGATCCACGCAAACAACATATATTCCCAAGGATCATCCAGATCGATTGCTCTCCTCCTCTGCTTCTTGTTTATATTTTTCTCTAGTTGTTGACATTCGCCTTCATATCCTTGTTCAAGATAATTTACTTTACATTTTCTTTATTTAATTTTAAAAATTAACGAAAAATAGTAGATATACGAAAAATAAAAAATAAAAACCACTGACGGAAGTTTTTATAAAATAGCTAAAATAAAGGAAAGTCCACGTTTTGCAGGGTGGCTCCAGTAGCAACCAGTTAGTAAGTGCCTAGGTAGGCATCGCAAACGGAAGAACTTGATGTCCCTGGTTTACTGAAGGTAGCATGGCCACGACCAAAGTGAGATTGATCGACTATTCGCAATGTTTACTACTACCTAGTACATGCATGTTCCTAGCTGTATGTTTTATTCATCATGATCCTTCAAGTCGCCAAACATCCTGGGAGATCGACGGTTGCGCTCACATCTCCATTGCCTTCTTCCTGGCGTCCTTTTCTTATTATTTTCATTGTATTTTCATTTTTTAATATACTCTAGGCTATATATATATTTTTTTTAGCTAAAATAGTTTTTAATTAAATTACACATCAGCAGAGTTATAAAAGCTAAACACCTCACTCACTTTTTTCCTTTTTCCTTTTTCCTTTTTTTAAATTGTTTTCTTAAAATAATAATAATAATAATAATAATAATAATAATAAATTAAAGCAGTCTCTACAGTTCTTACTATCGGCCCGTGGACGGAAATTGCGCCGTCCTGGTGAGGCCGACTGACTTAAGTGCATTTTGCTTGTTTAGCTCCTTTCTTACAAACCCAAGTGCACTATACATCAGTAAGCAAGCTACGCTGCCACTTCTTCAGTATTGGCAGCCGTGCTATTTAGTTCTGCTATGTGTTAATTCAAAAGAGAGGGCGGCCTCAGACAGAAGCAATCAGATCGTTTGTGCGAAGTCTCAAATGGCGGTGTCACTGCAGTCCGAACTTCGCTCTATGGCTGAATCGCCCTGAGCGGCTGTGAATTCATGTGGCTATTCAGCAGCCCCGCCGGTCCCTCTTTAGGCGCTGCTTTCATGCTCCCAACTCCTTCTTTAAAGTGGTAGAGCTGTTGACATCGATTGAAAACGCGCCACTGAAAGAAGAGCCATCAGATCAAAGAATATGAAGAATTGAAGAATTGAAGAAACGAAGATTTGAAGAAATGAAGAAATGAAGTCAGTAGGTACCTACGTATCTGTAAGGATTCATCTAAGTGCCTCTTAGCCAGCTGACTGGCTAGGCTCTTAGAAAGAAGAAGAAAGAAATCAAGAAATCAAGAAATCAAGAAATCAAGAAAGGGCGGAATAGCGATCTCGCTTTTCCTGTCTTCCACTGCGTTTGGAACTACTACTCCCTGGCTAGCTAGCACTACTATGGCTTTCGTTGGGTTTTCTTTTCTTCAAAAGTCCCTCAATTCTTGCGATTGGAAACTCGAAAATGTAAGAGTTTGGTTTCGCTCGCTGGCAATAAAAGAACGACAGAACACACAGACACAGAGAGAGTCTCTTGGCTTCAATTCACTCTGATATTTTGTTGCAAGCCCAGCCTCACTCAGTTAAGCATGTACTTGACGAAGAAGACCTTGGGTGGCATGTGATCGCCGCTCCAATCGCGAAGACGCCGCCTTCCAGACGAAAGTAGAGTCCGGAGGCCTGGAGAAGGAGCCCAGAGAACGGCTCCGGGTCGAATTGCAATCGCAACTGAAGGCAGGCGTGCATATATGCAAATCTCGAACTAGGAGGAGTCTAACTTCTTCTTTTATTGATTGTCAGAAATTGGAATCGCAAATTCTGCGATGCGACCTCCACGGCGAACTTTTTTTATTTGTAAAATAAGGTATGTCCGCAAAGGGGCCCCAAAGGCATTTATATGCTGGTACTGGGCTGTTTGAGACGCGCGTAATGGATTAATTTAAACAGGCGCGACTCCAATGCCAAAATGAGGCTTCAAGTCGAAAAATCGAAGTGCTTTTGGTAGTAGCCAAAAGCAAAGGATGTCAACAAAAGTACAAATTTGAGCGTATCTTTGCGCATCGCCACATCGCGCAAGGCTTTGCCAAAGGCTATTAAGGCAATTGTTCTTTTGAAGGGAATTAGAAAACGTCGGCCGAGCCACGGCTGAGCGGTCCTTGGCGATCTTCGAGCGAGTCGGAAGGCAGATCGCGATACAGTTTGAGGCTGCTGCATTTGCAGTCTTCCGTATTTTAATTAAAAACAGGCGCTAGTTAAGAAGCCAGGCGGTTCAATGCTGCCTTCAGAGATAATTAGTTCTATTCTTCTCCTGTTTAGTTTGGTTTGATTTATTTTGTTTTATTTTGTTTTGCTTTGTTTTGATTTGTTTTGATTTGTTCTTTCAAGAGAAAAGAGAAAAGAAGAAGTTTCCTGCTATGCTATTATGGTAACTATCGTCGTGAACGCACGTACTTTTGGTTTTCTTTGAGTGTCGTTTTTGGGTGTTCGAAGATATTTCGAACATGGGGCAGCAGGAATGAACAGACAAACATGCATTAGTTTGGACTCCTTCGCCGTAAAGAAGAGCTTCTGAAGAAGCGTCAGCCTATGTCAAGGAAGAGGCTAAGCTGAGAAATCCATCCACCTCATCTCAGGCTGAGCGGCGCTGGCTTGGGCATTCTCGTTTGCCAGTGGTACTTTTTCCATTCTCTTTTCTACTCTTTTCAATCCTTGTCTTTCCATCTGACGATGCACAGTCTGACGATGAATCGCTCGAATGCATATCTTGAAATCGGTTTCGAGTTCCTCGATGATGGCACTCTCCGTCGAACAAACTTTTGCGAAGCTGTTACTGTGATTCAGATAAGCGCAAATGGCGAACAGAGTCGAAGCTTGGACCGACGGGGTTGTCTGTGTGGAGGTTGCAGTTTTAGCCTGCAAGGTTTGACAGTCTCAAGTGTCAAGGCGGCCGAACGTCTTTCTTTGCGAAGAAGAGGCCGAAGGCTTAAGTCTGTGGAAAGAGAGGCCTCTGAGGCGGTGTTGCTGAAGAAGGGCGTGCGTATCGAGTGACAGCAACAATAAAAAGCGCAGGCCAAGGCGAGAAGAAACCAGAAACGATTGTAAAAATAAACAACATACTTTCATCTTGTTTCTTCAATTATTTCCTTCTACGAAGAAAAAACAAGAAAAATATATATATATATATATACCTAGGGTTTGGTTTGGGCCTTGCAACTTGAAGGGCGCAACGGGGTCGCAGCGATTGGTTGCAAACGGGCCCAAACCACATCTTGAAAGTTAAATGATTAGAAATTGAGGGCCTACATCAGATTTCGCGTCGCCACTGCTCTGTTGTTCTCGTTTGCCTGTCTGGGATGTTTGATGATTTTGTTGATTTTGTTGATTTTTTTATTTTTAAATTAAAAAAAAATTTATTTAATTGAATGAAAGGGGTTTCTTTTCAAAACGATCTCATCTTGTGCAAATAATAAATATTCGATGCCTGTCTGACTGTCTCTTGAGCGCGTGTCGTGCGTACCAGAAGCACGAAACTCATGACATGTTGGAGACATTGCTACTAGTAGAGATAAATGGCGCTGTGGGCACAGGCAGTTGAAGAGGGACCCGCTTGGCGTTGCCAGTGGCTGGTGGGCAGTCCGAAAGTAGTTGATTGTCGTTTTTCGCAAGGCTGTTTATTCTGGGGGGGGGGGGCAAGATTATACTCAAAGCCCTGAATTTAAGAATGACTCTGGTGTGTGCTTAAACCATTAGAGTGTCCTCAAGAAGATGTACATTACAACAAATCTTAACCTCGATTTCTAAAGCAGGCAAGGGGGCACTACGTCAGACCTTTCATTTGTTGTTGTTGTTGTTGCTGCTGCTGTCATGAGCGAATTTTAATTCACTATCGTTTTGCAAGAAATTCATGAAATCCACGCAGATCCACAAGATGTCGTAGCTATAAGCAATTACATTCTACCTATATTGCGTGCTCGGCATTTTCGTCCAGGTTTGATGACACTCCTGCTGCTGCTGCTGTTAGAACCCTTCGAAACGCACAGAACTGGGAAGACTAAAATGTCAGGACAAAGGCCAAAGGCCAAAAGTATCTAAGGATAGCATGAACCTCTACTTATTCGTCCGTGCGCTTTTAAAATTTAATGATGAGTTTGCTTTAAAATATGTACAAATGGTACAAAGCTTTGCAGAATGCTCTTTTTGTTTCTTGAAAGTGGGTACTTATTTCTTCCTTGGCAACCTCCATATTTGAAGTTCATTAAATGAGGCGGTAGAAGCAAAAGCTCGAGCCAAATACCAAGGTCCCCGAGCTCGAGACCGCCTATGCAGCGATTGTTATAACTCAGGAGAGTCTCATAAATAGCGGCACAAGCTGGCATATGACGGCCAACCACGCCTTGTTTCGACATTATCTGTTTTTTACAACGCTTGACTTTTTGTTTTAAAAAAGGGATAAGTATTAGACGCAGGATATTGGTGGCCTTTCCCCTCCCCAAAACGCTTAAAGATATAAGCAGTCAAGCAAAAAAACAAACGATGCCTAAAACGTATCCAAAAACGAGCATGGCTACGAAACAGATCTGTCTACCTACCTACTTTCTATGATAAATCATTCCACCGTTTCATTAATTTAAAAAAAAGATTAAATAATATATATATGTATATAATATCAGAATCTCTCTTTACAAATAGCAATCAGCTGCGGAGGTACAACCTTTTTCTTTTAACTTTTACAAATAAAATAATTTTTAAAAAAGGGAAACAAAGTCTGAACTTGATCAGAGACGGCGCATACGAAAAGTGTGGAGATTCAAGTTTGCTAAGTCCCAAGATGGGACTCGGTCCTGCCAGAGTTCCCAAAAGCCAAAGTTCAAGTCGAGTTCGAGCAGAAGTAAGCGAGCAAGCAAGCAAGCAAGCAATGACTTACTCGGCATGGAGAGTTCACGCCCAATCGCTTCCTTGCTCTCTGCGGCCTTAAGGTCTCAAAGTTTCGCCGTTGGCGCAGTTATCAGTCCAGGTTTGCGCTCCGATCCGATACTACGGTACGGAGGCAATCAATCACTCGAAAGGGAAAAAAAGTGTCATCGTGGCGAAAAGAAAAACAAAGGAGAAGAGGAGAGGAGGTCGAATCTGAATTTGAATTTGAATTTGAATTTGAATTTGAATTTGAATTTGAATTTGAATTTGAATTTGAATTTGAATTTGAATTTGGAGTTGAATACAAAAATGAATACGAAGTTGAAGTTGAAGTTGAAGTTGAAGTTGAAGTTGAGTGAATCAGGCTTTCAGGGAGGCCCAACGAGCAGACGCAGAACAGGTGGAAGCGCGGATCTCTCGCTTGCTTGCTTTCAGATCGCTCTCTCGCTGCTTTTGGATCGCGCCGCGCGAGCCAATTTTGGCGTGAGACGGACTGCGCACGCCGCCGACCCAGCGAGGTGGGGAGACCTTCTCGCGCACATCGAGCGCGAGCTGCCGTCTTGGAGAAGAGGACCCGAGCCCGTGCTGCGAGCTCTGGACGGCCTTCCGCAGCACCCCGGGCTTGAGGAGCACCAGGCGTCGATTCCGTGGAGCAGACCTGCGCCAGCATCAATAAATGGCCAGGCTGTGCGAGGCTCCTCTTTCCAGGGAGCTTGTGCATCTCAAGGTCAACGAAGATAGACGACTTGAAGAATGCATGCAAGCTTTGACTGTGTATGGGCAAAGAAGAACTAACAGACTGGCCCCTGGAGGGCTTGGAAACCTGAAAGAGCGAAGCTTCAAGATCTCGCCGTGCTTCGTTCAAGGCCTTGGAGCTGGTCGGGAGCAGGAGAGAGCAAGCGGACTGAAGAAAGGGCCCAGAGTAATTGCAGAGGAAAGCGAATGGGCTTGCTGCAAAGAGCAAGAGCATCTTGGAGATGAACTTTTTAAAAGTTTGGTCGTCTCAGAGGCAGGGGAGAGAGGAAAGATTGCCACGAGTTTTCGAAGTGGGTACCTCTGGTTTCTAGAGAAATGGTGTTTAGCTCACATGACCTCTGAGCCTTTGTTTAGCCTTGAAGTCCAAACTGATGATATACCGCTGAGTCATCTAGATCCATCGAGTATATTCTCTCTTGCATCGCCACTGGCAATCTCAGAGGAAGTGGAGATATCTTTTCACCATTTGGATTTTAGGAAAGGCGATTATTATTTTTTTTTAATTGAACAATTAAAAAGCAGACGATTGAGATAAGTACTAGGAAAAAAAGAAAGATAAAAAGGAAGCAGAAATGGGACCCGCCGTACCCTTTTCTAAGAGAAGACAAGGAAGAACAGGTTTTACAAGGAGGCAGGCGCACGGGCGGTGTTGCGAAGAAGGACGAAGGCCAGCAAAACCAAAACTCCATCGAGGACGGACCCCGTTGGAAAGCCTAGGATAAGAACTTGTCTTAAGCCTCAGTGGACTTACGGAAATAAGCTGGTTTGTGGACATCGGAACATTGTGGATCAGAAAGTTAGCTTCAAGCTATAACAACTCCCTGCCAAGATGATTGGCAGCGGCTCGGAAAAGGTCGATGAACGAGCTG
Source organism: Schizochytrium sp. TIO01 (assembly GCA_004764695.1). Lineage (NCBI taxonomy): Eukaryota > Bigyra > Thraustochytrida > Thraustochytriidae > Schizochytrium > Schizochytrium sp. TIO01. The sequence continues at coordinate 2,827,616 of SMSO01000037.1, read as the reverse complement.
TTCCCGTTGAGGTCGGCTCGGCCCAGTCGATGTCTGTAAATGAAAGCAAGTCATTGGGCAAGAACAACGGGAGCATTAGCCAGTCTGTAGTGCAGGACTTTCGCCAGCAGCAAAAGCAGGCCATTATGGCAGCATCCTGCACATTTACGGCTGGTGCCTCCTACATTTTGATGCTCTTTATTGCCATGCCTATCTCAATTCACCTTATCGTAAACCAAAGCAATGGATGCGATCCGGAGGTTCAGGATGACTGCTTTGCCCCGACGGATGAATCCCAGCTCATGCTTACGCTTACACTCTCACTGTTGCGCACAATGACCTTCCTCATGGGCTCCTTCCTTGGTACGCTTAGCGATCGTTTGGGCCGCAAGCCTCTTCTCCTTGGCGCTCTTACCGGCTATGCCACAACTGGATTGTTGCTGCTGATTGGATGGCAGACGCAAAAGCTCGGACTCTTTCTCTTTGCTGGTATGGTTCTCGGCGCTAGCTCGCCTGTAACTCCCCATGGCATTGCCTACATCTCTGATATCAGCCGTCCGGATCGCCTGCCAACCAACATGGGTATTCTCCAGGGTTGCGGATACTTCATGGGCCTTCTTTCCGGTGCTTTGCTGAGTCTCCTTATTAGCGAGTCCACCCGCGGCCGTGCATCCGAGGATGAAAACCAGTCCGCTCTTGAGCCTTACAACAAACTTTTTAATATTTCGTATGGCACAGGCTTTGCTTTTGCAGGAAGCGTGACAGTCTTGATGTTCTTCATTCTCCCTGAATCTCTGAAAAAGACGGAACGCAGCACTTTTGTTGACTGGCGCAAAGCAAATCCCTTCGGTTTTGTACATCTTGTAACTCGCAATATGTACTTGTTGTGCCTTTGGATCAGTGCAGCTTGCGCATGGATGGCTGTTGGCGGACTTGAGTCTGTAACAGGTGGCTGGTGGTTGCGCCGGTACATGCAAACTGATGTGAACATCTTTATTATTTTCATCGTCGCTGTGTGGCTCGGTTCAGCCTTTGGTGCAGCCTTCCTTACGCCGATTCTTGTCAAGCTGATGGGACTTAAAAACGCCATTCACTTTGGCATGATCTGGACCATCATTGTTGGTTTTGGCTTTGCATTTGCTCCTACTGCAAATCTCTCCTACGTTGCTGTGGGTCTCTCGTTCTTTGCTGCCCCTGTTGTTCCTACTGAGCTTGCACTCATCGTGGGACAAGTTCCTGCCACAGAGAAGGGTGCTCTTGCAGGTGCAGTGCGTAGTTCGGAGGCATTTAGCAAGCTGATGGGCATTGTTATTTTCGGCACATCATTCGCTGGCTACATCGAGCCATTTGTGCCTGATGTGAGCTGTGTTCCACTGGACTACAGTCCAAGCAACCCGATCAACACCTGCGACTGTGGCGTAAACACTTGCCCGACATACGATGCGACGAACTCTTCGGGTCGTGTGATGAGCGCAGACTTTCCATTCTACTACAAGCCGTCCAAATGCACCCTCGGTCAGCTTAGCCCTATGTTTGCTGGAAAGCCTAGCGCGCATGTACCCTTCAAAAGCCCGGAGCCAAACCCTATCGTCCCTCAAAGTTTTGTTGACCTTGGTCTTGTAACTCGTGGTGATACTTGCCAGGGCGGCGGTGGACGTGGCGACTCTGCTACTGTCACTGTGCAGCGCGAATGGTGCGTAAGTGTTGCTACTCTTGAGGGTCGTGGCGTCTCGACGGCGGCTGCGGAGCTTTTTAACCAGGACTTTGGTTGCCCTGGCTTTGACTTCAATTTTTATATTCAAGACATGAACAGATACGAGAACCAGGTTGTATGCAGTGCTAATCCGAGTTCTGCTGAATGCGATCAAGCTCTGTACAATGAGACTACCTCGAACCCAGATGTTTTCTACTACGATGCTACTGAATTTGCTCGTTTCACTGGTATTTACGAGAACATCACACGTGGAGAGGCAGCATCCTGCGAGTCTATGGGTACGGCTGACCTGAATGTTTGCTGGGAGGGTGTTATTACTGACTTCCCTGGTCTCTACCCGCTGATTTACTTGAGTGGTCTGGGTGTGGTCTCTTATGTGGCTTTCATTATTGCTGAGGTGTGGTTCAAGGACCAGGATCGCGAGTTCTGGATTCATCGCAAGGAGACCGAAACCCCTGCTGAGGAGCCGCCCGCCAACGCAGCAGTTCGCCCAGGTGATGTTTAACAAGTAGCTGCATTAATGCTCCGCTGTGCGCCAGGGAAACTCTGTAGGCTAGATATATGGCACTCGCTAACCAAAGGAAAGGAAAGGAAAGGACTGTTTTGTGTACATATCATTGTGATCTGGTATTGATTTTCATCACCGGCAAGAAAGTCGTGCGCCTTCAAATGCAGCTCTGTGCTGTTGAGCCCAACCAATGCTCCCTCCGCACTGCTGTACAAAACAAACCCTCATGCGCGTAAGGAACCGGCCAAGTGTTTGACTTTGTTCACCGGCGAGTTATGCCTCCCCCTTCAGCACGTTTGCCTTATTCAAGACCTGAGGATTTGTTCACAGCGCGGTCGCTGATGGTGAGGTCGTGCTCCAACGATGATGATAATCAACATCGATTCTAAATTTATATAATATGATATGAATGATATCTTTCTCACACAATACCATCTCTTTCTGTATTTACCTACAGCCAGCCATCTAGTACTGCGCAACAATCATTTGCTCAATCCAACACTGGCTCGAGGCTAGCGCTGAGCCAAGCCTGGCTTACCTTGCAATTCTTCGTTATCTTGACGATGGAACAACTCTTTTTCACTTAAAAGATATATATATTTATATATAATAATACTATTTAGAAGAAAAGCGGCGTCAATCTTGCTATTTTTATTTTTTTAAAGGCATCTTCCTGTCGTACTCGAGTAGCAAACCCGGATACTGTCATCCTTCCTTAAGGAGCAGGATACGAACTAGGCCAGAATAACCTGTGCTCCGGCTCATCCATCCCCTCCTCTTCCAGAACAGGCAATCCGTCAAACTTCAGGCTCTCTCTCGAAGTTGAAATATGTACTACCGTAGGTAGTAGTCCGTCCTTCTTTTTTCTCTTTCTCTCTCTTTCTCTCTCTTTCTCTTCTTCAAGGTGTCAAACGACAGAGACGATATTCTCTTCACAAGGAGGATTCGAAAACCTCTCAGAGGCGCACACTCTGCACACTATGTGAAGATTTTTAATTTTTAATTTTTTTTAAAATGATATTTTATTTTTAAATATGTATGTATTTGTTTATCATATTTGATCTCCCAATTTTAATTCAACATTCGCTTTTAATTCTTCTAGGTAATTAAAACTTTCAATCGAAAAACAATCATTCGAAGTCAAGGTCCAGTTTAATTACCTCTTTGTTTACGTACTTCTTGTTTGTTTAAAATACATTGCACAATTGTAAACCAAAGAAGTCTCTGCGTGAAGCGAGCTGGCCGACTCGCCCGACCTGCCTCTGAGCAAGCAAGCAAGCAAGCAAGGGAAGCGAGAAAGGAAGCACGGAGAAGCTTTAATCATCCATCACCTCCATCGTGGCGATGGCTTCAGAGGCTGCTGCTATCCATAGCAAATAAGCGCGGAGCCCCTTATGTGGCGCGATTCAGAGGTGCTAGCACTCCGTGCATGCACTCTTACCGGTTAAACAGCTTGTCGTGGTAGTACGTAGGCAGCTAGATACAGTTCTAATCTTCGATTCTGAGAAACAAACAAAGTATCACGATGATAGAGCCTCTAGAGAAGAACAAGCCCCATTCAGTGTACGCAGCAAGAGCTCTCTTCTTCGCCTGCCCAAGAGTTAGCTTGCCGCACGAGGCTAGGTTGATCTGGGCCACGCACCGACCACGCCTCCAGGTTATTAGCTGCACCTTGCTTCGTCGGGCCTCAAGTTACTTACAAAGAAAGACTCTTCTCTTGACAGCCTCCACTTATAGATGGGTAAATCAACAACATCTTTACTTGTAAAGATCCTGAATTTGCATTCTTTTTACTGATTTATTGCCAACAATTTGTTTCTCTCTCTCATTTTATTACTTCTTCTCTTCTTTCCCTTTTATTATAACATAATATCGTTTTTATTTATCATGGCCATCTGAGAAGAAACCAAAGTCAAAAGTCAGAAGTCAGTCAGTCAGTTAGTTAGTAGCTACATAGCCCGAGCCTAGGAGTCTGGCGGGTCTGCCTCGGACGGTCTGAATTCCGCCCGCCCAAGTTCCTCAAGCCTGCCCACAGTGGGGCCCTCTGCGGGGGTCCAGGAGGGGGGGAAACCCACGCATGTGCTGTCTTTCTTTCCTGGCGTTGCAGGAAGGCCGACCTGCCAACGGCCTATCCATGTATCCATCGTCTAGCCTCGCCTAGTAGAGGATCGATCGATCGTCTGATCGTCTGATCGCCGCTGCTTTCCGAGCATCCGTCGATCGTTCAGGCTTTCGCCTCCTCCTCCTCCTCCTGCTGCTGCTGCAAGTTCTCAGAGAACGCCCGGTCAGCCAGCCAGCCAGCCAGCCAAACTGACAGACTTACAGACAGACAGACAGACGGTGGGAGAGCGCTCGGGATGCGGTCTCTGCGACGTCAGCGATGAGTGATTGATTGATTAATTGATTGATTATTGATTATTGATAAACTATTGATTATTGATAAATTATTGATTATTGATTATTGATTGATTGATTGATTGATTGATTGATTGATTGATTGATTGATTGATTGATTGATTGATTGATTGATTGATTGATTGATTGATTGATTGATTGATTGATTGATTGATTGATTGATTGATTGATTGATTGATTGATTGATTGATTGATTGATTGATTGATTGATTGATTGATTGATTGATTGATTGATTGATTGATTGATTGATTGATTGATTGATTGATTGATTGATTGATTGATTGATTGATTGATTGATTGATTGATTGATTGATTGATTGATTGATTGATTGATTGATTGATTGATTGATTGATTGATTGATTGATTGATTGATTGATTGATTGATTGATTGATTGATTGATTGGGTGTGCGCTGATCGATAGCACAGTGAGAGCAGTCCGCCCGATTGTGAAACCCAAATGCTCTCAGCGCAAGCAAGCAAGCAAGCAAGCAAGCAAGCGACAATGCCGCCGAGAGGGAGGACGAGGAGGAGGAGACCTCGGGAGGGAGGAACCGAAAGGAAAGCAGCGGAAGGCGAAGGGACGAGGGAGGACGAAGGTGCCAGCGACGCCACCTCATGGCGCCCCAAGCAGCCGTTTTTGTTTATGAACAATTTATGTTATTCTAATTAAACAATTAAAAAAGAACTAGAAGATCCTATGAAAAGTCAAAGCTTCTTTGCATCCGACTGAGTGAGTGATTATGAGTGAGTATAATTGAGTATAAGTGACTATAAGTGACTATAAGTGAATGAGTGAGGACGACGACGTGAGGAGTGAATGGGTTTGGGACCGGCCGGCGCGGCGCGACGCCCTAGCAGGTCCTAGCGCCGGAAGCCTAGCGAGCCAGCTATTCGTTCTGTACGAGTTCTGCGAAACCGCCGTCAGAACGAGAATTGGGATGATCCGTAGGATCAGAAGGGACTGAGAAGAACGGCACAAAGAACGGCACAAAGAACGGCGCCTTGGGCAACCCACTCCTCACTCCAAGAACCAAGCTCGCCTTCCGCTGTTGCTACGGAGGCCTGGCCAGCCAAAGACCGCGCTAGCAGCAGCGGAAGGCAAGATCTACTTGAAGCTTCCTCTTCCCAAGACCTCGCAGAAGGCTCTGTCTGTCTGTCCGTATGTCCGTATGTACGAATACCTGTCTGTCTGAAGGGACCCCGAGCTGCCGCAGAGTGAGGTACTGCGTCTGCAGTAGCGCTGGGTGGATCTGCGCAACGCAATTTCAGGTGAGTTCGCTTGTTCGCTTGTTTGTTTGATTGATTGATGGATTGCTCGCTTGAGTGCTTGAAGGACAGCTTTCTCGCTCGGGCTCTGAATCAAGTTCGATTGGACGCAATTCGGCGCGCATGAGCGGCGGTTGAAGGCCGAACGCAGTCGGGGTCAGCTGGATCCGCCCTTTCCGCCTCTTCTGGCCGACTCGGCACTTGCCAACCAACACGAAGCGCCGCTGAAAGCTAGATTCTTCTTCGAGGCGCGGCGGCCCTCTTCTTCTCCATTCCCCAAAGAGCCCTCAGCCGACTCGGGTTCTGCAAGGACCCGTACATGATACTACTACGACTGCCTTCGCACACTCATTCATTCATTCATTCATTCATTCATTCATTCATTCATTCATTCATTCATTTCATTCATTTCATTCATTTCATTCATTTCATTCATTTTCATTCATTTCATTCGTACGTTCACGCGCACGTGATGCGTAAGGAAGAAGCAAAAGTCGAGGCGCTGCACTTGTGGCGGGCCCAGCAGCGGCAAACGCAGGGCCGATCTGAGCTGAGCTGGCGTGCCAGTGTCAGTCAGGTGGCTCAAGCCGCGCTTTTTCAGAGGGATGCTTCCCGTGGCCTTCGAAGGGATAGGTCTGGGTGGATACGAAGGACCAATTGATGAATTATATTTCCTAGGATTAAGCAGGTGGCGGTTTTCTTATGCAGTTGACTGGAGAAACTGGGAAAGCTCGAGGGAAGTAATGATCTCCGCTTTCCCGCTCAGCAGTGCTAAAGCTAGGATACAAAGCCGCTGCGGAGCAGACAGGTAGAGGGCAGTAGGTATGTATTACTCAGCCGGTCCCATTTGTGAGCGAAGGAGTTGAAATATGATGGAGTTTGGAGAAAGAGAAAAAGATGTTGGTGTACTTGTTGACTTGTTCACTTATTCATTCATTCATTCGTTCGTTCGTTCAAGCGAAGTTGAAGGGAAAAAGAAGGTGTGTTTGCTTCTGATCGATTAAGAAGAAAGAAGGAACTCATGAGAGGAGCCCAAGGACGGAGCGACGAAAGATGCACCGGCGGTCGATGCACTGCGAGCGGAAAGCATGGCATTCTCCGCCCTTTGGTTGATGGATTAGTTGATTGATGGATGGATGGATGTATTGGTTGATTTATTGAGGACAAAGATTGAACTCGAAAAGGCCACAATTTTCATCTTCATTCCAGGAATCAGAATCCAGCAGTAGATTTTGAACTTGAGGTTAAGCTTTGAACTTCAAACCTACAATTTGTAATTTTCATAAACTTTTTTATTTTTTTCAAACCAAATGTTTCCTTTTGCTTTTTCTGTTTCTTTTTAAATATGTTATTACGATTTAAACTTTTTTTCTTTCTTTAAAATAACAATAAAAAAAAAATAACAATAAATCTAAAACTACCTACAACTACCTAGGCACTTGCTACTAGCCCCAAGTGGAAAAGAAGGCTGAGGACAGCGAAGAAAAGAACTCAAGGGCGCCAGTGAAGACCGGCGAGTTGACATCACACGCCGAGGGTGGAATGCGGCGCCTCTTTCGCAGCGGGGGCGGCAGATTTCACTCTGTGGAGGTCCCCCCTCCTTGAGCAATGCACTCGCAAGCTCGTGGCCTTTCGGCGAGAGAAGAAGTAGGCAGCCATAGGCAGGCAGGTAGGTAAGTGCCTACACGTATCAGTCAGATGGAAAGATAGAGACAGAGAGACAGACAAACAAACAAACAAACAAACAGAGAGAGACAGAGAGAGTCAACATCAGAAGAAGGTCTCTAAGAGACGGAGACAGATCGTTGCGCAAGCTCAGACCAGAGAAAGGAGCACTCCCTGAGAGAGAGAGAGAGAGAGAGAGGCTCTCTCTCTAATTGATCATCCTCAGTTCTTTCCTAAGGAAGATGACGCAAATAAAGCGGGAAACAAACTCAGAGGGACGCAAAGCAGAGGTCACTGGGATGGGAGAAGAGCGGAGTGACCGACAGCAAGCTCGCAAGGTCTGAATTAGCTATCGACTATTGAGTCATTGGTTGCAGCGGCGCAAGAACTCGATCAAAGCGCGGCGATGCATGCACCGCCGTCGTCGGCGGAGGGCCTTTATGGGCTCGGAGGGTGCCGTCTTTGAGGCTTGCGGCTTGCATCATCACAAGATCGGTCGGCCGCGCGGCTGCCTTTTTCCTGTCTTAAGCGTGGTTTTCGTTTTCTTGAAAAGGTGAAGAAACGAGGAGAGAAACAAACAGACAAACAAACAAACAAACAAATAAACAAATAAACAAACAAATAAACAAACAAACAAACAAACAAACAAACAAACAAACGAAAATTAATAAACAGCTTGAAACGAAGGTGAAACAAAAACTGATAAACCAATGGAAAGGTTAGATATGCCGTCCTCTGGGATCATGTTTTTGCTTTGCTGCGCTCGTGGCCTGTCTGTGAAAATGGCTGAATGAGCGGAGAGAGAAGTCATCGCAGCCACGCCTATCTTTGCATTTCTGCTGGTCCAACTGATGCCAACTTGAGACTTTCGAGGGCGCCGAATCGAGGGTTTGGAACCTTCGACATGGCCTTCAGAGATGATGCACACGCCACCCTCGAAGCTGAACTAGCTAATGGGTATATCCTCGAGCGAAGCCAGTTCCAAAGGAGAGGAAACACCTTGAAGGAGACGCGAGCACCGTCAGAAAGCCTCGCATCTGCACTGCATTCGTATCTTCTGCAGAGACAGACTTTCGAGGGTTGGTTTTTATTTGTTTTATGAAGCTCGTTTTACCGTATTTTCCCTCTTTCTTCCTCTTTCCTCCTCTTTCTCTTCTTCATATACATGCATACATGCATACATTCATACACCGCGTCTTGTGGCCCTTTTCTTCTTCTTCTTTACAACTTTTTTATTTTAAAATATATATATATATTGAATATGCTTTAGTTCTATGTTTTTGTTTTATTTCTATTTTTAATTTAAAAAAAATAATTTATTTTAAATAAAAAAAAAAACTTAATTAAACTTCTTTTCTTTTCTTTTTAATAATAAAACTTTTGTTCTTGGTTGTATAAGTGACTTGAAGGATTCCCATTCGTAAAACACACGGAAACCTGCACCCCTCTCGCGGAAGCATTCGCCACCGCCATCCTCTCTCCACCTGAGCACGCCAAAGGGAACCTTTCCCATCGTATCCTGTCCCGGCGGGTCCACAACGCGCACTGTAATATTGCAAACGCAACCGGCTCAAAGCCAATGAGCGTATCCTAGAGAGGAGGAGGAGGAACAAACTTGGGTTCTGGCAGGCTGGGACGATAACGATGCGTCCCCTTGCCTTGCCTTGTCTTGCCTTGCATTGCATTGTATTGCATTGATTCATGCACGAGCTCGAAGACAGGGACGAGGCAGAAGGCGAAAGGCAAAGGGTGAGCGAGCGAGCCGATCGCAGCTTTGCTCGTGCCTGAGCGACGACGGTGTCTGCAACGTCAACGAAGTTTGCACCGTCTGCGGCAGAGTGCCGGAAACGGTGGCCACAAGGACCCCCTCCTTAGTCTGGCCGTGCTTGATTTCGACGGCTTGGCTCGTGTACCGTCTTCTCTCTGCAGCTCAGGCGTGAATGGGCGTCAAGGGCACCACCACCATCATCACCACCACCGCCATCGTCACCACCACCACCACCACCATCAGCAGCAGCAGCAGCAGCAGCAGCAGCAGCAGCAGCAGCAGCAGGCGCCATTGCGAAACAGGTGTGATCTGCTCTGCTCCTGCCTTCGCAGAGGCATCACCACCGCAAGACATGCACGCAGCCACGCCTCAACAACTCATGCGCGGCGCCGCTCGTGATGATGCGCAAGTGACGCCGGTCTCTCGAGGCGAGCAGCTCCAGGGAAACACGCCTTCGATCGAAGGCGCCGTCGCTGCGAACGACGACGGCGCGAACTCGCTCGCTCCGGGACCTGGAGCTGCGCGACGCGGAGCCTCGAAGACGAGCGGGGAGCGAAGGAAACCGCCGAGGGCTCCCGAAGGGACGACGGGCGATCCATCGATCGATCGATCGATCGATCGATTGGTTGATTGATTGACTTCCTCGAGTGCGGCGGCATCGTCCAAATGCTCCTCCGTTGTCTGCCTGAGCGATTTGAAACGAGACCTTAGGACCGCAGTCTCGGCGGGATTACAGCGCAGCGGCTGGTGCCAAACCAATGCAGGCAGGCACTCTCGAGTAGCTGCAGGCAGCCAGAGGGGACGAGGCGGCCAAAGCCTTCAGCTCCGGCGCGGGAGGAAACTCAAGCCAGAAGATCCGCCCATCCCAAGTGGACACTGCTCATGTGCTTTTGCTTCTCTCGTTGGGAACGGATATGCTTCCCAGGAAAGGGGTTTCGTTTCTGGGGGTTTCGGGCACCTCTGTGAGCCTGTAAGTGCCGCGGTCGCCTCTCGCCGCGGCAGTCTCTGGTGTCGCCTTCGCCGCCGCCGCTGCCGATGCTGGCTGGCCCTGTCCTGGCGATGTTGCTTGCACGGCCTCGAGCTGCGACGGGCCTCAAGACTAGCGCTGCTGCGCTTGCAATTGCCGCAAATTGCCGCAAATTGCTGCAAATTGCCTTACAACGGCAGCTTAGAAGGGAGCAAGGCTGTCTCTCTCTCTCTATTATAAATATATATAAATATATATTTATATATTTATATATTTATAAAGAAAGGCGCAGCCAGTCCAAGATCCTTCTGCGGAGCGAAGAGAAGGGTGCGTGCTGCCACATGGCCGGTGGCTCCAACCGGCGTTGCGCAGAGTGGAGATGCCGCATCGCGGCGAGGGCTTGGTTGGTTTGTTTGCAGCTGAGCAGCGCATCGCATTGCAATTTCTTTTCTATCCCAAAAGCGCTAGGAAGCCCCTTACTGTCTACCCTTCATTAGTGTTGTTGTAGTCTTCAATTCTTTTCTCTTTTCCCCCTCTTTTTTTCCTCGCCTTTTTTTTTTTGTTTCTGCTTTTCTGTTCTAAAATGAAAGCCTTCTTCCGTTTCCTTTGTCTTTGAGGAGGAGGCTCGCAGGAGGTTGACCCTTGCTCTTGTGGAATTTTCGTGTAGGTTTACATTTATTTATCCATTTATTTCTCTATTTTAGTCGAAAAATAAAATAAAATAAAATATAAAATGAAATAATAAAAACTATAATTTTAAAAATAATTAAATAATTAATTAAAAATCAATATGTATATATATATATATAATGAACGTGCGGAAAAAGCGGACAAGGGGTGCTGGGTCTGTCTGCTCCTGCCTGAGGAGTTGGCAAAAAGTGCGAGGTTCCTTTTGCATCTTTTGCATGGATGCATGTGATGACTTAGTTTGGCTGCTTTGGCAAGTCGGCCTCAAGCAGGCGCCCTCCCAGCTCGAACGAGACGCCCTGGCTCAAGACTGGCTGTGGCTGTCGAAACGAGAAGGTATGGTGGGATGCAGTTGAGTCAGTCACGTACTACGATGCGACGAGTGCGGTGGAAGTGGAGCGAATGCTGAAGGGCTCTGACTGACTGACTGACTGACTGACTGACTGACTGACTGACTGACCTTCGTTCTCAAGGAGACGGCACAGGTTTATTGATGATCTCACACACGTTGAAATCGCATCCTTTCTTCTTTCGGTTTTTATTTCCACGAATGGATTAATGAATGAATGAACGAACGAATGAACGAACGAATGAAATGTATAACTTATGATTGGACTTTACTCTCGTTTCCTTCTTCTTCCTTTGAAAGTGAGCGGAGAACGGGCAGGCGGTTTTGCAGCTGCTGGTGGCAGCACTTAGGCAGCTAGCTCTATGCATGAATTGGCATATTGTTATCGTGCGTATAGTTTTGCACGCGAGCTTTTAGACAATGCTTTCCAGCGTCTCTAGCTAGTGAAAAACGAAGCACGACAATCAAATTGGAAAACCATCCATAATTAAAGAGATAGCGACAGCTCCCTAGCATCTGAAGGCCCTTGGCGAAGGTGACAGTAGTCTGTTTGTCATTTACTGACTCTCTGTCTCCTGAGGGCCCTGCGAAAGAAGCCCCTCTGAGAGTTCTCTCTCCGCTCACTGACCTGACTATCAATATCAATCATACATTTACATACATGCATGCATACATACACGCACCTCCATGATTTTGTTTATTTTCTAGGTTTTCTAGCTCTAGAGGCAAACAGTGATCCAATCCTCTCTTACAACGCTATACTCTGAAAGAGAAGAGCGAAACTCGTGTGCATTTGAGCGCTCGAGTTAGTATTCCCAAGCGAAGCAGAGAAAGGTTAGTGATAACAAACAAAGAAAGAGCTTGAATCAAAAGAACTTTAAAGAAACAAAGAAACTAGCGCTACTGCATAGCTACGGTAAACTGTAACCCGAGTATCATCGCGAGTTTCTCTCGCGATGAGTGAGACAGGGAATGGAGGTACCCTGGGTACCTCGGTGCCTACGCCTCTCATTCACTTCCTCACTTTCTTACTTACTTACCCACTCACTCACTGCTGCGCCGCTCTCGGGACCCCTGAGCTGCTGCAGGTGGGCGAATGAATCCAAGCACGCTCGCGCCCTCTTCCTTCCGCCTCAGGCCGACGCGATTGGCGCTGATTGGCGCAAAATCAGAATACCCGGCCTCCAGCCTCTCTCTCTCTCTCTCTCTCTCTCTCTCTGTCTGTCTGTGTCTGTGGAGAGCAGAAATAGGCAGAAACAGGCGGAAATAGGCGGAAATAGGGAGGCAGCAGATGCAGATCGTCTTTGAGAGCCGCTCGCGCTTTCTTTTATTGCAATAAGCAGTCTCGCACTGTTGGATTTGAGAGAGAGAGAGAGAGAGAGAGCGAAACGGCGATTTGCTTCTTTTTCAGAGGTTTGCGTCGAAGAAGATAGAAGATAGGCGAATAAGCAGAATATACATGTTTTCAATTTGACATTTAAAAAAAGATAAGAAATATAATAATAATAATAATAATAATAATAATAAAAGTAAAAAACACAATGGAATTTGCTTTTGGATAAAGAAACTTGTGCAACAAAGTGAAGGACCCGATTGGAAACTGATAAGGGCTAGAAAGATGAGCAGGGAGAGCTTAATGGGTACTTGGAATAGGGAGGTGGGAAAGTACCTACTGAAGTACGAAATAAAGTTCCTAACAGTGGCGGTTTTGAGAGGATGCTGTAAGATTGATGGATTAGTCACGAAGACTTGCTGCTGCAGCATCTTTCTTTTAGCAAAAGCTGAGCATATGGCTGCTTGCTTACTGAGCGTCTCTCGACGGCGACCTCTTCTATGTCTGGAGAGGGGCCGAAGGGCGCACGCCAATCAGAAGAAAAGCGTCGGAGAAAGTCTGCAAGTAATTTGCGACGAGGTGGATAATGGACTTCTTCTTCTTCTTCTTCTTCTTCTTCCTGATGGTTGATTTGATGTTTGTAAAACCTTGGTGCTTGTTGTACTTTTAAAGAAGGTTTTTCTCTCTTTCTTTGCTATTTTTTTTTTAAAATAAAAAAAATAAGTTCTTTAAATAAGTTTATAACTCAGATAGACATACAATAAGTGAGTAAGTTTTTCAAACTTCCTTCTTTCCCTTTTTTTTTTTTTTTTTTTTTAAAATAAATTTAATATAAGTAAAGAACTGGTCTGACTAATGTGCTAGCTATAGCTAGTTGTTAGATGGCAGAGCGTGCTTCCTAGAACGTGGCAGTTCTCTCTCCAGACAGGTCCAAGGCGTGGCTACAGATCAAGATCAACCGCAGCCAAATCCGCCACGCGAACGCATCCAGCAGACCAGCAAAACCGAAACTCGCCCAGGCGGCGACAACAACAAGACCAGCGACAGCAACGACGACCCGAAGATAATCAAATCAGTCCATCAATCAACCAATCAGCGAGTGCGGGGGCTAACGAGGGTGCAGACCCCTCTTGTTGTCAGCGAGCCCTAGACTCGAACAACTTGTTGAGCGATTCTAGTGTCAGTCAGTAAAGCAGCGTGGACGAGAAGAAAGCTTCGGAATTGATTAACTGTCAACAACAGCGACAGCAGACGAGAAGTAGTAGACCAACGCCAAAATGCTCGGCAGCGGCGACAACACGAGCAGCCTGGAGCAGGTCCGGGACAATGAGGTCATTCCTGAGGTGCCCGACACCGCGGCTGCGACTGCCACAGTCAAGGACCCCACGGCTGTCAATGATGGGTCGCTCTCTAAGTCTGTGGTTCAGAATTTTCGCCGTCAGCAGCGTCAAGTCGCACTTGTAACCTTTGCGGTGCTTACCGCCGCCGGCTCATATGTGCTAATGCTCTTCATCGCTATGCCTCTCTCGATTCATCTAATTGTTAACCAGCAGGTCAAAGGATGCGACCCTGAAGTCCAAGATGATTGCTTTGCCGCAACCGACGAGTCCCAGCGCAAGCTCACTCTTACCCTCTCCCTCCTTCGTACAATGACCTTCCTTATGGGCTCCTTTGTAGGCACACTCTCTGATCGTTGGGGCCGACGCCCTCTCCTCATCGGCGCCCTCTCTGGCTATGCATGCGCTGGAGCCCTCTTTCTCATCGGATGGAACACTCAAACACTTGGCCTCTTCATCTTTGGTGGTATGTGCCTCGGTGCAAGCTCCCCTGTTACACCGCATGGTATCGCATATATCTCAGATGTATCTCGCCCAGATCGCCTTCCCACCAACATGGGTATCCTCCAAGGATTCGGCTACTTTCTCGGTCTGCTCACTGGTGCTCTCATCAGTCTTGCCATCAGCCAAGCCACTACAGGCAAAGACCTTGAGGAAGGCGAGGCTGCCATTGAACCCTACAACCAACTCTTTAACATTTCGTATGGCGTTGGTCTTGGATTCTCATCTCTCGTAGCCATTCTTATGCTCTTCTTCCTCCCGGAGTCACTCCACCGTGATGAGCGTACACGAATCATCGACTGGAAGCGTGCTAACCCGTTTGGATTCGTTGCCCTCATCAAGCGCAGCGCATACCTCTCCTGCCTTTGGGCCTCTGCTGCCTTCGCCTGGATGGGTGTCGGTGCTATGGAAGCTGTGACTGGAGGATGGTGGTTGCGCCGCTTTACGCAGTCCGAAGTCAATCTCTTCATCATGTTTACCGTTATGATCTGGCTCGGATCTGCTCTTGGTGCAGCCCTTCTCACTCCAATTCTTGTCAAGCTTTTTGGTCTCAAGGGTGCAATTCATTTCTCGATGATTTGGACCATCCTTGTTGGTATTGCATTTGCCTTTGCGCCCTCTGCAAACCTCTCTTACATTGCTGTTGGACTTTCCTTCCTCGCTTCGCCCGTAGTGCCCACTGAGCTTTCTCTTATCATGGGCCAGGTGCCTGCTACCGAGAAGGGCGCTTTGGCAGGCGCAGTGCGTAGTTCCGAGGCATTCTCCAAGCTCGTTGGTATCTTGCTTTTTGGCAACACTTTTGCCATGTACATTGAGCCCTTTACCCCAGATGTGAGCTGCGTCCCGCTTGACTACAGCTCCACCAACCCGATCAACACTTGCGAGTGCGGTGTCGCGACCTGCCCAACCTATGATGCTGACAACTCTTCCGGCCGTGTCCTCGACAGCTCCTTTCCTTTCTACTACGAGGCCTCCGAGTGCACTCTTGGCGCTCTCAGTCCCAAATTCGCTGCCAAGACCTCCAAGTACATTCCGTACAATAACCCGGAGCCCCGTCCGATTGTTCCACAATATTTTGTAGATGCAGGCCTGATCACGCGTGATGGCTCTTGCGAAGGCGGTGGCGGTATTGGTGGATCCAGCACGCTCGAAATGGACCGTGAGTGGTGCGTCAGTACAAGTGCTCTTGAGTCTCGCCTTGGTGAAGCTGCCGCTTCGTTGTTTAATCAGTACTACGGCTGCCCAGGATTTGATATCTCACTATATGCAGCTGATGTACCTCTGTACCAGAACATGGCTGCTTGCAATGAAGGCACCGATGCTTGCAATCAAACTCTGTATGACCTTGTGGAGGCCAACCCGGATATGCTCAACTACGATGCTTCTGAATTCAGCGTTTTCTCGGAGGTTTATGAGAACATTACCCTCAATGAGCCAGCCACGTGTGCATCCTTTGGTAACGCAGAGCTCAACTTGTGCTGGGAGGGTGTCATCACTGATTTCCCAGGTCTCTACCCCTTTGTGTACCTTAGTGTCATCGGTATTTGCTCTTACATCTGGTTTTTGATTGCGGAATTCTTCTTCCGCTCCGAAGACCGCAAGTACTGGGTGCATGACAAGTCCAAGACTGGTACCGCTGACAAGGACTCTCAGGCATCTGACGAGAACCAGGCCAAGAACGACTCGAACACTGTTCGCCCCAACGATGTTTAAATGCCTGCAACAATAGCAGAACCTCATATCTGTAACTCGAGTCGGTAAAATAAGTCCTCAAGCCAACGCGGATCTTCTCCGTCACTGTCACGCCCCGCCTGCATACACCTTCAATTTTCTTTCTTTACAGAAACATTTCATTTAATAATTATTTCACTCTCTCACTTTATATCTTTGCTATCAGTTCAAGCATTTGTCATTGCAGACGTGCATGTTTTCACTTGTATTAATGTATTTGTTTGCCAAGGAAAGATGTTCTCATTGTGTTTATTATCTTTAAACCAAGACTGGATTGAATGCTACCTCCTATGGAAAACCTAGGCTTAAATAAAGCTTTTTAGTCTGTATCATTTTGTAAAATATAAAAAAGTCTTTAACGTCTACATGCGTGATTAATTTAATCAAGCATTTCCCGGCTTACAACTAATGCCTTCGTGAAGTTGTTTTAATAATCAAGTCAAACTAGATGCTGGAACTGTATTAATTCTGTCATTTGCACATACTTGCTGCTCAGAGATCGCCAAGTAGACAGGGCTATTGGTTGCGATAAAATGGCACGCAACATTAACGCGATGAGTTTCTTTCTGTTTTGTTCTTTCAACAGGAGATCCACAGTCTTACTAGATTTACCACAGAAAGATAATCTCAATAACTTGAACTTAGCTACTATATGTCTCTCTTGACTTTGTACGTTTGTTGATTTGATTATTCTGCGACATGAAGAGTAATCATAAAGCAGAAAGAGTACCTACCTACCTTTGTTATATGTATAGATTCTATACATACTGTTGATGGGGCCACGCCAATGTAAGGGTCACTAGCCTCGATGTGTTCCACAGAACAGCAATAATAATAAAAACAGATTATTGGAGCTTAGAGTACTCTCTAAACAACAAGAAACCGAACAAAAAATAATTTTAAAAAAATATTGCAACTACAGAGGATCGAACTCTGGATCACTGCATATATTGCCATCTAGTAGTTAACTACTAGATGAACTACAAGTGCAGCGCCTTACCACTTGGCCATAGTTGCTCGTTCTCGGTTGAAGCATAGTTGCCTACACAAGGTAATGAAGTTCCCGGTTTTGCGGGTATCTGTCAATGGCGAAGCATCGAACGTTGCAACTTTAAAAGTAGACTTACCTCGAATCTAGAGCACCAAAGTCAAGCCAAGGTGAACTCACTTAGCTAATTGTCCTTCTGTTTAGTAGAATATATATTTTTTAACCTGATTTGTGTCATGATATTTTATCTGTACAAATAAATATAACGCGCACAATCAAATATCATATCTACAACGTGGGTTACATAACGTACGGAAGGTGAAGGCATTTTCATCAATAGCAGTAGTGACAGTTACCCACCTAGATACCAGTTTATTGAAAACGATAGGCACAATCCTGAGTCCCTGGCTGTATCGATATGTTTAACCACACTACGATTTGTTGCCGTCGCCAAATTAGAAACGACACTGTACATTTAACAAAGGAACTGTATCATAGGTTTGCAGACGACCCTCACTTTGAGTATTTAAAGAAGTGAAATAACAAACAAAATTAATGTGTTCCGAAACCCTGGGATAATCTTGCCTTTGTCTTTCTCGAGTAAATTTCTAGCAAACAAACCCTCATCTCCCTTCTGTCAACGACGTACGGGTCATAATCAGAAATACATGAATCTCAGAAGTTGGCATGCATGCACAAGCATATCCAATCCTGGTGACCTATCTCCTCACCCATCACCTACTGTGTACCCTCCTGGTGCTATAGAACATGCAGTCGATGATCACCACCACCATTGCGCCGCTTATTTATTCCACATTAGCCAAAAGCCTGCGTGTTTAAGTCCCCTGTCACGGAGAACGACCATTTATTACTATTAACGCTAGCTAGCTAGCTAGCTAGCTAGCAACACGTGCTTGAAGAACAGAGAGACGAAGAAGCTCAGGCCCTTCAAAACTCGCACTACTACTGATAGCAATACCAAACTCACTAGTCACTAAAAGCTTAGATTGCGATGGTGAGTAAAACCCTCCCTATGCAGTATCTACTTTTATCTATAAGAGGAAGTGAGTAGGAAGGGACTATCTCTATATGGGTCCTAACTGCGCCCTAACAGTGGGAATGGAGTCATTGTGACTTTTGTGTGAATCCTTCGAATTCTAGCTGCAGAAAGAGAAGAAGCTGAGGCATCCGATGGAAAGCGGGACTGTGTGCCAGGACAGATAAAGTCCTCCATGGAGCAGGACCAAATACGGCATCTTTGTATGACTGAAACTGGACAAAAGCCTCAGATATTCATGACTTGGGTGGCTTGTTTGAGTGCAAGTAGTTCCTACTCTGAGGCCGTCTTTACTATTGATTAGGTTAGGAGGACCTTAGGAATCTCTTCTTAATCTTGATGTTGTGGTTGTTAGAGTTCTAAATGGTCAAACTCAGACTGAGATCGATCGATTACTTGAATATCAAAACACGAACTCCTCGCACGGAAGAGGGCCGGAGGCGACGCCACTCGCAAAGGGGCTAGTGGGTGGAGTCACGCCTGGCTTCTGTGGAGACTGGAGCTTGAACATAGAGAGGCTAAAACTCGAGAGAGAGAGTGGCTGGAGTCGATCAAAGCAGCAGCGGAAGCGGCCCGAGCAAAGATAGGCTTAATCTCTACAATACATTTATACTTGTAATTCCTAGTAGAACTCAAAGTCGATTTGGATCAAGAATACAGTGGAGTCGGCGTGTAGAAGGTTTGGCTTGTCCAGCAACACAGAGAAGATAGGGTGGATTCTGTCCGGTCTGAATAACAAAGATGGGAGGCAAGAAGAGCAAACCTGCTTCGCCGGAAGTGAAGCCTGATGAGCAAGATGGAGGCCCGCGTAAGTGCTCCAAGTGCTACTTGTTGAGCCTGAACTCCTTTATGATTGCCGCAGGCATTGTGATGATCTCGCTCTCGGCATGGCTAGGTGTAGAATACAAGGGTCTCAGTGATCTTGTCAGTGCAACCGTTATCTGGACGCCATTAGGTCTTGGATTTGGGCTTATTTTTGTGGGTCTCTTGGGATTCTTTGGTGCTCTGTACCAAAATCGCTGTTCCCTATGCCTCTATATCTTATTTTCAGCGGTTCTACTGTTAGGATGCATGATCCTCTCAATCTTCTTGTTTGTTGAAATCGGTAATCTGGAGGATGTTGCTGATGTTCGGGACTCCAATGACCTAACTGATAATGATCTCCAGGAAATCAACACCTTTGAGAGTGTTCTTTTCAACAAATGCTGCTATGACAAGGAGGATGAGTATGGTGAAATGAGCTACGAAGTTGCTGAGTGCCCTTGCACAACCTCCACCAATGCTGGATGTGAGTGCTATAACGATGAGGTGGTCTACAACTATCAGCTCAAGAACTTCGACACAGGTTACTGCAGTGTCTTTAGCTCACTTGACTTCTACAAGGATGGAGTTGGATATCCAATCGTTGGCAATGTAGATGATGGCGGTTGTGGTGGAGGTGACCCCAGCGTTTTTCAAACAAATATTGCCCTTTACGCCAAGCAGAGCCTCAAGCCAGGTGCTGCTGCCATCCTAATTGTTTCAATCGTTATGCTCGTCGGTGTCTTCCTTGCGTGCTTCTTCTTCTTATTGCCTAAGCACTCAAAGAAGTATGATAAAATGCCTCCTCCGAGCAGCCCTAAGTATGGCGACGAAGAGTTTACAGAGGCAGACCGCCTCTCTCGCCGTGATGATCATGAGGGCATGATCCAAATGACTTGAAAGGGGGTGGGAGACGCGCTAATTGTGCATTGTAGCTAAAGGCCAACCGCGCCATCAAATGCTTTCTTGCGAAATCAAGTCTAGTCTCATCATTGCATTAATCCAAACCTACTACAGGTTTGTAGACTTGCACTTTTTAACAAATTAGTGCTTTACTAAATCATAATGCGAGTCAAACAATTTTTAAACCTTGATAACCCTTTTTCACCAGTTTCTTGTTGATTTCATTATGGATTTTGTCACACATTATCCAATGCTCTAATTACTTTGCTGAGAAAGGAGGGGGTCACTTTTTGCACTGTATAAGTTTACTTTGCTCCGGTGATCACGAGCCATCTAATAAATCATGCAAGAGGAAACACAGACTACACTAACGTTTTCTGTTTTACAGTTTCGAACATATTTAACAAACGAACATATCATCTTTCAAATTTGGGAAAGCGCGGCAGCTTTGCTTTTGCAGTCTGGAACTAAGCAGCCAGCCAGCCACTTATGAATTGGTACGGCACTCGATACTAGATAGATGGGGGAATACTTATCAGAAGGTCACAGCGCTTTGATGGATTATGATGCTTGCAAAACGCTATAATGAATAAAAACAAAATTACATTAAAAAAGTAGTTTTTTCGCTTGGCATAAAACTGGATCGCATTCACAGTGCTGATGAGCAGCTCTGTTGTTGACATACAGTTCACAACGATGCTGACGATGCGAACAATGTCGGACACATGCCCGACAAAGCAATACACCGCATGGCCCACATTCGTAAAACACCTCGATTCCAGTTGTTTTATGAACACCTTCGTCATTATAGCATACTAGGGTTCCAGGATCCTGAAGACCCGAGACTTCATCGTCCTCGGGTGGAAGTAGTGTCACTTTATCACCTTCGGATGGCATGGACACACATAAGAAAAGCGGCTCGGTTGCTGTCAAGTAAAACCCAAGTCCAAGGTCATTCCCTCGTCGAGAGAAACGTAGAGTACCTAACTCTACGTCTAAGTGGACACCAATTGTATCTCTTTCATAAAATGGCTCAGAATATCCTTCGATGGTTGAATCATGCATCTTTTCGCCATTACTCATAAATAACCACGACATTCCCTGATCGAAATTATCAAAAATGAAAGGGTCCATTGCTTCTGCACCTGCAACCCCTACTCCAAGAGCAGAATCCCCAGATGTCATTTTATCAATCCTAACAGTCCATGTGTAGGATCCCTTGCTGACCGCCGGACCAGCGAGGGCAATATAAGCAAAGCCATCTGATGGTGCACAACGTTCTACTGTTTCGGGCGCCCGAGGATTTCCACTAAGCCGGCATTGGCGCTGACGTAGGTCTTCTTGAAAGCTGAGCGATGCATCTGGTTCTGCAACAATTGTCCACATAAAAGTCATAAAATTACCTGTTTGTAAGCCTTGAGGTTTCACCCCCTCTGAAGCCAAGTGCATCATCGGTGCAGGCGTCAGCCGCATCTGCTTATCACCTAGACCAAGTTCACCATAGTGGTTAAATCCTGTTGTATACACCACCCCAGGTGAAGACAAGAAAGCTGTGTGATGCGGCCCGGTCTTTACGTCGATAATATTTGCTAGGGCCTCAATCAATACAGGCTCGTGTTCGTTATACATGTGCCCGAGGCCGAGTTGCCCGTATTGATTGCAACCCCATGCGACGCACTGGCCAGATGAGAGGCGGCATACGCCATGGCCCTCTCCAAGAGCTGGCTGTTCAGGTAGCTCGCGCATGGCTGCTACGACGGGAACATAATGTGGGCGAGACATCCCCGGTACAAGCACAGCAGGTGCATTTGGTTTAAGTGTTTTGGGTGGCAGAGACTCGACAGTCTTACTTTCTTCTGTGTTTGACTCCCCACTGGGATCATTTGTATTACTGTCTCTATCCTCTTCTTCTTCGTATTCCTCTTCGTCTTCATCGTCAAGATCGAACGCGTCACCATCCCGCCGAGTATGGCCTAGCCTATGCTCATCTGCTCGACCCCAGGTGAACAAAAGACGCTTTTCGGTTTTTGCGTTGATATGTTTACCCATGAGACGACCGATTTTAGTATCGCCAACTGCAGCGCTTGTCTCGGGACCCGCAGCAATTCGTGAAACATTACAACCATCAAGGACATCAATGCTACAAGGTTGGCTTCGATTCTTGCGATCACCTAGCCCGAGTTGACCAGCATTGTTTCTACCCCAAGCAAAGATAACTCCGGCATTGGTCAAAGCTAGAACGTGATAGCGTCCTGCGGCAATCTCTTTAACCCGGAAACTTGATATACCTCGAACTAATTTTGGTTTTCGTAAACTCATGGTCTCGTCAAACTCATTTCTGCCGAGCTGACCATATACGTTGTTCCCCCATACATAAACTTGCCTTTGGCCTGTCAGAACATATCGTGTGGTATTTGTGCTAGCTGTAGATGCTATGAACAATCCATCCATGCCCATAGTCTCAAACTTAGCATGCGGATTTTTGTCTCCACAATTACACACTAAGAGCTCTCCAGTTGATTGGTGAGTTACCATGCAAATGTCACCTGCGCAAGTGACACTGCCTACACGGAAGTCCTTTTTGAAGAATCTTATTGCTTCTGCTAACGGGATGGCGGTCTTTCCAGCAACCTCATGATCCTGTCCCATATGTCCTCGACCATTTGTACCACAAGCAAGGAGTGGAAAGTCAGCTAAAGTAGGCTCTAAAGCCGCCCTTAGCCGCTCGTCCTCAGCTATTTTGGCTTCGTCAAAGCTGCCCTTTTCTTCTCCCGCAAACATTCTGTAATCTTAGAGCACTAGCTCTCAAGTTTGGGGACTGTTTACCCACTCTCAAACCACAAAGAGTCACATCAATTGCCTTAGACGTCAACGGCTCTTCTTTTATTTCCTATATAAGCTATTAGGTGTTACTAATAATACTTACTAGGATAGTCACTGCAATCCCTCTTCTAACAATATCGGCTGCAGCAAAATGCCGTGGTTGCTTTGTTTATTGTACACACAGGTGTCACTTGCACGCACCTGTCTGACATATTTTCTCTATTATCGCTAGCCAAGCATTTATTTCCCGAAAGATATAAATACATCGGGAAAAAATTAGTTTGGAACATATGAGCAGCAATTAAAATAAATAGACAGCTACCCGCATGAAACATCCTTGCACGGGGTCTACTATACCTTAGTATAAAGAACATAGGACCATTAAAAGAGCTAGGGCTCTAATTTAGTTAAACCAACCTCCTTGGAGTAACTCGTTCTAATGCAAAGATTTGTATGAAATCTACTCAGCTGACTATAAAGGAAGCTGATAACGACAGGGTATAAAACCTAACCTGAAGTAGTAATAATTTGTCCTTGATAAAGATTCTAAACAACAAGGTCTATAAATTTGGCATTATTCAGGCAAAGATCACATCAAATGGTCGCCCTCTTGTATTGCATGCTGTGTCAAGCATGGAATTCTGCAGAAGCTGTTCCTCTCAAGAACCTGACATTAACCAAAACTGATTGCAATTTACTGCAACTAACTAGGAAACGTAGATGCCGGCTTTGCTTTGTAGCATTGCAAATTTATTAAAGCAATTCATCTATATTGAAAAACATTGTTCAGAGTCTGGATACTCTGAATTCTACTACAGTGATGCAAATTTAGCTCCTTCTATATCGTAAGCTAATCTTCCTTCACAGTTATTGTATTGAATATATCGGAAGCTATTTGTTATGCTGATATGAGCTACATGATATGCACAGGGTTTACATAGAGGCTCGAAGTTTGCACGGACAAATTTGTTCGCGCTTCATCTTAGCTTCAAAGAGCGAGGTTTCTTAAGAAACTCAACGCTATACTAGATCGAATTCAAGCTATTAATGCTTAGGTTAAATTTGAAGTAATTCCAATTGTTTTATACAAGATATAGCTCATAGGAAGTGTATCGTTCGATATTCAATTTCACTAACTATCCGAAAACTCAACGACCACTACACTTGTATGCAAACTAAGCATACAGATTCAACCAGTCTTTTCCTACCTTCCTTTTGTATATGTGTTCCTCAACAAAGGGGCTTTGAAACTGATTATTAGAACCTGCTTTCGTTTGGCCATCACAGATTCCTGCATGTACATATATTCTTATTGACAGAGTGGCCCTTCTTTGATAGAATGCATGAACATTCACTTTTAAAATTTTACAAAGTGAATATTCTTCCTCTTCATTTTATAACTGTTAGTAGTCTTCATATTTCAAAACTCCCCGTAATTTGATAAATCTTCTGCGAGCAATAACGATTTGGCAAGTTGTTACAGATTTCCTCTCTTTCTCCCGTTTACCCGATCGGAGTAATTTATCTTCAGTAATGCCCCTATAAAAGTTTTTAAAAGAAGGCTTTTATAATTAAAAGTTTGCACGTTTCACCGTTTCTTTCGTCGCTTGTCACTCACAGCTCCACTGCAGACAAGATATAACCTCACGGATAAACTAAAAATAGTTATAATGGGGGACTCTAGCCCAGTGTTGTCTCAGGCACCACTGGGTTGGTCTTCCTCACAAAGAGTGCAGTGTGGGCAGAGACAAAAGCGTTACCAAAATAACAGGGTAAGGAAACGAGGCAGGGAGAAAAAAGCGAGTCATCGTCTCTGATATCAAGTCACCATCTTGGGGAAATGAATTAATTAACAGGTTTATCAGACAGCACAAACAGGGATTGATGGGGTGAGCAAGCCCATATAAAGTACACATACTGGAATGGATGCCTAAGAGACCATTTACACCCAAGCGGCTGAGCCTGAAGAGAAGAGGAGCTAAAATAAAATGGGTGCTTAGCATTACAAGATCATTCATTACATAAACAGGGTAATAGGCGTAGCACCTCCTAGTTATTATATAAGTGAATGAAGTAAGAGATGGAGTGAAAGAGAAGAAAGAGAAGCACAATCACCGCCTCCTTGGGTGAACACCAAGTGCCGATACGCAGGTAAACACGCTACTACCTCTTGTTTGTGGCCAAAATCGGATCTCGGGTGGCGGAAGAGTTCTGCAGCGAATCTAGAGGCCCTGCCTGGTTGCTCGGCTCGGTAGTCGCGCGCCCGTGTACGCTGGCCACGCTGGACTAGGTAGCGGAGGCTCATTCATTCGAGGTGGCCTTTTTTTTTTTTCCCATCGACGTCGTGGAGGACTTTGCAGTGTACTCTGCAACGCCAAAGCGGGAAATCGGTTGGCACTCAAATCAGAGTTGAAGTTCAATATATCTGAGGGACTTTAAGAGCACGATGTACGCTTCACCAGCACTACGACCGCGGACCGCTTCGGTACCACCTCATACGCCACAAATGCAGCAAAGCAACAGTGTTCGCAGGGTCACTGTTGATGAAAGGGTCACTATTCAAGTAAGAAGAGATGCTCAAGAACCGTCGTCTCGAATTGCAGCAGTCCATGGCATTGTAGCAGGTGATTCTTCACTTATGCCTGGACAAGTCCTCGTTGGAGCTTCTCTTGGAAGTGCCAAAGTCTCTTTCGTGAAAATGCCTGTGGCTCTCGTGCAAAAGGAACTCGCTAGACTCAAGTCGATCAGCAAACCATTTTCGATCATCGTGGCAGACTCCATGGAGGACATTGAGCTTGAAATGACCTCTAGGACGCCCGAAACGTCTGGCAGAGGAAGGCTCGGCAGCGCCAACAGCGCCGTGAGCATGCCGACGCCAGGTACACGCCAAGCCAGAGCCCACAATAATCCGCAGGAAGTCACTCCACCTCCACCAAAGTTTAACCTTGCAGCGTATGAGCAAGAGAGATTCCATCAAAAGGCAGATGTCAACCCGATGACGCCGCTCCAAGAGAACCGAGCTGCATTCTCAACACCTCACTCAACGCCGGGTCGAGGTGTTGGTCGCCTGGTAGGGATGACTCCCGGAACAATGGTGGCATCTCCGGCATCTGTACCACCTTCGTTTGGTGATCGTCAAGAAGAAGCTTCAATTATGGGAATGATGCGCTCTGGCGATGTAGTGCGAATCCAGGCATCTCTAGAGAAGCTTCGTAGCCAGCGTCTGGCATTTGAACGTACTAAGGCAGACAGTGCTAAGAAGGATGTTCGAATTCGAGCTCTGACTCAGCAGAATCAGCAGCTCCGCAACTCACTTGCGGGAGCTCAAGAGACGATTGACTCCCAAGGAAGACTCTACGGCGACCTTGAGGTGGCCCTCGAGCGGGTTCAGGTTCTGGAGACCCGTGTTGAAGAAAAGGAGAAAGAGATTGCAAAAGCTCGTGAAGCTGCACGATCCTCTGAATCCTTTTTGATGGAGGCGTTGGATCAGGAAAAGAAAGCGCGGGAGGATGACCGGGCCCAGGCTGAGAAGGATCTTGAACTTGCGCAAGATGAGTTGCGAAGTGAGCACGACCGTGCACAAAGTGAGGAGCTGCGTGTCCGAGAGCTGCAAACGCGGATTAATGCCCTGGAAGAGCAACTTGATGAAGCTCGGATCTCTTTGGAGGATTTGCGATCTTCTGACGAAGACCGTTTCGCATCTGCACAGCGTGAACTCGAAACTATTAAAGCTGATCGCGATCATCTATATAAGCGTAACAAAGAGCTCGAGGAGCGCACAGAGACCCAGGCAACTACTCTCTCTGACACATTATCTGCACTCAGTACTGCTGAGCAGCGGATAACTCTTCTTGGGAGCACCATTGAGGAGCTCGAAGAAAACACTGTTCTCCTGCGAAAACAACTCCATGAGTCAGAACGCAAGCACGCGTCTGTGGTCAAGGACCTCTCTGAGCGCCTCAAAGACTCTGATCAACGCATCATTCGTAAGCAGCGTGAATTGGATGATGCTCGCACCAAAATCAAACAGCTTGAACATGTTCGTGAAGAAACCACTGCTGACTCAACAGATATTAAGCAGACTCTTATGCGTAAGGATCGCCAGCTCGCAAACTTGCAGGAATCCTTGCAAAGATCTCAGGCGCAAAACCAGGCCCAAGAGAGGCGCCTGCTGGACACAAACAACAAAATGGAGAACCTGCACCAACGTTTGCTTGCGGAGGTGACTCGTTCCGCTAACCTTGCACAAAACCTTGAGGCAGAGCGACGCTTGTGTCGTGATTGGGCATCTCAGCGTCTTGATCTTCTTGATCAATTCTGCCGCGAAGAAGAGGAGCTCTCTCGACTCGCAAAGTGAACTTTCCAAAAACCATAAACACTGTTGAACATTCTCTTTGAAGCCGCAACATATACCTTGCAATGACTATCTTTTGCCGCTCTCGCATTGTGAACCCCAAAGAAGTGCTAACTTTACCTTTAGTTAATTAATACCTTACCCTAAAATAACGCATTCTACTACTTGCTACCTACCCCTAATCACACTATTTTGCAAATTAGATAATACCATCCCATAATCAGAGTTGCAAGTTCTACTCGAAGTCTTGTAATTCATATTTTCTAAATACATCTAACAAGAATTCCGCACACACCTATCCGTTAGATTATCCTACCTATCTTTCATGGTATATGAGTTTCACTTAGTATAACTTGAAATAAGAGAGAACAATAAGGATATAAACAAAACTTCTAGATCGTTTAATGAAAGCTGCATAGTTCCCAAACGCTAGTGTGTACTTTGCTAGTTATGCGCACAGTTAGGTAGCGTTGCGATCCTGTCTTTCTTTTGCTTGTGTGCGCTACGATACTTATTTACTGCTCATTCGTATCTCGTCAAGCACCAAGTGGCGAGCAAGTTGGGAAACAAAGACAAGCAGATTCTCTGCTTATTTAGCAGCCGTCGCGTGGAGGAGGCGGCGAAAACGATCGGGTAACAGCACCTCCTCAAACGACAAGCCTTCACAAGTTTGCGGGAAGTCGCTTAGGTAGTTGCTCAAATCGTAGCAATCATGGCGGTTCTTGGCAAGGATGTCAAAGGCGGCAAGAAAAAGGGCGGCAAGGGCGGCAAGGGGGACCCTGAAATGAGCGAGGAAGACCGCGCTGAGGAAGAAAAGAAGTTGCGTCTCGCAGAAAATGATGCTCGTAAACAACGTGCACTTCAGCTTCGTGCGCGACTTGAAACTGAAATGATGCAAGAAGCACGTAATACGCAAACTAATCGTCTACGCGTGCAGCAGCAGTGGCGGAAAATCTTACGCCTTGCCAAGGTGGAATCTCTCCGCAACGACATTGAGATTCTTTCCCAAAATCACGAACGTGACGTGGATCGAAAGGATGCTATTATCCAAAGTCTCGATCGTGATCTTGAAGAAGCAGAGGAACAATATCAAACTGCGCTTCGATCGCACTTGACAAACATCGATCGACTTATTGACCAACAGGATGCTCGCCTTCTTGCTCTTGAGAATGAATTTGAGGCAGAAATGACTGAGATCGCTGCTGAGTTTAACGCTGAGCGTGAACAAATCCAAATGCAACATCAACTTGAAAAACAGGAGCTTCTTGACATTGTTGCCGCAGTTGATGCAAAAGAAGCAGAACGTGAGGGTGAGGAACGTCAGGAGCATGAACAAACTCGGGAGGAGGTGCGCAACAAAAACCTCGAAGATGTCAATATTCTACGAATTACCCTTGAAAGCACAATTGAAGAACTCGAACGTTGCTTTGAATCCGCACACTTGAACTATCTGCAGAACACTGATCAGCGTACGCAAGACTTCAAGTTCCTCACACGTAAAGATAATGAACTCTCAAAGGAGATCGAAGCGAAAATTAAAAAAATTGAGCGTTTGCAAGCATCCTTAAGTCATTGGCGTACCAAGATTTCGCAAAATATGAAGGAGTGTGATGACCGGAACGGCAGTTTGCGTGCTGAAAAAGACCAAATCAATCGGCACTTCCTAGATTTGAAAACCCGTATGAACAAATTTCGAGATTCCCAGGCAACCCGTTTGGCAGATCTCACAAAGGCAACTAGTGAGGCACGGAAAAAGATTTCCTCGAATGTGGACCTTGCAGAACGCATTCTCAAGCTTGCGGAAATGGCCAGAAATTACGAGACTATGGAGGAGAAAGTCTTGCCTTTCTACGAAACCTCTGATACCGGAGAAGAAGAAAGTGATTCAGCTGGTATGGTGGGCACAAGCCCTTCAGACGAGAAAGAGAAGAAGGACAAGGATGCGACTGACACTGAAGAGAGTGGCGGTAAGATGGGAGTACTACATCATGACCTCGAGACCCCTGCCGAACTTATGGATAAGGCAAGAGCAGTGGCATCTGATGGTAAACTTGTCGATGAGTGGCAAGGTCTAGATGGATTTTTTAAGAGATTCAACAAAGCACTGTTAACTAAACTTGCTGTAGATAAGGAGAAAGAACGTTTGCAAAACGAGCACAACTTACTCAAAGCATTGCTTAAGCAATACCTCGATGGTGTGACAGTAACTCCAGAGACTCTAGATAACGCTAACCCATTGCTTGTTGTCAACGGGCGTGTCAATGTTACGCGGCGTGCAAGTGCCGCTCGTGGTGTCCCTCCTACAGTTGTGGACGGATCACTTGCTGTTCGATCAGCAACCTGTACAATTTCCTCTCGACGCTAATTCATTAATTGCTGCTGCTACTAATACTCGTGTTCGCTGAGATGAGATCCCATGTTTGTGAGTAGTGCCTGAGATATCAGGCCAGTGCTGGATTCGATACTGGCGTAGACATGCAAAGTAAGATGATATGGCATATTCTTTCTTTAATCCTTTTAAATCACCAATAAATACCGATCTCGGATTTTACAGTCGCTACCCATCTTTCCAAACCCTGGCATTTGGTCTCAATATTCCATTGGCTGTAGTCCTTAGGCCGGCAGATTCATAATGTTTTATTTAAAGATCATGTAACAGAGAACAATCTTACGCAGAATAGAAGCTTTTCTCATTGGCATCAGAAGCGGTTCAACAAAGAAGCAAGTCAGGATGCTAGCAAGTAATCAAGTAAAGGCTCAAAGTTGGCACATTGTATAATATTTGCAATGGGTAATTAGTTGGATAAGCCAAACAAGAGCGATCAGTCATGTGACACAAGCGCGCTGATTGATTAGAGCTGCATCTCGTGACGTCCAGTAAACAAAATAAGACCTAAAGGTGCCAGGCAGGATGGAACTTCGCATACAAAAGAGGCCGGTTATGTAAAAGGTTTGCACGCTAACACTGATTTGTCGTGCTAGACAGCCCCTTGCCATTTGGTTCTTGGAGATCTCCTGGCGAATATCTATCTACCTACAAAGGTAGCCACAATAACTACCAGTCTTCGGGGAAGGCCCAGGCCATTTTGTCCTTGAGCACAAAGTGGCCAAACTCAAAGTCTGTAAAAAATTCGTCAATTTTGGGGTGAGAAACCTCTGGGCCCTCAGGGTTGGGAAGATACTCAAGGTTCTCTTCGGCAGCCAACGCCATGAAGGGCTGAGGGCGGTCGTGAGTATCTACAAGCGTGCGGTAAAAAGGTTGGTTAGCACCCTTCTTGAAGGGCCCCCACTGCTCAAGCCAATCTGGCCCAGCAGGACATTCAAGAAACCACTGGACGACAACTCCACGAAAACCATGCTTCTTATGGTGGAAGACATTTCCAATATCGAGCTTGACGTAGTCCGGTTTGGCCGGTGAATAAGTCTGGTTTTTGTAAATCTGGTTGCGACGGGAAATCGTACGTAAGGCTGCAAAACCGGCTTCAGTAGAGTCCTGCATGGCCTCGTCTGAAGGAAACGCTTTGGCAAAGAGGCTCTCAATGCTGTACTGCTGAGCAGCACCGTCCCGAATGGGATCATTGGCGTTAATGTGCGGCACATATCTCGTAAAACGCTCAAATTCACGAGCGTGAAACATGTCTGACCCACGCATCTTCAACGTAGGCCCAGCTCGCAAATGCACAGATTGTATCCTCGTGTCGAGGGTGCGGGCTCCCGCCAGGAGCTCCCGCCTTAGCACAGTGCCCACGCCCGATCCTGCCATCTTTACCACGACCAAGACTATATCTACCCTGCTATACGTGCAAGCCAACCGGTCCTCCTATTCAATCCTGCCCAAGCACCAACCCCTCTTGCAATCGCAAAGATCTCGCGGCCTTGGCGGCGAAATATTGCAAGATTGATCGCAATTTTTCTGCTGCACTTCAACTACTCACCCCAAAACCCGTACCTGCGCTAGCACTCGCAATAGCACTGTCTCAGACCTTTTAATCTTTTTTAATCTCATTTCCTCAATGTGCTTTGATACATCATCAATATGGCAGCCTTCTTCTTCTTCGCCTTAGAAAAGGCCGCATCATCTTCGCCTGCTTCTCCGAAGCTCCTCCGCTCAAGCCATAGAGAAGAACCCAGCGAGACTCTCGAGCTCAGGCGGTTTCGCGATGAAAGCACCCGCCATAACTGCATCGGTATGCGGGTATTCGCCGGAAAAGCTGAAGCACCAAAGGATTGAGAATTAAAACGAGGTTTTCCGGGGCCCAAGTGCAACTTCACCAAATGGGTATTTAGGCCGCTCTGCTGTGGACAATTACCCGCATGGACTTCTCCTGCCTTCGTTTCCCCGTATTCCCCATTTTACCATGGTTCCCCTGGCACAATGGATTCCCTACGTTCTCTGGCAGCGCCAACGGATACTTGGATGGCTTGAGAAGACAGACATTCGCGAGGGTTGGAGATAATCATGATGTGGATGCGACGCTTTGCAGGCCGATCATGTATTGGTGACACGTGGTGCTGGGCAAGGTTGAAGTGGTCGTCAATAATTTGTTTGTTATTTTTTGGGCTTATAAAGACATGGTTTCTATGCAATTGAAAGTTTGTGGCAATGGATGTCATAGGGGTTGGTTGATTTATACATTTAGACCTCCGTGTGCACCCTAGTGGAACCGGCGCTCAGTCTGACTCTTCGATAGTCTGCAGTTTCATGTTCAGGTATTTTTGATAATGCTGGCGAGAAAGGATACATGACATATGGAGGTGGTGTTGGCATAGGTTACTAATCTAGTAGGTACTATAGCACAGAACTGTGAAATTAAATTCAACAGAAGTCTTTGCTCATTGCAATGAGTTTGCCAAGACTTGTGCAGTACTAGGGTTGGAGCGGTTTGCTCGTTTAAACAGAAGAGTTGCTTACAGGTCAGAAGAAGAGACCCTCAATACTTGCAGCGAGGCAGCTCATCACATACCCTGACAAGAAAAACCTCATCACGCGTTGCCATCCCGTGAAAGGTGCTGCAACGACAGCGTCTCCTTGGTTTCAACGCATGGCTGCATTGTCTAAACTGCTACAAGAAAAGAAAACATATTGTAGTACGTAGGTCTAGACCTTTGATAGGTGTATACCTAACCAGAAAGAAAAAGACTGCATAACCCTCCTTCACACTCCGCTTGTCATAGTCCCCGTATTACATTTATTGACAAAAACTTAGCAGCAGCTGGCGATTCCTTAAAATAGAAGCATAAGAATAAGCACAGAGAGCAGAAAGAAAGCAAGCTCGCATCACGAAGCTGGCTTGCGCCAAGGAAACCTCTCTCAGGAACTGGTGTGAGAGAGGAAGTCTGACACCAGGAAAGTTAAGGCATAGCTCAGCAAACGAGGTTCTCTCCCATCACTGTGGAATTTGTTAAAGTGGTCTTGAAGTGGACTTGTGCAGGAAACCCCGAATAAAACAGTATTAGGTTGAACCATCGTTGGGTTTCAGAATTGTTTACTTGTCTACTCGTCAACCATCAAGACAAGAGTTAGTCAACGCTGTCTTGTGAAGAAGCTTCACAGGAAGCACCAGCACAACACTAGGTATTGAAGAAAACATTCAGAACCAGAGGGGTTTTGTTGTCATCTCAAAGTCAGGTTTATATTAGGCTTATAAAACTTTCTACAAAAAACTTGCATGCCCATCATGGACAGCGACACAGCGATTTCACCATTTCTTCAGGAATCATCGCCAAAGGACTGCATTTCTAAAAAGCAAGCAGAATTACTTGATAATAGCAAGATGCATATTCAAGGTCAAGAGTCTGAATTGAGCGACCAAGAGGAGGGAAAAGACTCAGATGACGAAAGCTATAACCAAGCAGAAGACAGCTCGTGTAGCGTTCGTTACAA
The DNA here is from genome assembly GCA_004764695.1 of Schizochytrium sp. TIO01. NCBI lineage: Eukaryota > Bigyra > Thraustochytrida > Thraustochytriidae > Schizochytrium > Schizochytrium sp. TIO01. The sequence continues at coordinate 2,794,583 of SMSO01000037.1, read as the reverse complement.
GAATACACACATGGGCGAGGATCAAGAAATCGCCTCGCAGATGGCTAAAAGCAAGTATGAAAGTAAGATTCAAGAGTGGACAGCAAATACTGAGATGTTTCCATCCTCTATTGATTCAACAGTGCATTCCCCATCTAGCCCTCTAGCTGACCTCATTGTCAACGAAGCAAAGCAAATTGAAGAAACCATTACAACCGCTAAGAAAGGTTTCAAGAGTGTAGTTGAAGATGACACATGTTTCTCTCCACTCGCTATTTCAAACGATATTTCCGAGGCACCTGTAACTCCCAGCACACGTGTGGATAGTGCGCTTGCAGACCTTGAAAAGTGGTCGGCGATGGATCAGCGTTTATTGGAGGAGCTTGGAATTGCCGAAGCAAATTTAGACGCCGAGCAGCACCAAGTAAACAATGAAATCCTCAACAAGCTACAAACTCGCTGTGATCAACTTTTGTTGCGCGCACTGCAAGCAGAAGGTAGAGCTGCAATTGTAAGTGAAAGCCTGGCTAGATTACAAAGCAAAGAAGAGGCCACCTCTTTATTTGAAAGGATGTTCTCAACCCATGAAAAACGAATGGAAGGGGCTATGCTGAAGAGCGTTTCGTCAGCCTTGGAGGCTGTAACGGGGGCGTTGACAGTATCTCAAGAGAACACCAACCGAATTCTGCTTCTGGGTGAACATCAGTTAGCACAACATCATAACCAAGTGGAGGGGAATGCAATCTCCTCGCCAAATGACACTAGTTTAGACGAGAACGAAGAACTGCGCGTTCGTGTGAAGGCTCTCGAGGCAGACTTGGTCGCAAAGACTAAGGAGGCACAAGAGCTATCGCATCGTGAGAGTGTTTTAACACAGAAGTTAAGAGAGGCCGAACTCGTTAGTGGTAATGCACGTTTAGAGTACGAATCTGCTGTGCGTGATCTCCGTGAAGATATGCAACTTCGTCTTGCAGAGCGAAAAAGCGCTGATGCGGTTCGAATTGGTGCGCTCGAAGAGGAAATGAGCAGCTTAAACCTTCTCCTTCAAGCGAAAGACGAAACAATCTACAACTTGCGAGAGGAATTGCTGCGTGTAGATTCTGAGAGTAAAGGAACGATTGAGAGCAAGAATGCTGTTATTACAAGGCTACAAAAGGAGAATGAAAATTTTGAGCATTCTTTAGACGATGCAAAGCTTGAGCTAGCACGGATTAAAGTTGATTTGGCTACTCGTCGCTCGGATGAGGACGATCTACTAGCGAGGTTGGCAGCTTTTCAAGCATCGCAGATGGCAGCTATGTCACCCCCCTCTTCACCTAGGCCATCGCGCTCAACTTCATCTTACACAGCATCTATTACAGCTTGGCTTCGTGGCGGGGGCAGCTCCAGTGCCCTCGATGGCCATGAGGTAGATCATGAGGACCAACCTGATTCTAGACACTCTAGCCAAACATTTTAATACTCAATGTATGTGCAGATTATTTTCAATATTATTCACTCTCAACTTTCGACAATCATTCCATTAACTTCTTCGAGACTTCGCACGTGGTTCTCATAGTTTCTTTCAAATGTGATGCGATGTATAGATTATTTTCCAACATGACTAGAAAGCAAACTATTACTACTTATTCATGAGCGCCTGCTCTTATATTAACTTTGGGTTTGAAAATTCTCTGAATGGTGTCCTCTATACTTACGATTGTTTTACCTTCCGAAGTTCTTAATCCAGCCATAAGCCTAGGTGCTACTTTACTTGTTAGCTGTAATCAATCTCTCGTCAAAGAACGAGTTGAGCATGAATTTTGTACAGCACTTTTTCGAACATCTTTAAAAAAAGGTTGCCATTCGACTATTTTAAAACAAATATTGCTTGCCTATTCCTAGAAAAAGACGAATAAGCTAAAGTTGCGTTTGTCGGTACCATTTTCTTTTGCTATTTTTTAATCTTCAATCGTAAGGGGCAAGCGAATCTTGCTTTCGCAAATTGGTCAATGGTCTGACGGCCTGCTTGGCCCTTAGGGTGGCGCCAGGCTGGCTCAAATCTCCTGTGGCAAAGATGCAGGCGGGCTCAACATCAGAGAGTTAATCACGTTCCACGCGCTTTCACTTTCATAAGAAATAGTTTGAGAAGATCTTCTTGGATGCAGGGCACATGCAAACTTGAACCACGATACGCAGTGTCATGCAATTCATCGGTCAAAGGCAGCGCCTCAAAATTTCTTCACTTGGGTAAGAATTCCACCCGAAGCTATCACTCATGGTGTATTGCCGAACGTGAGTGATTGCCAGACCATCCTTCTGCTCCTTTCACACCGCAATGCGTAGCGTACGCATGCCTCGCACGTCCTTGAGCTAGTACCTGTATGGTCTTGAATAATATCCTTAGGTTGCAGGATCAAGTTTCGCTCGCAATGAAGGTAATCGGAAGATCATTTCTAAATGCGAAGATTCATAATCCCTCAATGACTTCAACTATGGCAACCTGGAGATTCCTTAGCTCAGTGAATCCAAGTGTCATGCATTTATTCGCTCTATTCAGTTCTACCTACGCACGCACACACGTACAGGATGAAAAGATACGTTCCGGATCGATTGTAGCCTTGACTTCGGGTTTATTGCTCCAACTCTCCAATGCACTGCATACCTAAAGCGAACTGCTCACGTCGGTTGGGGTCATTGGCCGACGCGTGAATGCAATACCTACTCATGATAGCGATGGTCAAGACATACGAAAACTCTTACAGACTCATGATGTCGCCTACTAATATTATTCTCTTAGCTGTGCTCTTGAAAAACAATAAGGGCTAGTTGATAATGTATAGTTGTGGCCTCACAGACTGAACTAGAGAGTAAACTTGAGAGTAAAAAAGTTCCCTCAGATCGTGAGAACAGAAGGCAAACATTCTGTAACCGCGATTGTAGCTCTTCAAGTCCGCTAATCTCCAACTTCCCAGGCCATAACTGAAAGACACATAAGTTATTTAATAAGGACGCATGAAGCAGTCGATACTTTTAAAGTGCAGCCCAGAAAATAAATCTTTTGGACAGATTGATTGGCTGATTGTCATCATTGTCCTCAAAAAGGTCAGCTTCCTCAGGCTTTGATTTCCATGAAGTAGTAAATAGCGCATTCTAAAGTGTAATTTCCTTTTCGCTCTCGCCTTTGGACCTATGTGTGGCAGTCGTTGCGCTGCGCTTGATTTACCATAGGGCCGGTTGATGCAAGGGACGCACGTGATGGCCAGGAAAGTCTTCACTTATTCCACTAACAGCTTGCGTGCGGGATGGATATCAAAACAACTTGAAAATTGAATGGCTGCTAGCCCGCAACTAGTCGTCACCGTCGCGACACTCATTGTTTGGTCTCCAGCCATCAGCGTTGGCACATCTGGAGGGCATTAAGGACCTACTTACATTTAAGTTGCCAGCCGTACTCAGATTCTTTGCCGAGCATCCGTTTTTCGAAGTTTTGGGCTCTCTGCAACGGGTGTGTACTGGCAGTTGCTATTAGTCTTAAGTGTTTTATATAGGAAACCTAAAGCTTATCAAAGAAATCCTACTAATACTACTGCTACTACTATCACCTCAGAAGGATAAAAAAAGATAATATCGTGATGCCTCGCTAGCAACTTTTATTTTTATAATCCTTTTGGACCATGACAAGTAGCTTTTAGCTGCAATGGTGAAGACGCACAAGTTGCAGGGTCTTGTATTTTGAGAGAAGGCAGTCTTTCGGGCCTTAAGGCTTCTTTTGGTTCTTTGGTCTTTCTTTTGATAAAAGGTAGGATTTAGGGGCGCTGTCTATCGAGCGGAGCTTTCATTTTTACAACTTCCTTGAAGCTGATGTTTAGAATCATGTTTTAAAAGCAAAGCTTTTATGGCACCTTATTCAATAAGAAAAGCCATTGTACGCTTCTTTGACTATTTCGCAGTCTCTGGGTTACAAAATGCTGGTATCGGCTTTGCATGAGGTAGACAATTTAATATTCTACTTTAAAATTCTGCGCAATACCTTGACTTCCTTTCCTTTACAAAAAAGACCTACAACGCATCTTACTTGCTGTAGCTATCAGCAATGACACTCGAAAGCTCAGCTAACTTGAAGGAACATCACTTCTTTTGCTCTGGGGTGCCTAATCATATGATGTGATGAATCTGATGATGACCAAAACCTGGCTTCCATTCACCTGAGACCGACTCCGCATTCTGCGTCATTTGCCTTCAAGGTTATGATGAGTCGTCGAAGTGAAAATCACCCACCATCTCATATTGGCAGCTAGCTACGCAGTGATAGTAGTTCTACTATTCCTCATCCAATTTGCCGTTGTCGTTCTTGCTGTTGTTGTTCCTCAAGTTGGATTTTATTTTACAGGAGTATTGTCATCAGGTTTCTTTTATGCGCCGAGGTATAGAAAAGATAAAGCTTTTCGATTAGTACCCAGATTGTAGTAGTATTAGACTGTGCACAGTAGTAGATACTCTATCGTGGTGCGTTGGAAATGAAGTGGACCTTTGGGGTGAGCATCGGTCCCTGCAGAGCTTCTCACCGCTACGACAGCCCTATCGCCCGCCATGATTTTCGGTTCCTACAGACGGACCACATGCATTCAGAATGGGCGTGCGCAAGGTTTCTAATCTCTACCATGCTCACGGGCGGCTTTTCCCTCTTTGTGCACACTCTCTTGAATTTTTGGAGTGCCACGCGCACGTGTGATGTCTGCACTATTCTGTTCTGTTCTTGTTCACTCCTTACTAAATACACCCATGATCATGTGATTGAGGAACACTGGTAAATGAGGTCAGGCCCACTGACAATATTGAAAGCAGCCTCGAAAACCCTGACGTCAATAGTTTATTTTGGTGCGAAGTCAACAACATGGCCTTGTGGGCTAACCAGACTTTTCATTCCAGTTATTCACAGTTTTCATCAGCCCAAGTTTCTCTAAGTTCGCCAGAGAAACTGCTCAACTTCACAACATTGCCCTGAGCGAAACCATCGAAGACCCGCAAAGGATTCAAATGTTGCTGGATTTTTACTGCTTTCCGTAAGGCAGAGAACGCCCTCTTTTCACTCGCTGGTGTTAAGAGATATAGTATACATGGCATTTTACACCTTGAAAGTGGTAACTGTTATAACCATAATGGTGGAAGCGCCATCATTTCTCTTCATTGTCTCTTTAAAAAGGAGTAAAAGACCTAGTTAGCACGCCCTAGAACTACCTATTCCTTTATATTATCACTCGCTCGGTCGCTCGGTCGCTCGGTTGGCGCTGGTTTCTTTGCTGGCTGCAAGCCGAGCACTGGCCGGTCCCTTCTAGCCCTAATTAATCCAACATTAAACGTGGAGTACCCTGTAACTTGAAGGATACCATGAAGTTGAGACAGGTCGGTTGCGATAAAAAAAACACTGGAAAAAGAAAGGACAAAAATCTAGCTTGCAGACCGTAGCTATTAGCGTGTTCACCTAATGCTTGTGGTAGTAGTAGGTAGTAGTAGTGGTTCTTGCACAAGTTTAAGAACGCTGCCAAGTAGTGTTACCTTGTCGTGATGATTTTGCATGACAGAGTTAGAGAAGGAGCTCTTGGAGTGATCTAGGGAACACTTCGTGGGTGATTTTAATCATTTGTGTTTAACCAACTCATAAAGTGTCTCATGATGCTATGTTTGAGACTGACTTACAGCCAGAAACCCTCTCAGACTTGGGAACATCGTAATAACTAGATGGCGCAACGCTGGCTTATTACGTTGCAATTGCTAGCTGTTCTGCTGTCATACAATCGCCATTCGTCGTCAGTAATAATGGACCACTGGCTGCTGGTAGTAATAACAACGTCTATTTGAACAAAATGCTGGGTGAGGGACTTAGAGGAAGACGCGATATTAAGAAATGGGACTCGCAAACCATAAGAGTCGCAATAAGGCATTAAGATAAGCGCCAGCATTGGCAGTTTGATCGCACCCTGGTTGGCTGCACATTGGCGAAGGCTGCTGCCAAGACAGTGGATTGGCTGGAGGGTGGAAAACGCAACAGAAGGCAAACTTCTTGCGAATAGAGAGGGTAATGGTATCGTTTACTCTACAATGGTATCGCAATAGCTCTTGATTGCATAAAAAATATGCAATATCGTTTATCATATGCTGTTATTTAAGTGAAATTTGCTTGGCTGAGAAAACAGAATAATCTAAAGTGATAGCAATGCTAGGGAGTGATCAAGGTGATGAAAGTTTGATTTGAAAAGAAACTAGGAAGGGTTTTCGAAACAACCCAAGTCATCTTCAAGATAAACAGAAGGGAAAATTGGTTTGTAGCTACCTGAATATTAGGGTTCAATTCTAGTATTGATGCTAGAATTCCAACCTCCGTTATGCAGGCAAAATATATGGGTAAGTGTCATAATTATTAAAAGTAGCAATTATAATTGAGTATTCAAAATAACAAACAAGGGGGGATCACATAGTATCATATAATTACAAACTAAATCATTTTCATCCCTACTACCATGGTGTTCTTTCTACAATCGTATTTGAGAAACACTATTTAGAAAATTGCTGAATTTGAAGCACGATTCCATGCTTTATAATAGTTATGCTTTTTCATAGGAACATCCAAAGACAGCCTGGTTGCTTCATCTAAAAAACAACGTGGTGGTCACCATTAAACAATCTGAAGGTTGCAGCAGGCGTGCTGTACAGCCACCATGAGGACCCACAAGTCTAGCGGTGTCCCCATTGGGATGCCTTCCCCGTGGCCAACCAATAATACACACACGTTTATCGTAAACACACCCTTACATTTTCAATGACCACAAACAGTGGCCTATCCACCACTTTACATCATTCTTACCTAGCCTTCTCGATAGGCTGCGTAGCAACCTAGTGGGTTCGAATCGGCTGTGTGTATGCGCTTGGACACCAGTAAATCATTCATCGAGCGCGATTTTAGGGCAAAAGGTGGCTTGAGGTTCAGCGGAATTGAGCTAGGTACGTACACCTCGGTAATTTGCTTCACGTTCGGACCCAGAAGAGGAACTCGTTCTACTTGTCATCTCTAGTAGCAAAAATAGCAAGTATACTTTAACTTTCTGTAGTAGATATCTGAGTTCGTATAATATGTATTCTTAGAATGAATGAATAATGAATAATTAGATATGTCCTTCTGCCACTTCGCATTCCATCGACAGCTTTAGGTTTATTAATTCGTTTGTTCTGCAGCGGTTCACAATGGAGTCCCCGTTATGATAAAGTGTAAGCTAGCTGCTAAAGTTTTCTCTGTCTGAGGAGGAAAGAGGGTGTGCATAGAAAATGTCAGTTCTACATACAAAAGTCTAGCTGGCTGCAGTTTGTTTATGGCCATAGGAATTGTCAATAAACCAAATTCCAGTGCTGGAACTACGAATTAGAAAAGTGAGGTATCGATGCGGCCAAAATATAGATGTTCTAGCATTTCAACCTAAAATTGTCCAAAAGCGGCGGAACACAATGATCATCAATAAACTTTCGCACACCATCACCTTTTTGTATAAAGAAAAAGAGAAGAGCAAAGAGAGTGATCTCCGAGCTACAGTAGATGAAGTGAAATACTTCCAGCTGGCCCTTTTTTTTTTCGCTTACCTGATTACTACCATAGTAGTGGTGAAGATTGTTTTTTATGGCCCCAGGCTTAATGCAAAAATAAAATACATGGTATTAAAAAACAAAAAAAAAAAACAATGTACTAAGTGCGATAGCAAAAAGGATAAGATAGGGACAAAGAGAAAGAAAAGATCAAGCAGAAGACCACACACCTGTTTCATTGAACAATTTGAATCATTTTGTTGATGAGAACCAGTCAGCCGAAGTGCCGGCGTTGATGTGCCGGCGTTGACAGTGGTTGCATTGTAGTCCAAGTCTGATTTGTGAGTCTCTCATAGCTTTATATAAGAGGAGAAGCAGCGCCTGCACAACACGTACCAATAGAATATACGGCACGTGCAAGCTGATGGGAGAAACTGCTCGGTTTCTTCACCCATCATATAGTGTGACAACTAAATATTTATTCTGAGCTAATTAAAAACCATTCTGCGCTGAATGCCGTGATTATATTTCCCCCCCCTTTGAGCCGGCTTTCTTGCTATGTGTTAAATTAATGCTAGTAACTGAGTAGAAAAGAAAATAAAATTAGAAAAAAGAAGGAGAAGGAGAACCCTTCGAGAAAATAAAATCTTGCGAGTGAAAAAAAAAGCAGAAAACACAAAATACGTGCATAACGATATTAGCCTACTCTTGCAAAATATCCACCTAAATCTAATTGTTTACTGCATATAAGGTATTCTATTTTTTTAAATACCGTTTGAATAAATATAAACATTGAAATTAGTATACTTTTAATGAACGGGATGCTGTCCATAATGATTTATGCTACTCTTCATAATGCAATTAGAATCCCGAAATTCATAAGTTGAAAGTATCCTGCGATATTTGTTTGTGAATGATAGGCTTATCAGAGTTAATATAAAATGCGCAAATAAATGACCAACATATTGCGAATGCTGGTATCGGCTAGAGAGGCGTGAAAAGCTTATCTTGGCACTGTATTTCGGAATCCAATTGATGGGCGTTTTAGGGCAGTTCAAAACTGAAAGCATCATCGTTGCTTGCATCCACCTAACAACTAAGGTAAGTCCGTAGGAAGCAAAGCTACAGCAGGACAAGAAAACAAAGTCGAAATTGCATCTTCAGAACATCTCCCAAGACTGCATTCTACCCTACCTTTAGATATATTGCTCAGTACATTGTGATTGAGCAGTATATCGTTAGCCAGCAATGATGCGAATATGTATGCATGAGCAAGCACGGCACAAGACACTACACTCCCTCATAATTGGTATTGAGAACAACCATAACTACCGAAAGCAAATGCAGTTCTTTGGAAAGAATATTAAGAAACTCAGTTCTAGTGTAAGTAGAGAAATGTTAGTACTACTATAGGAAGTTAAAATTCCTCATGTCTATGTTAATGTCGCCGTAGCGTATATTTTATCACAACAATCAGATTTGCGGATCTGCTAGTGCGCGCTGGGGCACCTCTAGTGAGTTTATATTATACCTTGACTAAGTGCAAAATTCTGGTAATGGTAGTTGCGCAGCGTAGCAATGCTGGCCTTTGATCCCCATCTGAGTATAAGGTCCAAGCCTGAGTTTGTGGAGTGGAGAGCAAGTTGCTGATTATCCATTTTCGAAAAGTTTTTGACCAGGTTTTACTGTTATAGTTATTATAAATGATCATGATGATAAATTTTGAAGGGAAGGAGAAACGTTTTAAGTGAACCACCAGGCACTTTTGCGGCAGTCACCATGGCTGCGAGGGTGCTTACTTTAATACAATGTATTGGATGACAACCTTCATGGAGGTATGCCATATACAAGCGAGACGGCCGGAATACTATGCTGGAAATGCGTTTTGGCCAAGCTGGAGCTTCTGCATTTATTGATACTATCTGACAGTAGGACAGAGTTGTCTTGTCGAGATTGTGTGCTATTTATAACATCCTTCCTGGAACACTGAAAAGGAAAAAAAAAAAAGGCGAGGAGATAAATAAAATTAAATAAAGGAGCGAGAAAGAGAGAAAGGAAAAAAATCGAAGTGAAAAGAAAAGAAAAGAAAAGAAGAGAAAAGAAAAGACTTGGACAGATTAAATCGAGCCAACTAAAGGTCTTGCTAACGCAAGCGATGCGGTTGGTGATCTATTTACTTTCGCCCAATGCCTTTCCTGGTTGTGTTGAGCATTCCTGTGTATTTGTATATTTTAATACAATGAAGAGATAGAGAGAAAGAGAAAGAGAGAGAAATTCTCTTCTGAGGAAGATCGTCTTACTAGGAAAATCGTCCGCTTTTAACCCTTCTCCAGGACACATTGAAGGCGTAACTTACGCAGGGTTGAAAACACGTGCTTTCTACCTCATCCAGATTGCCAGCTTGTCTGACAGGAGTCGTCGCCCCACTCAGTTTTTTGCTTCCACTACCACTTCTCCGCAACAAAGATGTGCGATGAGTGCTACGATACTTGCGAGCCCAATAACTCAAACATATGATTATGTATATTTGTCTACTCGAAGTTTGTTTAACTTTTAAGGAATATTGATACTCGGTTTATGACAGTTCTTCGCAAAACTACTTCAACCTTTATAGTTCTCATCCTCTTTTCCACTCTGATAAGCAGTAATGGTGCTTTCGCTATACATTTCCTCAAAAGTCGTCCTTTACAAACCTTATTCTTGAGTTTTAGTGATATCTCTTCTCGAGATTTCGTGAACGAGTAGCAATATGTTCTATTTTAGAAAAGAAAATGAAGAAAGGCCAATTACATGAGCAACAAGGCTGGGTTCTAATTACTCAGTCTTGGATCATTCCAGAGGTGCACATCACTAACCTCATTAACCTCATTAAAGAAAGAAAGAAAAAAAGAATAGAATCGTTGTTCGGAGTAGAATAAATATAGTCTCACCATTTAACACAACTAAAATGCAAGTCCTTATAAAGTTATGCTTATGTCTGTAGTCGTCCTAACTTCTTAACTAATAATTACTATATTCTTGTGAATGGTTGACGCAGTTCTTCTCGACCTTTATCATGGATCAAGAAACATATCAAAATCGCAAATTCTGACTTTGTTGCAATCATGTTACTCTGAGGAAGGTCGATTTCTTCGAAAACCTGGTCCAACCATGCCGTCATATGATGGTGTTTCTCAGCAATAACATCAGCCAACTAGAGTGTAAATCATTGGTTATGAGCTTCAAGGCTTTGGCTGCCAACAATGTGGATGGCCCTCAATTTTCTACGATCGAGCCATGTAATTGGACCTGATTGTACCAGGTTGCGGCGGTGAGCAACAGGAAAGCTATCTTTCAGTCACAGTTTTCTCTTCAGGAACTGACAGGTCGGCATTTATAATAAACTTGAAACCCTTGTTTCGGACGTTGCAAACAGATACCACTAGGCACAGTGAAGCGATGTAGCTATTGAAGTATTAAACTTTCGTTTCCCATCAATAGAAGAGCAGTTGTAGAGGTGTTAATGAGGATGCCGCCGCAATTGCGGCCGCATTTCAATTCGTAATTTCTCATCAGTTGCAGCATCTTTCCAAAAACAAAGTGTAAAATTTTATTATGCTCATGACGAAGCTGGAGGCTGAAAAATGTTATCACGATAATCCCGTCATAGCCTGTCATGCATCCTTTGAGCTACTAGTAGTGGGTGCACTCAGCTTGAGACAATAAACTATCGCAGTAACCTTTGAGGTTCGTTTTAGCTACTATTGCGGAATGATTTCATGAAATTATTGCTCACGAACGAGGACAAGTCAAGCGAGACAAGTGGTAGTGGCGGCGACGCACTGGCAGTAGTAGCAGAGGCATTGACTGTTACTACGGAACGGCAATGCAACCATTGCTTCGATAAGAGGGAAGCTGCTTTTACGAAATGGCTTTTCTTCCTCAAGAAAGAAAGAAAAGAAGATGAAAATAGCAACTCAAAACTATTATATGTTGCTATCAACTCTTCATATTGGTAGATACTTGAATTTTTTTCTCTTTGTCAGGTTTTATACAAAATATAAAAAAAATACACAATGCTAAATTTAAGACTCTTCAATACATTTGAAGCTATATTGCTATCGCTACCTCAATCGAGGTAGTGGATATCTGCCTTCTTTTTTTTCTACGTACTTTGAAATAAATCTTCTTCTATTTTGAATAGGACACTATTATTCTGTTGAAGGGTACTCTATTTTTATTATATGTATTTTTTAAAATTACAAACTACACAAAAATAAATTAAATACAGTGGTGTTAAAAAAATTTGTTAAAAAAGAAACATTTGTTCTTATAAATATAATTGAAAACAGTTTTTTATTTTATTTTAATTAATCCTTATGCCTTTCTATTTCTCACGTGCTTGCACGCGGCGAGGGAATTCGATGATAGTGCACTGAAGCTGCAGAGAACGTGTTGTTAGACATTCTAGTAGGTAGAGTCTTAGTTATACCGAGCAATTGATGTGCAAAACCATCAATAAGAGGTGAACGCCCTATGTAGGTTCTACCTAGTTGTAGAGGTCTTTAGGTTGGTTAAACTTGGTTTCGATTGTTTCTGAAGTTTGGCCTCAAGACTCGGGCTCAAGTTGCACAATAGTGGAGTTTTTGGTAACCTGGCCGATGGTAAAAGTTGGGTGCTCAGCTATTTCGAACTTTCAGCGGCTGCTTGCTGCCAATCAAACCCCTACATTGCTTGTTTAATACAAGAAGAAATGACAGGAGTCTAACTAGCAACAGCAAATTTGGGCTCAAGTGGGGTTGTTCGACTTGTCTTGGCGAAGTTCTCGAGTTTAAGGACAAAACAATTAGCTATCTTCCTCGTCAATTCCCGGTGAAATCGTTGTGCATGGATAATTCGGAGCGAGGGTGGGTTCGCTGCCATGCATATGATGGAGTTCGCTGACCCAGGTATTCCCTTGGTGCTCTTTCGCCATCTCAGCTCAGCTACTTTGTCTTGCAACCTTGCAACCTCGCACCCTGTACCTATCAGTTTAGTAGAACTATATCTTGCCATCCGTAGCCCTTCGCTCGCAATTCTCAGCTGCGCAGAGAATTTGATAAACATAGTGCGAACATAAAAAAACCTCTCTTATGTGTCTGGAGGGAGTGACATGTTCAATGAACTGAATTGCTTTAATGCAACTCTAGCGGCTAACCCAAGTCAATCTCCTTGACCCAATCCAATAACTTCATATCATCAAAGGTCAGGACGGTTCTATCCTGAGCAGTCTGCTAATAACGGCGCTTACACTTGCAAAGCTCGGATTCTAAGTAAGCAAACACTTCCCACACGTTTCAATTAGCCTTTTACTTTATTTTTCCAATGTTCGCAGAGTTTGCAAGCGTGTCGTAGAACGCTGCTTTGTCATCGGCGAGAGCCCGCGTGCCTGCAGGCAACGGCGATCCAGCCGTCCAGGTTCTGCACACAAATGCGCGAGTTGAAATGCTCTTGCGGCCCATGACGAACTTGAAGGGCTCTCACACAGGCCCTTTCATTCGAGCTAACAGCTAAGTAGTCTTAGAATATGAATGGCCATAATAATCAAGCATTGCCTCAAATTTGCTCGAATTTGAAGACCCGGTGAAAAGTTCTTCGTGCTGAAGAGCCGTCGTTTTGTTCAATTGCGTTCTATTATTACATTATCTTCTTGATTAACAAGGTAGCAGCAATTTCAAAATATATTTTTTATTTTCAGCACGTATTATTTTATCTTCCGTTCCTGTTATAATTAAGCTCCTAGTAGGATCATAGGCAGGTGTTAGATACAAGAAAAGAAAAACTTGGTCTTTGCTGGAGAAGGGAGATTAGATGTAAATCCTATATATTTTTGTTTTGTTAATTTAAAGGATAAAAAAAATGTAAAAAAAAAAAATCATCGTCGATTATATTTATTCTAACTTCAATCTAAGGAGCCAAGCTGACGGTAACATGTATTCTGCTCTTCACTTAGGCAATTTGCGGTTGCGCCTCCAGAAGCGAGATCATATACTGTCAAAATTACCACCAGCAAATTAGACCGCCTGGAAGCGAGTGAAGAAACCGAAACAGCCCAAGAGCGGAAAACACTCTTCTCTGTACATTCCTCTGGAGCTAGGTTCCTCACTTTCCCCTCATCAGGCTGTATATGAAGCTACGCCTCATCAGCAGTTCTGCCGTACTATCATTCTTCTTTCTTTTAAAAGTAATTAAAATTAAAAACAGAACAGCTACCTCATTCCTTTGAAGGCAAGAGAACTAACTACTTGTGAGTTGAAAGACTGTGTTTTCAACGTTCTTCGCCGAGGAGCCCTTTCACTTGCTCGGGGGCACTGCGCAAGTACGGGTCCAGACAGATGGGCTTTGTCCCGCACGCGCCGCTCGTTCGCCAAGGGTGGTCAGCGTCGATGAGGTACAGCACAGCATGCTTGCTCGAAGAGATATGGAGGGCGTCAAGTCGCCAACTACTCGCCGAGGGGGCTTTCCCGAAGAACGGGGGGTCTAAGGCTGCCGAAAAAGAACTGATACATACATACATGCGTACGTACTTGTCGGTAGTAGTACATAGGAGCTCACGATAGGCACTGCGGTTCAGATTGATTGTAAAAAAAGATTGTTTGTATCTCATTAAAAAAAGTATTAAAAAGAACACGAAAAGAACACCGGGAGGTATGTCTATATAATAGAGGATAGAGAGGTAAGTACGAGTTGGTAACGCTTACAGGATGCTACAAGTTGAACTTGAAGTAAGTTAGGACTTGCGTCACTTGTGTCATAAGTGCGTTTTCTCCAGCGGCTTCGATGTAATGGTCGGCGTCGATCAAGTGGCCTCGCAGGGTTTTGCTGATCGATTCGCTGATCAATCGATCGATCGTGATCTTCAAGACGCACTTACATACATAGATACATAAGATACATAGATACATAGATACATAGATACATACATACATAGATACATGGATACATAGATACATACATACATGTAGGCAGATTAAACCATTCGCCACACTGAACGAAGAAACAAAAGAACGACGCCACAGCCACAGCCTGAGACAGACAAAAAATCTCAGACCAGGAGCCTCAAAAGATCGGGATGAGATTGCATAACTGGATTGATTGTTTAACAGGCTCGAAGAGTGCGTTGCGTTGCTCGGCAGCTACAAAGAGCCTCGGATCCGTTCGGACCCACAATCTTTCGGCCGCTCGTTTTGAGATCTTCAAGTGCTCCTTTGCTAAACCTGCTGGAAATTCTGGCGAGTAGAGAGCTCAGGGTGCTGCTCCCGTAGACGGCGAAGACGTTGGGAGGTGGCGGACGAGTGAGCCGGGATAGGGCGAGATTGCGGGGATGCGGACGCCGCCAGGTAGTTCAAAGTTAGTTTCCCCAGCGCGAGTTGTTTGTATCCCCCGGCGGAGAGAGATTGAGCTCGATCGAATGGCGAGAGCAGAGAATATGGCTTCTTCTCCTTCTCGTTCTCCTTCTCAACAGGGGCCTGTGGAATATGTAAATGTTTTATTATTCTTTTAATGCCATGGAATGAAGGCCGCGACGGTAACGTGGTTCTCAAGTTCAGACAGACAGCCGACATCAGGCTGGCAAAGACAAAGACCTCCTCGCCTCCTGAGGCGGGACTGTTATTTGGGTAACCGACTCGACGCCACTGACCATCATGGCGTACCTATCCAGCAGCTATTGAGCTATCGTTCCGAATACTCTGTAGCAGGAAAGGCCTCCCTTTCATAAATGTAGGTAGGTACTGTTGTTTCTGTAGACATGAGGAGAAGAACCAAAGAACGAAGAGAAAATAAACAAACGAGTCAAGAGGGTCAGAAATACGCCACGTGAAAAAGTGCTCAAAACGCTTCAATTAGCACAAGAGATCTAAGGGGCCTGGTTTATTTTTATTTATTTATTTAAACATATTTTAAAATTGAAAGAGCAAGAATAAACAGTCAATGTTAGTATATTTTAACATGTTTACAAAATGAAATGGTAAGAAAAGAGTAGACGGGAATGTATTAGCGAAACAAAACGAGCCAAGACATCAGATTGGTCAGTAACTCGGAGCGAGAAATCAGTTGTTTTGGCAAGGTATACGCAAAGAAAAAAATCGAAGGTTCTCCCTGGAAAGCTTGAGCCGATGATGTGTAGATATTTAGACGGCGAAGCTTCAGATGCGCGATTTTCGCAAGAGTTTAATCTGCGTTCCCAACCGAGGCAGTGCCTTGGCTCTTCAAGTTCTCCCCAGTATTATTTTCCCGATTCATATAGGTACCTACTATGCCATACTTGTTATTTAATCTTAGCAAAGACTTAAGTTGTATAGGGAAATGAAATATTTTAACTTAATAATATATATTGTGACAGTTGGAAAATAGTAATATAAGGAACATATACAAGGCGAGATTAGGAAATCGACAGAATGGAGATAAGCTGTCCTTTTGCCGCCACTTGGAAACAGGATTCAGAAACTCCAAGAACTTAATATTCAAACAATTGCTCTTCTTCAAACCTACCAATGAATGTCTCGTTCGCAGTGATTAGGCCTACATGATCTCATTGCAAGTTGCGAGGTAGTCATTTTCACGAGTAGGTATATGGCCGTATCTCCAGCTTCAAGATACAAACAACAAAGTCTCGTGATTTGAAGAGTTTCTGATTAACTGGCAATTGAACGAATGGTAGATATAACGAGTTTCGAAGACTGAGTAACCATAGGACACCAAACAAAACAAATGTCTATCTCCCTTGAAGTCAGCAGTCAAACCAAACGGCAAGCGAATCGCGATGATGAACTTTGTAATTAAAAATATTTTTTCAAATAAAACAAAACAAAAAATCAAAATCAAATTGCGGAGTAGTATTAATTTAGGTAGCTAGGTACTACCTAGCTAAGTAGAACATAAAGAGAAAAAAGAGAGAACCGAAAATTGAAATAAAATAATAAAGTCCATCCAGTCTAGTTTAGTAGATTAACAAATTGTGATCTCTCGTGGCAGCGAGGTCTTGCTTAGGACAGGAAGCTAGCTAGCTGAGAAAACCAGTTAATGGCCCACGGGGTCGCCTTTTGCTGAGCCAAGCTAGCAAAAGCTTGCTGCAATGCGATCTTTTCGCCTCAGCTTTGTACCGCATGTCAGCAGGTAAAAGGGAGTGAAGAAACCAAAAGCCGAAAGAAATGTTAGAGAATATAAGTAGCCAAAAGCGATCTCTTCATGTATGTTGCTTATACATTCAAAAAATGCGTTTAGTCCGAAGTACAGGTACTTTATTCCATAATGCCGTTCTTTCCTACTTGATCGAAAATAAAACACAACTCTGGGCCACAGCCGTATCTGTCCTATTCTGTTTCAACTCATCATTCTTTTAACATGTAAATGAAACAAGGGTTTTTATTAGAAATGTTTGGTAAAATAATAAAATACCGCCACTACCATGGTATCATGAATGAAACAAAATGAAACAAAACGAGAGCCGTAGAGGCGATTAAGCAATATGTAGTGCTCCTTATCAAGGCGAGTCAGCACAGGCTGCCGTTCTCGTGTAAACTCTTTTCTTCTTCAACAACAAAAAAGAAAAAGAAAATAGGGAAGAGTTGGCTCCATTGATTATTATCATCATTTAAATAAAAGAAATAAAGAAAAGAAATAAAGTAATAATAATAATAATAATAATAATAATAATAATAATGGCAAGAATGACTGCATTAAAATACATGGACACCTGAGCGCTGAGCATGACTCAAGAGCCAGGGAGGCAACCAGTTAGGTGGCTGCTCGCTTTCTAACATAGCGTTGAGCGCGAAGGGGGGCGCTCGCTGGCACAGCGATGGCGCATCAGGCCCCACCTTGACCCGATGAGGAGGATGAGGATGCGGATTTCCGTCACAACCTGCCATGAAATTGATCGCGTTGAAAAGCGGTGGTAGTAAAATAAAGTGCGAAAGTGTAGATGGCAAGTGCTTTTATTGCTGCTGAAGGGAGTGTATTTTAATAGGTCTCCCTCGTCCTACATTGAAATAGAGAAATGGCAATGACGATGATGATGCCATTAATTAGCACTAATCGATGGTTCTTGTTCTATTTCCAGTACCAAAGCACCTAAGATATTGGGAAGATGCAAAGCAATGCAAAGCAATGCAATCGAAATTGCGAGAACATCATTGGTGCTACTGCGTGTCAAGGACTTGCGCTTGCAAGCACAAAGCTCTCCCTCCGATACTCTAATCGAATGGCGTTTTGCCGTCGCAAGCAAGTCTGCCAAAACTGAGGATGACTGCGATTGGTTGGGCCAGAGGGTGGAGCGATTGAGTGGTAGGATGCAGATGAGCAGCCCGAGGGAAGGCAGCCAGCATGATGATGAGAACGATCAAAGGAACAAGCAGAGAACCTCATCTCGAGAACTTTGAACAAAAAATCATGATGATACAGACAAAACATTAAAAAAAAGAAACTAAAAAGTTGCTTTGCCTTATTAATCATCACGTTTTTATAAAACTAAAAAATTAAAATTTTAAAGAGAGGTTGCTGGTGAACGAAACCTGAACAGCCAATTTTTATATATTTTCAGTGTGTCAAAAAGAAGAGGAGGAAAGTAATCATAAGTGTTTCATAGCACCCAGGTATGAAGTGCATGCATACCTTGTATAAGTCAGCCTTCGAACAATTGCAATGACCGTATTAAAATGGAAACAAGCTCATTTACTGCATGTTGAGCATTAGAGAGGTAGCTAATTCTCTCGCTGTCGAGAAATTGCACTCTTGCTTTCCTGCTTCTTTGTTTCTTCCGCGTTGATTTCTTTTTGGAAAACCACCTCCTTTCAACTGACTCACTGGGTGACAAGAAACTAACAATTAAAAAAATGCAACTTCCAACATAAACCTTTTCAAAGAGAATATAGAGCCCTCCTTGTTCTTCATGAGCATCCATCACTTACTACCGTGGTAATCTTACTTCCTTATTTCTCTTTTGCTTTCTTTTTAATTAGGGGTAATTTTCAATATTTTTATTTTCATTTTTAAAAATTAATAAAAGGGGGAAAGTGAGAGGGAGTGGCGCGCGTGCAAAATTGCTCAACCATATCGCTCCTAGTGTGTCCAAAAGATGTCCTCTATTGGAGAATAAGACAGAGTGAGGACAATTTAGTGTAATAAAAATATTGACATGGCACAGAAGGGGCCGAAGGCGCGGTGCTTGTCTTGTTCACCAAAGCCAAATTGCCTCGATCGTGAGCGCACTTTGCGAGCATAAGCAAAGTCTGTGCCGCGAGCGATCGTTGTCTGCGGCTGAGCATGGTGTCTCTGGGCCGTACGCTGAGCTGCGGGTCGCTAAGTATTGGCACAACAGCGCCTGGGTACGCGCGCATGAGCCACCCCCTTGACGGAGGCTGCCATCACCGGCGCTGGCACAGCACAAGTAGCACATCAGTCTTTGCTGCTGCTGCTACAGGAGGACCCTCCTCACCTGCCAAAAAGTCAGCAGCCGCCCAGCGAAGGCTCAAGACACGAAGCTTTGACTGCACGAGGTCTCTTGCTGCAGCGGCCCTTCTGATCGGCGCAGAGGACTTCGAAAGTCCTATCGCCAAAAAGTTCGTGTTCGACGCTTCGCACATTAATTCACAGCAAAAGCAATCCTTTAGAAATGATGACAATACTGATGTGATTAGCGATCGCTTCAATGAAAATAATACTGCCAAGAAAATTTGTCTTGGCGGTACAGGCTGAATCTGTAAATTTGGGCCAAGAGGTGGCTCCGCCAAAGCGTCGCGTAAAACAGCAGAGGTGGAAATCGGCACCAGAGGTTATCTTTACAACCTCCAGTGGATGTGGAGGTGACACAGAGCTTGATCTTGCCGCAGTGGCAACATGCTCAACTGCCCCGTGCTCGCCAGTGGCATGCAGAGCAGAGGTGCAGAAGAAACGGGAAGCTGAGGGATGTGGAAACGATGCAGATGTTGAAGAAGACCGTGACAGCGAGTTTGACGATACGGCTAGCATGGAGTCTGTCGATACCTGCGTTGATCCAGTATATACGCTGGACCCTTCGGTGGAGTTGCTACTAGAAGAGAACTTCTTATCATTGCAACGTGTGGCAGATGAGATTCAGACGCCCAGCGTAATCGAGGAAGAGGCTTGTGGAAAGGGAGGCCCTCGCGAACGCAAGCGCAGGCATCACAGACGCAGCGCATCTATTCTTTTCAAGTCCGAAGAGTCGAAGCAGCGCGAAGCTCATCTCAGTGCTCAGCTTACACGCGGGGCCAACATCTTCGTTGAAGAAACACCCGTTAGCACCAGTCGCTCTGAGCATTGGCGTGAGGCTGGCGAGGCTTCACAGCGAAGGCGTCGTCGTCGGGTCTTTGAGCACCTCGAGAACAATGGGCCCATGTCACGCTCTGCTGGCAGTGCTGCTCATGTGCGTCATGCCCGCATGTTGAACGCAGCCACGAGTCCTTCTCCTTCAACCTCCACTACCAGCAACAACAACAGTAATGACGCTAACAAGTCCAGCGCGCTCCTTGGGGACAACCTCATTGCGGCATTAGTGGCTGCATCTGATGAGGAGCTCCGCACTTGGGGCAGCGACAGTGAAGATGAACACCACCTGCGTCTGGAAACTATTCTCGAGTCTGATGACTCTGACGAGTGAACATGAATGAAAAACTTACCCCCCCCCTCTTTGAGGACTTTTGCCAATTTATGCTACCTGCCTGACCCACAATATTTTATAGCTAGCTACCCAGCTACTGCGCGCTTGCTTGCTTGTTGCACCACCGATACATAGCACGCGCCAATACCATCCTTTCTTCAAGGCTCTGTGATGGGAGAATGAGATTCTTTAACATACATGCAGAGCTTTGTTGTGAACCTTCAGCGCAGACCTAATTCCCGAACTCAACACGGTTGTGTCCTGATTGATGATTGATTGACCAATATGACTTTTATATAACTCCCATGATGATTCATACCTAGTCATCTTATAGTAGTAGTAGTGCCTCATGCACCCTTATTTTAGAACGTGACCATTGAACAAAAATCCCATGTTTTGAAAGGTGTTTTGCTTTACAATTTCTTTTTTTTGCTTTTTTCAATCTTGTTTTCTACCCAACGCTTCTTACCCTCTCATGAATGTCAATTGAAGATGTTCTCTATTGATTCCAATTTGTTCTTCTCTGTTCAGGGTCCCAGTTACCTTGTTGACACCATTAAATACGTTCCGAAACCATACACCCTTTCATTCAGTAATTTAATGAAAACCCAGCCAGCCAGTACCTTCTCGGCCAGGCTTATTTTCTAAAAGCACTAAAAACTACAACAATTAAAACAGGAAAACTGGCATTGTTCATTTTGTATATCGAAGATCTAATAACGAATTGAAGATGCACCAATCCTTAGAGAGTTTGGGAATGGTACAACGAAAGTCTTACTTCAAAGCATAACAAGTTAATATATGAAGTGTCTGGTGCCTCTCGAATGGAATGAAGCGATTCACGGAATTCTCTAAATCCAGGCAAATGGAATCATAAGACGGTTTTGCAGCACAAAAAATTAACTACCTGCTACACATCATCTAATGATAGCAATTTATTTTTATTTTGAAGTGTAAAACCACGCTGGACCCATCTCAACGCCATCAATATGCGGTGTGGTACGCCAAAACGGAGGGGTGGCGGGCACACAAGAGAGCTTCTTACGTGCTCGAATAAGATCATCTTCTGGGGCATCCACAAAAGTCTTGTACAGGCGCAGCGAATAAATGGCATCCACAGAAGGGTCATGAATACCTTCCTGAATATCTTTGCCAGCTCCTTCAAAGCCATTCAGGTGCATAACTTCGTGGCGAAGAGAAAAGTACCGAAACCGATCACCAGGGCGCTCAACTCGAAAGAGATGGGCGATATCGTGAGAAGAATGGTAGTGTGTGCCTTCCTCAAGGTACAGCCAATCAATATCGTGTTGAATACCCTGCCCCACAATTAATGCATGTTTGGGCATCAAGGATAAAAGTTCTTCACGAACTTCTTCAAGAGAGAGTGCATCATCTAATTCACCCTCCTTGATACCAGTAAGTTGCGTCAAGTATGAAACAATGGGCTTTGAGGGCTTCACAAGGCGATCCATCAATACATTTTCCTCAGCATCCACCAGGGCTACACGCGCCACTGCACGGTCATGATTACCCTTGCCTGTAGCAACGCACTCGACATCGATAGAGCAAACCCACAAGTCCACACTGACATCTTCCGAGCTTTGGTCCTCAGATTCCTGAGCCTCTTGACAGTTCCCATCCACGTAGACATTCTTCACAGCGACAGAGGGCGCTGACACCATCGAGCTCTTCACAGCCCATGCATTTGGCACAGCCCAAGTTGGTGTAAACTCTGGTGCGTCAGCTGTAAGCTGAATCGGGGACTTCCCTGTTGAGGCTTTGTTGCCAGGAGATCGAGTGCTGCTGTGGTTTGACAGATTCGTCTCTGCCATCTTAGCAGCAATCTCAGCTGTCTCCGCAGGTTCATTTGTCTCGGCCTTCTTTTTCACAAGCGGGTTTCCTCCTGCCCACGCAGACATCTTGATTGTTCCCAATTTACAGCTCTGTTCTTGCTGCTTCAGGCTTACGTTGATCAAAGTAATCTCAGGCCACTCACCCTTTGACCTTTTTTGCTTGGTTGGTTCTTGGCGCTGCTTGTGCGAACACTCCGAGCAATCAAAGCCGTTTTCAACAAGTTAACTCTTTGCCAACCGATCAGAGCCTCGTGCAGTCACCCTCAACTCCACGCCTTTATCTCTGCGCCCAAACCTGGATGCTCGCGAAACTCCTCGTGATGGACGATCGTTGAGTTATTATTCAATCCACAAGAAACTATTTAGACCATGGGCTTGCGAGTACCACACCGTGTCTTGTTTAACACCATACTATAGAGTTTTCAATAGAAATAGATTATTAGGCTACCTACTAAGGGTTTTCCATAGAATATTTTATTGCAAGAGCACGAAGGTTCCACAGAACAAATTTAGATCGTTTGAGGAATAGCGAGAGAACTCCTTCATTCGTTTGGTTTGTTCATTGTTATTTACAAAGTTATGAAAATGATACTATGTTTGAATGCTCAAAAAGGACCAGCATTGCTGAAGTATGGAGGGAAGTATGTTGTAACAGCTGTGAGCAGCCTGAGCTCAGCTACGACTTGTGAGAGTAGGGAGGTCCAGGCCGCTTGCTTTAAGAGTAGGAGTCGAAAGCACCAACTAAGACAATGTTCCCTGCGTTCCCGTCAACGAATACATTCTTGATACTTCAAGTTTATAATGATAGGGTATAGCTAGTTCGACATAGGTCCTAATGCACGGCCATTGTGCCAAATGAGCAAGAATCCGCCCCCCACCGACACACTTAGTGATGGGAAACGTGCAGAAACGCGCACGACCTTTTAAAGGTAATATCATGAGAAATGAACCATAGGATTCTGCATTTTGTCATTGTCCCAGGCGATGACAATGACACTAGTTTAGAGATGCACAAATGATGCAAAGAACGACAACAATCATGAAGTTCCCATCTAGGTAATATTTTTCGATCATGATATTTCATATGCACTATTGTTGAAAGACCGTCGACTGCCGATTAAATGTAACTTGCATGACGAGAAGTGTGCGATGCGTGGAAAGGGGAGACAGTTTGCAAACATCCTTGTAGACGTTGGGTGTACTTTGTGGAACAAAGGTAATCAGTATAAATGAAATTAAGTGAGGACAATAAATGACCTGTGTCGCAGATATCACCAGAGTAGCGAGCAATCTCTAAATTGTTTGCTGGTCGGCTGCAATACCTTTTCCAGCAGCGCTGCGCTTTGCTCGTGCGCGTGAGATGGTTGGCAGCACAAGGACAATGTTTCACCCGATCGCATGGCGCAGCTTAAACGTTATGGCGATGCTTTTCTGCATCGTCAGCCAATTAACAACCCCAGCGCATGGTGGAATTGTTGAGGGCTCCTATCGAGGTAGTGAGACTTGGATGTACCTTGACCGCTTCGTGTTCAACCCGGTCAAATCAGGTTATGATCTAAAGGGCAAACTTGAGATGCGCGTAGACTACCCATCTAATGCAGCCTCTAAACCATCAGTCATGCTCTTTTACAAGGGTGGTGACTCAAGCGGTGTACAAAAAGAGTTTGGCTATTGGGAAAGAGCTTACAACCAAGGACTCAAGTGCTACGAAAAGGCACAAATTGCTAGTATGGATGGTGGCATGTACTTGCCTCTTCCAGGGGGGCGCCAAGTAACAACATATACGGATGACGATGGCCGAGAATGGTCATCTGTTACACTAGAAACCGAGATGAATACCTACCGATCGCGGTGGATGTTCATTTCGGTTGGTAATTGCAAATCTACCTGCACTTCGAGATATTGTGCGAATTCTCTCGATATTAAGTACCATCTTAACCTGACCAACGGTCAGGGTCCGAATATGTACTTTAGCGCAGATAAAATTTGGTATCGTGAGACAGCTATTGCTTTTTTCGCGCTCTACCTTCTGCTCGCTATTTTCGCCGTGCGTACAATCATAATTCTCCGTAAGGAACAAAAGTTTCACTACAGTGTTCAGCTTCTCATGAGTTCAATCTTTTGCTCTATGCTCTCTCTCCTTTTGCAAACAGCTTTATACACTCAGTATTCAGAAACTGGTATTAACCAAGACGGCCTTGAAGCTGCTGGTGTTGTATTCTCACTTTTGGCGGAATTCATGCTTTTGCTCATGGTTGTTCTTGTGGCCAAGGGATGGACCATTGTTCGCCACAAGATCTCAGCCCGCGGTCGTGTACGTCTTTCTGCTTACATGACAATCTACATCATTTCAAGCATTGGCTGCTGGGTTTACTACGTTTATTTCGTTGACCCAGCCGACATTGTATATGTCTACGAAACTGTTCCGGGTGCTGTTTTTGTTGGATTGCGATGCGTTGCCTTTGGATGGTTCACCTATGCAGTCGCGATTACCTTACGCACTTATAAGCAAAAGCGAGCCTTTTACAAAAAGTTCTGGCTCTTTGTTGGAGTGTGGATTCTTACGCTGCCTTTTCTCGTCATTGTTAATAATCTGGTTGATGTTTGGTTCCGAGCCAAAGTCGTAAATCTCCTCTCGATTTTTTCTACTTTTCTCTGTCAAACAGTCCTTTGCATTATGTATCATCCACACATCTGGGGCCTCAGTAAAACATTTCCCTTTCATGCCACCACGCATGTTATTTTACGTAACAAAACGAAGAGGACGGGAGATACAGGCAAAGATGGAGGTAAAATTGAAGGATCCAATACTTTCGAGGAAGCCCATTTGCTTCGTGCATTCCAGCTGTCTTCACAAATGCGTCATAGTGTCACCTTACTGCAGTCTTACACCAATGATCTGCACACATTCCTCGATGACATCCGAATTAGCTTCAAATCTGGAGAACAGGGTCCAATAGGTGAGGCAGATCTTGAATCAGGGCTCAGCAAGCCGGCATTGCCTTCCGTAGTAGTACCTCGATCTCAGACCAACCTCCCTCTCGAGATGGCACTTAACAATGCGGTGCGAGCGAAACCAAACATGGAGACAAATCCGGTTGCTCGTGCTCAATCATCATCATTCCGAGCCACTACCCCTCAGCGTGCAGTCACATCTTCATCTTCCTTTCGTGCCGAATCAGACCGTGACGTAACAGCTAGATCGGATTCGGCAAGCGAGGCAAAGTCAGCAGAAAACAATGAAGAAAGCAACGACAATACTGTGGCAGAAAAGACGCGTAGGAAATCCGCAAGTTCAAGCAGTGACAGCCAATCAAAAAGGAAACATAGTCTTACAAAATCAAATGTTCTTGCACAAGGTGAAAGTAAAGAGGAGCAGCCAATAAGTGCTAAAGCTAGCAGTGAAAGTGACAATGTACCTCTTGAGAACCTTAGCAGCAGATCAAAGGGGAGATCCAAGGGAGAGAGTTCTTCCGGAAAAAAATCGTCCCGTAAGAAGAGGTCGTCTACCTCTTCATCAATTGATGCCACTGTAGAAAGTAGAAATGAATTAGCTGGCTCTGAAGACCAGCATACGGGTACAGCAGAAAATTCAACTTCAGGTGGGCGAACACGCACCAAACGAAGATCCTCTTCCTCTCGTAGTAATAACCAAAGTGCTCTAGCCCCTATGCACGCTGCGCTTGATGATGATGAAGAGCTCTAGATGGGGAAAGCTCACTTCCACAATTCAATAGGATAAGAGCGTATCTACCTCCTTAAATATCTTCTTCTTTCCTTCTCTCTATCATCGTTGAGGAGTAAATAGAGGGACGATATGTGAGAAAAGGCCTTACTAGAAAGGCAATATTTTATCGTAGTATATTAGTCCGTAGTAGTATCAACACCACCCCACGATGTAGTAGAACAACGATCACTTAAATTAATAACTGATATATACGGTGTCTCACGCAATTCATCAAGCAATCAGAACCGGTTCACCTTCTGCTATGATATCAATCCTGTCCTTTCCCAGGACATCCATAGACTGACCAACAGTAGCTTCTACCTGCCACAACACCTTCCCTGACGATAAGCACGTAGTAAGTAATCGCCTCAACATGCCATCATAGCTAGACGAGGTTCACCTGAATCTTGAGGAAAGATAATAAGGAGGTGGATGTATCTAAAATGTAAAAAAAATATCTACCGCAATCACAATTTGAGCCCACGCACTCGCTTTATCAGGTACAGGACCAAGCATTCAGCCAGCACAGGAATAAACATGCCAACTGCTCGCAATCTTTAGATATCCACTAATAATCACTGCGGAGTTTGCAGGTCCTCCTGCTTTGCAACCTTGCGTTTCTCTACAACTCCAGTCACCGGGCACCTCATCTCCTCAAAGCTGACCGGGACAAGAGGTTCATTAGCTTCTCCCATCGCAGCAATAACACCAAGTAAGGTATCTGCCGTGGAAAGTTCATAAGACCTTGCCGATCCAAGCGAAGCGACTTTGGCGCGCACAACATCCCCAGGACGGAAGCTCTCGTGCATCAGAACGCGGTCGACCTCAAAGCTGCGTACATTTTCCTTACGAATCATGCCTCGGAATCCTGATCCTGGAACACTCTCTGCACCAACGAAAACAATATCACAAAGAGCAAAGCGAGGAGTCACCTTGGTTACGCGACAAGTTACTGTGCTGCCTACCACCGGCACCACCTTGGACCGCCGAGACGCTGTCTCCACAGAGTACACCGCACTGGCGCCAACAGCAGAATCGAGGTCATGATCAGAGTCGATGCAGACTCTGCCAACGACGGAGGCGAGAATTGAGCCATCTTCGGAGACATATGTGCCAGAGCCTGACACAGCAGAAACCTTAGAGGTGGCACCTTTGGAGGCAGGATTGAAGAGAAGGGTGCCCGGAACGACGATGGCGCCGGCTTGCACCTCCTCGGAGGCAACAGGGGCCATGGCGAAGAGAAGGAGTTGAGTAAAGTGGTACGTAAGGAGAGGGAGACTTAAGCGAATGGATTCCTGTAGCTAGAAATCCCCCAAAGAGCAGGAGTGATGACGATTTGCAAGAGACGCTCAAGGCCAATCACTGCTTTGAACTAATTAAATTCACTTGTCAATCACTCAAATCGGCATTCACATCTCTCAAAATTCTATTATTATTTCATTTTGAAAATAATGTATGGTTGCGTATAGTCTATTGTATATTTTTATAAGCACTATATGATACAACATGGTTAAAAATATAAATAACACAGAACAGCGTACTATTAGGCAGGTATATGGTTGGGAGAACAATTAAAGAACGGAACTTGCCTTGGTTGTACAGATACCATTTTACAATTTTCTTATTAAACATTCGTGATATGTGCGGGGAACAAAAGAGAACAATTGAGGAACTTATGAGGAACCGTGTCAATGAGTTGGTTATTATTAAAATTGGCTCAAACAGATAGATTAGTAAAAGAAGGTATTTTTGCCCTCAAAGTTGTCCTCGTCGAGACGAAAGTTGTAGGTGCGAAACGGCGTTGCAAACTGACGATCAATAGCGGAAGAGATGGCCCAGCCTGACAAGGATGATGCGACTGTGGTAGAGAAGCCCCTCGCGTTTGTCTTTGTGCGGGGACCACGCTCGCAAACTAGCACTGACACAACAGAGGATGAAGCTGGTGGAAACGCGACAGTTTCTGCTCGTGGTGTAAATAGCGGCGAAGGCAATGGTGATAGGCAGGGCATTGGCAATGCCAATGCCAATGCAGATGCAGATAATAAAGTGGCCGATGCAAAGAGTAACAACGATAGAATCAGAGATTTAGATCTATGTGACGAGTTCTTGAAAAACCAAAAGGATAATATTGACCTGAGACCTTTACGAGAACTGCTGGAAATGTGCGCGTTTCCTGGGAGACAAGGAAATCCTTTGAAGGACAGAGAACTTGAGGTCGCTGAGGCAACGCTTAGAGATCGAATCGGAGCGCTCTGGACGGCGATTTTGTGGAGCGCAAACCAACATCAAGGTCGACTCTTGATACAACGTAACAGTGAAGAAGGAGTTCAGAAATTTGCAAATACGACTCGACCGCAGCTGACTCTGGATCCGGATGCAGCAGTTTCAATTGTTTCGCCTGACACTCCTGCGGAGGCAATCATTAAACTTGAAAAGGATAACTTAGCTAGAATAGAGGAACAGAAAGTAGAGCATGTGCGTGTTCCCGACTCTTCTGAATATAGTCGTGTCGTGGCTGATGTAGAGAAGCGTTGGCGTGGCGCAGCACTCGCAGGCCTTCCATTCCGTTTTGCGTTCTTAGATAGCCAAGAAACAGTTCGCGCTATTGCATTACTGCCAGGGAAGGAAGAACAGGCTATTATTCATCGATGGATTCTCGCATGCCAACAAGGCATGGCTTCTCACTTCACCGACTCTCACCAGGGAATTTCGTCCGGTACAGGCACAGGAAACAGTGTCATGATTAGTGAAACTTCTGGAGATGCTGCAGGACCCACCGGGGACTCAACTAATACCACAACATACCTAGGCGCGAATGCAAATACTAATCAGACGCATGTTAACACAACCAAAAAGCCAACCGACGGTGAAGATAGTGAGTGGTGGAAAATGGGTCGCTTAGATCCAAATAATCAAATCATCCATGGACGATACGCAATCAAGGATGCTCTGTACAAATGGGGCCCTACTGTCAAACGGCTGAGTAAGGGCGATCGAACGCGAAAACCTAAGATCTCTGATCTTGTCTGGTCACACGTGCAGGCTGAAGTCTCTGAAGAGGTGTTTAAAAAACACTTTGATAGTATTTATGCATCATGGCGTCGGCGGGAAAAGTCTGAAGAGGCTTTACACTACGACCCACCAGAAAAGCGTGCACGAATAGCAGCAGAGAGCACAGGAGAGTCTGCTCACACCAAGCAAACCTCTCCACAAGCACAAGATCAATCTTCGTTGGGAAATCATATTTCAGAGGGCATGAGTATGAGTTCTCAGCTTCCGCGAGATTTTAGTGACAATCAACCACAAAGTAGAAATGCCACAGGGGTGCGGTTAGACACTCTGGAACTACGCAGGTCTCAGGATTCAACTCCACAAACCGATAGCCCGAGTTTGGTCTTGGCAGAAGTTGAGTCGTCTGCATCAAATTTTCCCCAGCGCAATAATTCATACACAAGCCAATCGAGCAACCAGCCTGACCGAACGTCACCATCCGTATCAAATCAGCTCCCTGACCGCCAAACGGTTAGTAAACAACATGCCGATCAAAGTGAGCCTCCACACTAGGTTTTCTCGATTTGATAAATTCATACCTATTTGTATTATTTTCTTCTTCTATCCTTTTCTGGAGTAATGTGTGCTCTATTATTCGATATATTACCAAAGAAACGATGGCAAATTTCCTTTCCTTAGCAGTTTGTGATTTCCTATAAACATAATGGGGGCAATATAGCACTTTGTTTGACAAATATATCACTGTGGCCTGTGATATTTTGATCTATGGGTTTACAGACATGAGAATGGCACCCCATCGTAGAGGATGCGGGCACGACCACAGGATGATGAAGTTGGGCGCTGTTCTGACACCTGCAAAAGTGGCAATAGTGAGCGCATGGCGTTATTTATAAAGCAAAATGTGAGATGTTTGCATTCAGGTCCATTAAAACTAAGCAAACCTAGTGGTAAATCGGAACGTCGGCACAAGTTCACAGCTGCAGAGGTGTACCCCGAATGTGCACATACTAGGCCTGCATGAAGTCCTGATAATACAGCTAGACTGCCTTCTAGCTCTCTGATTGTGCTTACAGATATTTTCGCGCTCTGAAAGCTCTTGCACTGCACACCTACTCGTATAACCCTGGCTAATTGTTGATGATGCATATTTAGTTCTCTGTCCCCGAAACTCGCAGATTCCAGCAATGATGTTGAAGAAGATAGGTCTTGTGGGATGGAAACCAATTGTGAGGGTGACTTAAGCGTAGTCCTTACCTCCACAGAATTTGAGTTTGCATGAGCTGCATGAGCTGCCGCCGCTGCCAATGCTCGAGCTTCCAAAGAACGAATCTTTTTGGGTTCTGCTAGTAATCTATGATCAACTTCAACTGATGTTCTTGATTTGGCGAGAATCCCTGATGGTGGCGATTTTTGGTTCTTATTTCTTGGCGGTTTGCTGATCATATCCATTTTCTTAGCGTCGATTTCGAGCTCGATAGAGTTGTAGCTTTGCATCCTTGGTTGCGGTAGGCGCCATCTCCCGACAAGATCAATACCTCCATCACCAGCACCTCCACGAACATGAAGACTCATTCCAAGGTGCTTGAGGGCCAGCTGGCATGCTGCCTCAAATGCAGAACCCTCTCGAACACCACGTGAGAGCGCCATCGCAGCATCGACGAAAATGCTTGTTCTGGGTTTGCAGAAGTAGTAGTTAAGTTCCCCCCCCAAAAAACAAAAAAAGAAAACAGAAAAAAAAGAAGATCGAATCGACAATTACCTAATTACCAACTTCTTTTAAATTTGTTTTTTTGTTGACAACACTCTTGAAGAAAAAATCGAAGGCAAGGCAAACCTCGAAACCATCGTGGCCATGACAACTCCAGCGAAGTCTGGCGGCCTATCTGGCCTTGCTGGGATACTGGCGAGGGTCAATCAGCAGCAGAGGCGATCTGAAGCGGTAGATGAAAAGCCTCTAAAACGGCAGCGACAGGACTCCACAGGCAGGAGTGGCGGAGAGGTACAGCCGTCGAATTTGGCAGAGACAAAGACGAAATTGACAGAACCTGAAGCAGGGTTGAATGGAAATAATCAGGCCATAAATGAATCTAGAAAACAAGAGCTTGACTCAAAAGGTCGTGTCGAAAACTGTTTTGGGTTGGGCCGGCCAGAAATTGTAGCCAGAAACGTAGAATTAGACAATGTCAAATTCTGGAATGGAGTCAAATTTTCACCGGATGGTCTCTGCTTGCTGAGTGCTGGCAATGATAATGCACTCAGGATTTACGAAAGAGAAACTATTGCAATGAACAGCACACCTTCGCCGATTCTGTCGTACCAAGAAGGTGATAGCATCTTTGATTATGCTTGGTATCCTGGGATGGACAGCAACGTGCCAGGATCGTGCTGCTTTTTGAGCTCTGCACGAAGCCAGCCAATTCACTTATGGGATGCATATTATGGGCACTTGCGTGCTTCTTATAAATGTGTCAATGCACTGGATGAGCTTTCAACAGCACTCTCTTTAGAGTTCAACATGACGGGACAACGCATCTATGCTGGAGTGGAGCGCGGTGTTTATGTATTTGATGTGAACCGACCAGGGCCACAGGTGCAACACTTTGCTACATCTCCAACGCGTAAATCTCCGTTTGGCCAGCGTGGGATACTCTCGTGCTTTGCACCTCATCCAACTGAGCCAGGTAAACTAGTTGTGGGTTCTTACGACGGCACGTTCGCCTTGTATGATGAGAGTGACATGACCCAGAGCTTGAAGCAAATCCCTGGACATTCTGGAGGGCTCACACAAGTCAAGTTTACGCGGTGCGGAACTCGTCTACTAACTGCTGGGCGTCGAGGTGGTCATATTCGTATGTGGGACCTTCGCAAGCTAGACGACCCAATAGGTTGGTTTCCGCGTGATGCGCATACGAATCAACGAATCTATTTTGATCTAGATGCAACAGATCAATACCTTGTGACAGGAAGTTGTCAAGGGCAAGCTATGGTATATAGGCTAGACGCAATGGTTACTAATGAAAAGCAGCCTCTACCATTACCCCTTTGGACTTCCGAAAACTATTCAATGGTTGTAAACGGTGTTTCATTTTCTCCTCAGGGTCGTTCAGTCGCACTTGCTATCGGCGATCGCCAAGTCTTACAGGGTAGCCCTCCAGAAAGCTCAGATAGTGACGATAATGATGATATCGGTGATAGATCTAACAATGAAAGCGGCGTAAAAGTTAATCACCCTCGGATAAAGCCTCCACGTGGTTCCCTGGCACTAGTAGACTTTGTTTCCTGAAGTTGATTCGACAGCACGTCATGTGAATTTAAACTCGCACATATACATTAATGTAAAATGGAATAAAAATGAAAATTGTAACACCTGCATCTGGAAATTGGAAGAGAGAATTATTATACTTTTATCTTGTACGACATGTTGCAGCACGACAAGCAAGATTGTCCACTTTATCTTTGTCAACGACAATCATTCATCAAAATATATCTTTCGTAATTAATAATATGATAATGGATGTGCAAAAATCCAAATTTTCTTCGCACAAATGAAGAAACAGCAGATTCTAGTACCACAGTGTGAAAGAGCTGTCGGTCGGCACTTGCAAACAATAGTACCTTTGGTGGGGATGATTCGGATGAAAGGACAATTGAAGGATGAGAAGAAAAAGTGTAAAGAAATGAAGATAAAAAAGGAAGAAGTTGTAGAGAAAGTGAAGAAATAGGGAAACACGTGCATATCAACAGGCCAAAGCCGAAGCTTGTATGTAGTATTTTCGCTCGGATCCAAGAGGATAGGAAAGGGAGTAACAGTACTGTGCATTTAGTCAAGTCTATGATGAGCCACAAGAGGTTGAAGGAGCAGGGCTGTGGCAATGCCGCCCATAAAAGCAGCAAAGCCCATCGCCATCATAACCCGGTTGTTGGCATCATTGTTATCAGCAGCAGCAACAGCAGCGACAGTCGCAGCTACTGCGGCAGCAGAGGCTGTCGCACTGTCACTCGTCCTGGGAGTGTGCGCGTCAATATCAGGGAAACCAAATGCATCGTGGGCAGCCATCTCACGACCGCTGGACCCAGTCTGCGTAATCAGCGTGGTAATTTTGCTGGAGAGCGTGCGAAGCTTTTTGCCAATAAAGTGCGGCGTGGACTCGGTTACTTCCTCTTCGTATGAAGCCTTCGCAGGGGAGTTTTGTTCAGGAAGAGCGGGCATAACCCGTGATCGGTGCAGAGACGCAGACCGTTCACGCGGTGGCAAGGGGCATGTTGACGCTGCGAGGGTCAAGGCCTGCGCGAGGTCCTCAAGGAGGTCATTTACATCTTCAATGCCTACAGAGAGACGAATGAGGTCGTCAGGAATGGTCCGCAGATGAGCCGGAATGGAGGCGTGTGAGAGGGTAGAGGGCATTTCACAGAGCGAGTTACATGATCCGAAAGACACGGTCAGCTTGAAGAGTCGCAGCGAATCAATGATACGGCGAGAGATTTCTACGGATCCTGTCGTAAAGGACATGAGGCTGCCACCACCCTTGGCTTGACCCATATGGATTTTGTAGTCTCTAGATGCTTGATCATGTTTGCGCATTTGCTCTTGATCAGGCTCGAGACCTGCGTAATAGATATCTTTTACGAGCGACTGACGCTTCAAGAAGGCCGCAATGCGCTGTGCATTTTCCTGCGCTCGCTCCACGCGAATTGCGAGCGTCTTAATGCCTCGCAAGAACAGCCAGCAGTCAAAAGGTCCAAGTCCAGATCCCTCGGCATTCTGAAAAAAAGCGATCTTCTGCGCAAGCTCCTCGTTAGAGACACAGACGATGCCACCCATCGTATCGGAGTGACCTCCAAAGAACTTCGTCATGCTGTGCACAACGATATGAGCACCATGGTTGAGGGGCACTTGGAGATGTGGGCTCATCATGGTGTTGTCCACGGAAAGCAAGACGTCATACGGCTTGAGTAAGTCCGCGAGGGCACGGAGATCACTGACCTTCATAAGCGGGTTACTGGGCGTCTCAATGTGCAGCATGCGCACGTTGGGAATAGTCGCTAGGGCGTGCTGCACCGCATCGAGGTCCCATGTAGGCACAAACTTCACGCTGACGTTGTACAGAGATGTAACTCGACTCACAAGGCGATGGAATCCTCCGTAGATATCCGAACCCACAAGGATGCAATCTCCACTTTTGAGCAGGCGTGTCACGCAGTTGAGAGCAGCCATACCCGTAGAAAAAGCAAACGCAGCGTGGGCATGCTCGAGCATGGCGACTTGCTTTTCAAGCGCTGTTCGTGTCGGGTTTCCAGAACGAGTGTAATCATAGGGTCCAAATTCCGTAGACTTGGGTTGCTCGTATGTGCTAGTCTGATAGATTGGGACTGAGCACGGTCTGTAAGGGTTATCTGGACACCCGTCAAAAACCACTGGGCGACTCGCAGGACGCAGGTTCGCATGGTATTCCTTGTAGCTCGGCCGCAAAGGATACGTCGGGAGCTGGTTATAGTCGTCTTCAGGCACTGCTGAGAAGCGCTGCTGCTTTGGATCCAAGAGCATGTTCTCGATCACGAGGTTCGTACTACGGCTCTTGTCGTGAGACAGCACTGGGCTTGTCGTGAAAGACCCAGCGTCGGAACCTGGGCCCTCGGGCTTATCTTCTGAAGTCCATCCTCTCTGAAGCCCTTTTTGGGAGTGCACCTTGGAGGACGATTCTGCCGAAGTTGCGTTTTCCGCTGTACCCTTTGAAGAGATAACACCAGTAGTGGCATCTTCGGAAGCAACGCCTGAAGCTGCAACCTCCGCGTAGCTTGCAGACCTCGAGTGTTCGTGGCCCTTGGCCTCGTCTTTCATAGTAGAGGAGCTGTTGTCTTCGCTGGCAACCTTTGCAAGGTCGTTCGTCTTCCCAACCTCGCTGTCGTTAGAGCTCATGATAGTCGTCGATTTGGCGGCAGAATCTTGATCTTGTTGTTCCTGCTGCTGCTGCTGCTGCACCACACGTGAGATCCTCTGCACAACTGAGTCACCAAGTATTGAAGAACCACCGCGGTCCCACTGGTCTTGCTCTTCAGACAGCACGCGAGCGGTCCCTGCAGTTTCCTCGCGCGCCATCCCGTTTTGCTCGCGACTTCGACCCTGATTTCGATTTCCACTTCGCTTTACTTTGCTTTGCTTTGCGTCAATCAATTGTTACTCCTACTAGTTAGTGGTAGCGGCACGTAGCACCTCCACGTCTTCTTCTTCCATTACTTTTTCTTTCCTCAAATCCTCTGCTGCCTCATCGAGCACGACTGGAGGACCCTCTCGCAGCAGCAAGGTTTCACTCCACGTTCGCCTCGCCGCGGTCTTCCTCGTGGCCCCTCTGCTGTAGCTCCTGCGCCCCGGCACCCGAGGGGATTCAGAGAATCGCTAAATTCATTCGATGCTGCTTAAAAACTAAAAAACTAAAAAACTATTTCCTTTGTTTCTTTGGGTTTCTTTATTCATTCCGTGAAGGACTGAGCGTCTCAGAGTGCGTGCTTTGCTTTCTCCTGCGCAGCGTTCTTCTGCTCCGCTTGAACCAGTTCTGCGCCCTTGCCGAGTTCTCCAGTGGAGCGTTTTGATGCTTGCATGGGCTCAATATCTCGGCAGCAGCAGTCTCTGGTGCTCAGAATCGAGTTGCTGGAAATAACGAGAGGCAAAAGCGTGGCTTACGATGAATTGCATTCTAATCACAGCAAACTTCTCAAACTGAAAAGAGCATCGATGCGGGAACAAAGGTTTAATTCGTGGACCGTCAATCATTATGTGAATTAATGAGGAAAGTAAGCGATCATAAGTGAAGACCTAAGGTGTGCGCCTTGCGTCATGCTTGGCTGCATGCCTATTCGTGAAGCACTTGCCTTCGAACTCGGGAGACTGCTTGTTAAGTGGCGCAAGGCCACGTCTCGGCATGCCGTGATATGTGCTTTGGTTTTGACATTGTGACTGACTGTCTTGCGGGTCACCACCGACGATGGTCACGACCCTTACGACAGTGGTGAGTGATGACGTGTATTCTGCATTAAAAGAGGTTAGCAGGTACTATGTAGGCGCTACTACGACTTTGTCATTAGATACGTAGTGGTAGATCAGGAAAAGTGGAAACGAAAAGGCTTTACTTACTTACCATAAGGTTCGCTTTTTCTTTTAATTTGAAACAATTGCGGGAGGAAATATGGAACATAGACTGCGAGTGATGCCAACGTCCACAAAGTTTCAGAAATCTTGGCAGAGGCAGTCTCAATCCAAGTTGTGCAAAAGCATATAATTGAGAGCGATAAAGAGGGTTTCATTTCAGTAGGTATCGTCTATGTCCCTACTTGTGCCCTTGAAAAGAATATTGTAATCATTCGCGCTAGCCAGCTTGTGCGAACACCTAAATCGGAGCGTCATCGACAAAATGGATAGAGACTGAAGGCAAGGGGACATGGTCGACGTAATATAATATATATGCAAATCAGTGAATAGAGAAACTGAAATTGTATTTTTTGACCCTCGAATGCTTTCCAAATGTAGAGACGTGTTGACTGGTTCCTGACTCGTACAACACATGTCAATCCAATCATAAAAGGTAAAACTTATTTGCATTCTTCTATATCGCACTTAGAGATTCTGCAAAACAAAACCACTTGGAGTGAAGAGAAGAAGCAAACTCGTGTTGCAAGGCTACGCCACAACTAACACAGTTCTTGCTCTTTTGAGAACCCCACACTCGAATCCCATGTTCTCAATACGGCATGTATGTTCCCTCACCTACGGTAACAAGTATTATTGTGGGACATTAAGATCGATTAAGTAGTGGACGGGGTGGCTGCCGAGCTGAAGCGCGCCTCAGAAGTGTTCAACCCCTAAGAAACAGCAAAATCGAAGTAAAATAATGAACCAAAGCCAACGCCAAAGCTAAAAGCCAAGATTAAACTGTGCCAATTCTTTGAACTGTATGCTTTGAGATCAGAAGAAGAATTTCCTTGTACAATCCAATCCAATCCAATCCTGCTTCAGAGCAATTGAAGTTATACCGTAGCTTTGTTTTCTGGAACATTATATTTTTCAACGCTGCTCAGTTCTGTAGGATATCTGCGATCGTTCAGTATTTCCATTTAGGAATTTAACCCTTCGAAATTGTGTCCATTTTGACCGCAGTATATGTACCACCAATTTTGTGTCAAGCTTTACGAAGCCTCAAATACGCGTTATCTTCCTCGAGTCCTATCTACATTTAATTCTCCGTTTCAACAGTTTGACTGGTGGATTCTACTATCTTTCTACGTCAGGACTCCACATGGTGCCTCTTTTGCCTCTGAATATCCTTAGTTCTCTTGGTTTCTATCTTCTTTGCTATAGCGTCTATCCACCCTGTTCCATTAAAACATAACTAGTTCTCGCGAGCTTCTCTTTCTTCTTAGATGCGATGATTGAGACTTGAAACCCCAAAGCCCAAGCGAGCACTCGAGTACTAGGCGCCTCCTGGCATACGGCTCTCCAAAGAGCGCCGTGAGAACCATGAGAACGATAGTTTCGCTGAGCTCGCCTTAAGTCCAGCTCCAGGTTCCCCAGTTATAGAATTATTCATTTTTAGCTCCTCTTGTCCGCCTGCTCACACGCTACAGTTTTGCGTCTCTCGTGGCGAAAAGGATGATATAGGCACTGCCGATGCTGCTGCAACGAGATGGTGCTGTTTTATGATTGGGCCTTCGTTTTGTTGGGACCTAATCATGTGGGCTCTACGAAACTTGGAGCAGAATATGTGCTTATACGTGTATTCACACTGATCTAGATTTACGGAAGAAGAAAAAGACCAGAAGATGTCCAGCTAAAGTACTCAAGTTGTGATCTTCGATATCCCTACTACTTTGGAAGATATGGCAAGACACATGAGGTCTACGACTTCAAGTCAATAGAAAACTGGCTGGGAACCGATTGAAGAATTTCACTGGACCTTTGCCGGTCTCGTATAAAAGGATAACCTCTGTTGACCAAGGTCTCCACAACTCTGTTCATTTCTATATCAGCCTCAATCTCGCAGGTTTTGCCACCAAAGACCAGCTGTTTCTCAAGTTTGTTACAGTCTGGTTTGCTCCGCTAGATTTGCTTCCATTGGGGATTTCGTGGTTCTGTTGGCGCATATGTTTCAGGCGTCATCGTCGAAAATAACTAGCTCGAAAAGGCGCAAAGTAAGTAAGTAAAGAAAAGCAGCTCCCTTTCTTTTTATGGATGTAAGCGAAAAGGAAAGGAAAGAAAAGGATTTGCAGTGGAATTTAAGACGGAGAAAAGAAGTCTCACTGAAAGAAAAAAAGTAATTTCCCCAAAAAAGAGAAAAAAAAGAAAGGAAACAGAATGAAAGAGAAAAAAGTCCGTTCGCCGACAGACTTCACTTCGAATCCCCATATCCATTGTCTTGCATTCAATAGATTGCATTGCTAGTTCGATCCCCTTTAAACTGTGGTGTTGATTAAAAGACCCAGCTCGAGTGCCGAGTTTTCAGTTTTCACCGGCCTAAAACCATGCGAGTTCTGCCACCTCGAGATGTAGCTGTAGGTGGACTATTGACATTGTGTTTATTCTACTATGCACGCACGTCATGACGAGAATCAATCATGAAATGCTCTGCCAAACGTTGGAGTTTGAAAGTCTTCACAGGTTTTATGTTAAGTGGCAGAGACTTTGCTCTTTCCTCATAATCTACAGCCTTCGATCTTACGCCCATGTGGTGAGGATGATAGATTGTATACTGGTCAGGAAGCTCATCCATTCAGCTTACTGCTTTTCTATTCGTATGGTGGAATCATTTTACCTTTCTCCTAAAGATAATAGTAGTTAGGCGTTAGTGTGATGAAATGGTTTTTCGTTTCTTTTCTTTTCCTTTGCCTGGAGTAAGAGGAACGGAGGATTGCAAATCCAGGAGAGGCCGAGCAGCAGAACCTTATTACTGCGCGAGCAAAGTCGCCAATTCAGGCTTGTCGTCGCAGAGGAGATTAACCATACCCTCTGATCGTGGTTAGATAGAATTGATCATTTTACAGAAAGAAAAGTTCTTGGTGTGAGGCAGTTGTCTGTCGAGGTAGCTCGGGATCGACGACCACGGTGATTTTGCAAACATCAATCTGCAAGGTAGTAGCTATAGCCTTACTTGATATATCTTGAGCGAGAAGTAGACCTGCAAAGAGGCTAAAGAAGATTATAAACTTGACGCGAGGATTCTAAAATGTTGCGATTGACCTCTGCTGCAGCTCGAGCTGCTACACACAGTTGTGGACCTCAAACCTCGTGCAGATCTCTGCGCAATGCGAGCGTGCCAAGGCGCCAATTCATGCAGACCTCTCCGAAGCAAGGTTCTCCAAAATTGCAGGGTTTGCCCAAAGAGCCTATGAGCGAAAACCGTGCCCTGCTATTTGCAATTGGAGGTCTTGGTGGAATGGCAGGCAGTCTTATGGGCCTTGGTGGAGGCTTTATTGTCATCCCACTTCTTACGGGAGTCGCTAAATTTTCTCAGCACTACGCACATGCCACGAGCTTGGCAGCAGTGGCAGCAACTTCCTTTGGTAGCGGTATTAGTTACTTCCGTAACGATTCACTTGACCCGATTGCAGCTGCGACAATGGCATTCGGCGCGATCCTTACCGTCCGAATTGGCGCTCGCTATACAGAAAACTTTGGCCCCAAAACTCTCAAGCGGGCTATGGGTCTCCTCATGGTTTGTGCTGCTCCAGTTGTTGCTTTTCAAGAAGAATTCTTAGCCAAGCTTCATGAGATCCGCGGTGATAAGCCCAAAGAAGAAAAGGCCGGACGATGAAACCGACGGAGATGACAAAAAGTCGAGCCGCAAAAACCATTCACCAGAGCTTCTTGGTGGACTTTTAGGTCTTGGAAGTGTTGTTGGTTTCCTCTCTGGATTCTTAGGCATTGGTGGTGGCATTCCAATGATGGCAGGTCTCTCTGTTGGAACGCACTACTCACACTACGAGATTTTAGGTACAAGCCTTGCGGCCATGTGCGTCCCATCCTTGCTTGGAACCTTTGAACACTACCGTCTTGGAAACATCACGCCCCGCCTTACATTGCCCGTTGTTATGGGTACTGTTGTCGGAAGTTTCCTTGGCGGAGAGCTTGCCATTGGAATTCCAGAAAAGGACCTTAAGAACGCATTTGGCGTGGTCATTGGCCTTCTTGGCCTTCGGTCGCTCTTCTTGTAAATTGTCAGCATAGGAAAAAGAAGAACGGCTTTTTTGCCTTAGTAAGATACTCTTTCATCTAACGACAGTTCGCACAGTGACCAGTAGTCATGTTTTCTTGTTTGCACCCTCTCAAAACCCAACTGTCCGCTCATGTAAGATGAGAAGTAGTTCATAAATTTCAAAATCTCCTTTCAATTAAAGAGCAACAGAAATACACGCCACGCATAGCTAAATGATGTTAACTAATTGATTGGAGTAGATACGATGGGATTTACATCAAACTATTTTAGATAATTACAACAACTCCGTTGACCTTTTGTAGTATTATTCTTATTCTTGCTTTCTGTTTCAAAGATACAGAGTCGTCTCGCAACGTTCTACAATATACCATATTTACTTAGTGAAAAGGAGACTATTAATGGTAGCGTGGTAATTTTTATTCTGGTAGTCAAGCAGCTGGCTTCGTACTCGCTTGCCTCATCTAAAAGCGGAAGTCTTCAAGTTTGTTCTTGGAGAGGCTCTGTATTGCGATCTATAGGAGAAGATTTGCGGTGGTGAAAAGGGCCCATACCTTTATCAGGAGGGCTGAGACATTCCGTGAGGTGGTGTACTAAAGGAACTTTCGCGAACCAAGATCGAATAATTTCCGTCGTCCACGAAATGGTACTTGATCCAGGAAAAGTAATCACCTCTTCCAGCAGATCTTCCTTGTTCATAAAACAAGGTGACACAAACCCACCACGACGAACTATATCTACACTGGCCTCATCTCGAAACCAATAATATAAAGTGTGAACAGTCCAAAGGTAGCGATATTTGTACGAGGTGGGGTTTTGTGGTGCCCATTGTGCCACAGTAGATATCGCATAGTCCTGTTCACGCCTTTGAACAATTGTTCGAGCTTCGTCAAGAATACGTTTGGCAGTTTCAAAATGCTTTTGGGCAGACTCGTTGTCCGAACTTGCCAATGACTCGTACAAGTTTCGAACCTGGGATGTCCGAAGGCGCGTTATCTCAAGACTATCATACAGCTCGTTCCAAAGTGCCTCTGTTCCTGGCCGTGCTGCATTATGTCGCACATGCGTAAGATTGGAACTGGCTTCGGCAAGCGCATGCTCAAGACGCAAAAGTCTTGGTCTTACTTCTTGAAGAAAAAAGGTCGAGGTTTCAGGATCTTGCAAAACTTTTTTAAAGTCAAGACGTGGACTGTTCATGGAGAATTGAGGATCAAGACGACCAAGGTCAGATAAAGTTCCATCTCCTGTGATATAGACAATGGCAGTTCGATTGCCCCAATCCGCAGAGCGGCCTGCAGCTTCAACCATTTCTGCGTGCATGACATCAGACACATCAGCAATAATGGAGGCTAGCTGCAATGCTGCGTTTTGTTGCCTACACATGTATTTGGCAATGGTATCTTGTAACAGTACACGGAAGGCATGTCCCTCGCCATGTGTTCTTACAAGTTTGTGTAATGGATCAAATACAGCTTGGGCAGTGACAACAGAATTTATCCAATAAGACCACTCAAATCCACTATCAAAATTCATTTGGCCTTGGACCTTAGCCCCGCCCTCAAGTTCATGTGCTGCAATAAGTTGGAGGTCGTGAAGGCGTGCACGTGCATAGAGAGGAAGAAACAATGGCACAGGCGAGTCGAAGTCGACCCAGTATTCAGTCTCGGGGTAATAGATTACGGCACGACCTGTCTCTGCCGACTGAATCATAAAGTCAAGCATGTAGGAAAAATTTGTATTTCCGTAAACTCCTGGTGTGGGGTCATCCAAAGTATAAAATTGCACAGTATGAGGTGCGATCGCAAGTTCCTTACGTGCCAATTGCGGCAAAAAGTTGAAATTGATATTGTTGAACTCAGGGCAGCTTTGTCCAGTTGAGCAGTGACATTTAATCAGAATTTTGATGTTATGCACCTCAGTTGCATGTTGCGTTGCAATGTTCATCCAGCGGAGCATATCTGTGCATGATGTACGAGTATACTCGTTCAAACCACTTTCGGTTCCAAGAAAATCGATTCCGGTTGCCACAAGCCAGTCGATACTTTGCTTGATTTGAGTTTC
The DNA here is from genome assembly GCA_004764695.1 of Schizochytrium sp. TIO01. Taxonomy (NCBI): domain Eukaryota; class Bigyra; order Thraustochytrida; family Thraustochytriidae; genus Schizochytrium; species Schizochytrium sp. TIO01. The sequence continues at coordinate 2,752,562 of SMSO01000037.1, read as the reverse complement.
CTGGCTCTTTTCTGATGCAAGAATATTTGTCACGAGCGGGAGAGCATGTTGTTGTACAAAGGTCAACGGTGAGTCAAAGCCGATTTCGACACAAAAGTCATGAGCGATCTCTGTGAGAAGAGCAAGCCGGGTCTGCCGTAGTTCTGAGTAAACAAAGGAGCTCCAGCTGTCACCACGGAGAATAGCAAATTCGAAAGCGTTCTGTCGCTGTGCAACTAACCATTCAAGAAAGTTTTCATACAAAACCAAAAGCTCCTGGAATCCTTGCTCGTCCTCAGGTCCGATTTTGCCCCATCCATTCAAAACATTTGTGAGCTCCAATGGGTGCATTGTATGGTAGTGGGTAGCACGAAAAGGCCAGCGAGGTTTTACCCTCTCAAATGGGAAAGTTGCCAGATTATTCAAATCAACAGTGCTAAAATTTCCTATATTTGGACGCAGGCCACGGAGAAAGTTAAAGTCAAGGTTATGCAACATTGCAAAGATTGCGTAGAGTTGACCTCTAGGACAGGTGCGATCCCGGAGCGAGACTTTCGGTCCAGCTTGAGCTACCACAGTGGTTGCGTTGATCTTGACTAGATTCCCTTGAGATAAAATCGACACTTCAGTCTGTGCAAAACACAGCAAATACTCTTCGGTGTCTAGTGCACTCGACGAAACGTTCTGAGGGCATGCACGTTGTGCGCGATCTTCGTCAAATGAAAGCAGCAGAACCCGAGTTGGAATAAGGTTGTCCCCCAAACACACATGGTCGAACGATGTGTCGATCTGGGCAAACTGGGCACCTCCAGCGTCTGCAAATATCCTTAAATACCCAAGAACTCTCTGCTCCATCCGTTTTGATCCAAACACCGAGTTGATGGTAGCGGCCTCAAGCAGCACCAGCGGTTTTCCTTCGTCTTTCAAGCTGGTCAGCTCGCTACCGTCAACGACAACGGGCTGATGTCCATTGTTCACATTTGCTTTGCAGGCCCAAAAGGCCCCTAGAAGTATGAGAAGCAAAGTCCACCGAAGCGGCCAAGCCCCAGCTTGTGCTGACATCACCTTGACGACGCAAATGCAGGCATTCGCAGCCAGCTCAGAGTTGTAGAAATATACCAGGTATTGCTCTCAGCAAGATTATTACAGTGCACACACCATGATATTTAATTACTTCATGATAGAAAAGCCTCGCACTAGGCCGGCAGAAACGATTACACCACTTATTTTGCTTACACAATGTCTGAGCGTTATCTGAGCGCCGAAACAAAATATAAGAGCAAACGGGTTAGTACAACATTATATTGTATGTCATAAGGCACAATCATATATCAAAGAGAGCTGTTAATATAATTAAAGCAAATTGACTAGACGAACTAATTGGGTTGAAGATATGGAAACTCAACGATCTTTTTTGAAAAGAATCATGACTACAAGTTATTCAGGGCTGTTTTGTGTGAGAGAATAATCGTCCAAGTGTAGCAAGCCGAGCCAATTGAGCATTTGCCATAAGAGCGTCAAGGATCGCCATTTACGGTCCATGCCAAAAATTTGAAACTAAGTAAATTCGATGAGGATTTGTCGAGCAGCTCTCTTACGAAACATTCTTCCTGAAACAAATGTGGACTGAGCATCATAACGTGTCGTCACCGCCCATAAATAACTAGGTTCCAGTCTAAAAAGTAAATCTTTAGAGCTTTTGAGCTCTCTGCTCAACACAGCTAAGACCAACCAGCTACAAACCTTGGAATCTTTCAACTTATTCTTCTTTTCCTTAACAACACCTTAAAAGTGGTTTTGGGCATTTGTTCGGTTATATTCAAGAATCTATCGCCTTTGCAAAATAGCCCAAAAGAAACCAGGAGTAGTTCGTGCGAACAAAATTATACATCTGACGGCTAAGTAACAAAGGTCTTTGTGTGAGGTGTATGAAATCAGTAAGGAAGATTGGTGGATTTGGAAATAAAAAACAACAACGAGTCTTACGAGGTTTACTTAGGTCATAGTGTCGATGAGGGAAGCGCGAATATCCGCAGAGACGTTGGAGGGTCCGGCGGAGGTGGCTGCGGAAGCTCCCACTGCGGCGCCTGGCCTTGAAGGAGCACCCATGGTGCCGTCGAGTTTGAAGATGGATTCCATAACAGAGAGCTCTGTGGAGGTTGTGTCAGCACCACAGAATCCTGCCCAATCGTTGACGATGAGGCCTGCTCCAAGAACGTCAGAACCGCGGTTCACGGTACCTGCGACGAGAGGGACCTGAAGAAGCGAGGAGAGCTCCTCGAGATCCTCGGTGGAGGTCTTCGGGTGCACCATACCGCCCTGGTTAGAAAAGACGCAGTAAGATCCCACGAGGGCGTTGCCGGCAATGGTTTGACGGAAGACCTCAACACCAAGAACGTCGGCGATGATGTCCTCAGTCTCGCGATCAAGGTCTGTGTGCACGAGAGCGACGTGGTCGTTGGTTGCAATGCAGTTTCCGAGAGCGGACAAACGCTCCTCAACACGTTGCACAACAACTCTGTCAGGAAGAGCGTTACGGATGTGCTGCAACTCACGGTCAGAGCAAGTGCTGGGAAGCAAAAGGCCGTTGCGGTTACCAACGCAGACACGGCCAACAAAGCGGCAGCCAGCGATGGAAGCGTGGATCACAGGGATCTGATCAGAGAGCTCGGACTCGAAGACAGAGTAAAATCCTTCGGATCCACCCTGACACACGAGAGCGTAGGAATTGGTGACGCGGGCCCAGCAGCCAACCTCCTGGTTGTTCTCAAAGGAAAGACGGTTCATGGTTTATGAAAACTTGTTGTTCTTCAAGCTGTTTGAGGATATCTTGCGGGGTTTGGAATGCAATCAAAGCGCGGGCTTCGAAAGATGTACAGAAACCTAGGTCGGGAAGACGAAGTCCTCGATTAGAACAGATGAACGTGAAATGCGCAGAGCAGATCTGCACGTACGCGAAAGGAGAGAAGAGAGCGGGGGATTTCGAAGAGCAAAGAACTCTCCAAAAGCGGCGCGGGGGGCTTGATCGCAGCGAGACGGAGCGGCCTCGCGAGATCAATCGGTTTTGGACGTCGCGGCACTGGTCCTCAGCCAACCCAATCAATAACTCTCAGTACAGTACAGCTCAAAACAATACAGTGCACTATAAAACATCACACTATAGAGTATACAATACAGTACAATACTATATAGCTTTATAATATAATACAATAAAGACGAAACAAAAGAGACTAAACGCGCCCTGACTGGTGGAGAGAATCCGCGGAACCAATACAGAACGTGCTAGAATCGATCGGGGAACCCTTCAGGAACGCCCGCCCAAACGCCGCCATTCGCTCGCTATTCACAGCATTCGCTCTTGAAATGCGAGGCCAGAGCCAGAGCAGCGCTGTAAAATGGGGTCTCCTAGCCAGCTTAACTCCGCAGCTGTGGCGTAGCGGGCGGCTTTGAGCCATGCATCCCAGCAGGCTTGGCAACTCTAGGAAACTAAGTAAGAAAGAGGGAGAAAAGTATGAGTCTATTTAATGGATTCGAGCGATTTAGTTTTCTCTCTGTTACTTGCAGCCTTATTGTTTATGTTGAGTGGACTATAGTAGTCCCATGAAGATTTCGACTTGAAAGAAGTTTATTTTACTACTTTCTATCATAGACTACGCCTAAGTATGCAAAAAACTTGAAGTTCTGACATTGTTTCCTTCTTCTTCTTCTTCTTCTTCTTCTTCTTCTTCTTCTTCTGATGATGATGATGATGATGATGCCGAGAGTCCGAGACAGGTCTACGGAAGCGGCGATTACGAGGCCCGAACTGCTCAGCGTCGAAAGAGCTTCGGATAAAATCTCCTCGAGCACCGAGGAGAGTCTAATTTACACGCCCTTGGGCGGCTCCGAGACGAAAGTACAGAGACGCCAGAGCCAGCCAAGCGAAGTCTAAGAAAGCTAAGAAAGAAAATAAAAGGGGTCACTGAGGGACCTCTCAGTGACTCGCGAAGGGCAGATTAGGTTTATCAGCTGGTTTGCTGGAAATGGGATGGGCAATAGGGAAGAGTAGAAGTAGGGTTCTAGGAGGTAAATAGTGGCGAGTGCGGAAATACTGATAGTTACTGAGCATCATTCTAAGAATGGAGTAGCTTACCAGCAGAGTTTGTTAGAAGAAGGAAATGTATTAGAGGTCTGAGATTCAAGTATTGCAATTCTTTATCTATCCATGAAATTGCAGCGTTGTCACACAAGCACTGCTATACCTACCTAGGTACCTACCTACCGCTAGCTAGCTCTGCGAACAGGTGAAGGGAAACAGCAACGCTGGTTCCGTAGCTTCGGTCATCGACGAAGTCCTTTAAAGATAAATATATATTTCGAGCATCTCATAGTGAGTACATTTTTTATGAGCACCTCAAAGTAGAATTTCGCTCATCTAACAATCAAGTTAGGAATGAAAATAAAAGTAAAATAAGAAATGCACATTATTAACAATGTTGTCGATTATAACTTGTTGCGCAACATTTAACCAAGATAAGAACACACATAACGTAATACATCTATGATCTATTTTACCGAATACGAGGAAAGGCGACAAATGTCTAGTACATTTTACACCACATGCTTGAATGGGTTTCTAGCTACATCAGCATTATAAATGTTCATTATTAAGCATCACAAAGAGCAAACATGTAAGCACATTAAACAGATTTGCCCAAGAGGACGAGGCCATGGATGGGTAGTACTCGTTGTTTGAAGCGGCGGTTGGTGGTGCAGAGGTTGGTGCTACAGATGGAGCCATCGACAAATTAGATACGCTCCCAGAGCCAGACGTTGGAGAAGTAGATGGCTCAACACCCCCCTCGGAAGTAGCCGTCTACATCTCCGCTATCAGCAGATGGTGCAGGGCTCGTTGGTTGCGATGTTGTAGGTTGCAATGTTGGGCTCGACGTAGGCGCTGGGGTTGGAGACAGGGTAGGCGCAGCTGTGTCTGGGGTATACACTCCATCAATTCCAGCAGCAAACTCTACGTTGGGAAAAATTCCTTTGATCCAATCACGAAACGCACTCACCCGGGTGTAGACTCCTGGCTTGCCCACTTCTGCACAGCCCTGACCAAAACTAACGATACCCACCTCAATAAAGGTTCCATTCTGCGTTAGAAATAAAGGCCCTCCTGAATCGCCAGAGCAACTGTCCTTGCCATCAAGAGCAGCGCATACGTGAACTGTGGGGTCAATTGCGAACTCACTATTCTGCTCCACGCAAGATTCGTTCGAGAGAACCTCTACTGTAACTTCGCGCAGTGCATAATCAGGACTTTTCTCGGACTCCTCCGTGTAGCCGTAGCCTGCAACCTGAACATAAGTCCCATTTTCGAGCATGGTTGATGGCTCGCTGAGAGAAATGGGGTCCGGCATGTCTGTGACATTATCATGGAACCTGACAATGGCTAAATCATTGATCATTGAGCTTTCCTCGACCACATACGAAGGGTGAATAAAGACGTCACTGCTAAAGCTCACATCAGTGAGTCTAAAACCGTTCGAGCTTGGTGAGATAGCGCTGGAGTAATACATGCGAGCTGACATGGTCGTGGTGCTCGAACCATCGTAAAGACAGTGTGCTGCTGTAAGGAAGTAATGGTCTCCATCATCAGCTTGGCCCAAATATGTAGCACCACAGAGTTTGTTATCCACGACAAGAGCTGCAAGAAACGGAACAGTGCTCACGGAGATCTTCACGCCGCCCACGATTCGCGTGGAAGGGAGCACATCTGCAAGAGCCGGAGGTGCCGCCAGCATAAGCAGTACAGCTGACAGTAATAGACGGGTCAGTGAGGCTGCTGGGTGGACCCGCATCCTCACAGCACACACAGAAGCTCGAAGGCCTCGGCTCGGCCTCGAGCGTGATGATGATATGAAGTCCTATTCAAGTTCTGCCTTCGCGTGTCTTGAATAAGGTCTTACAACAAAAACTATAAACAACAAATTCCCTCGTGATCATCATAGTGATCACACTTAATTTTCTACTTTTTACTTTTTACTTTTTTATCATCATTCACTGAGGCATTTATATTTTATTTTTTGTTTTAAGAAAACAAAAAAAAGTCAAATGGAAAAGCTTCTATTGCTCCTCGCTCATATGGTCTTCAGCTCGGGCTTTCAAGTTCACAAAGCGAAAGTAAGGTATCCGCTCTGCAGCTCCTACTACGATTGTCCCTGACATTGCAAACTTTTGTAGAGGCCCAAAGAAAGGCCCAACAGATCGATGGAGTCGAATGGAAAACGTAAAGTGGAAAGAAAGTGAGTGCTTTCTTTCTTACCCGTCTTCCTTTTAACTCATACGTCAGCTCAAGGCACGACATGACCCTTTCTCTGTGTTTTGTAGCAGCCCAGTACAGAAAAATACATTCAAACATCCGATAATACTGGGATATCACTGTTACCAGAAAACGTGTAATTGTGCATAACGCGGGCGTACGACTTGACATGAAGAATGAATGAATGAATGAATGAATGAAAGTTAGCGATTAGCACTGCGTTGACAGAACTTTGATGAAACACGCCAAATCAACAGTTGAAGTTCGATTGGAAAGGCGGCGCATTCCCTCTCTACAGCTCCATCTGGTCTCTTGAAATGCATGCCCATAGTCAGCTAGCTTCGTGAACTGCGAGATTGCAGCATGTTTGTCTGGGTACAGCAACCATCTTGAATATTCATGTCTTACAGTCAGTCTGTCAGTGAACCGCTCATTCTTTTACGAAGTTTCTCTTCTCTGCTCTTCTCTTCGTCGAGCCCTCAAGTCTGTCTATTTGCCAGAGAAACGATCATCCATCGAAGAGGACCCGGCGCTTCGAGGGCTAAGGGGAAACGAGATTGAGAAAGCCTACGCAGTTCGCAGAGGGTAGGTTCTAACGCAGCTTTGAGGTGAGTCTGTGCATCGGTCGCTAAGTCTTCCGTTGCTCCCCAATGCTGGGCTGGCTCGCTCGCTGATATGAGAATGAGCAAATGAATGAGTGAATGAACTAAGTAGGTAAGTAAAAGTAAGTACTTCGGGCAGAAGAGGGATTTCTTTATAATCCTCAGGCTATGAATCAGTTATAAAGAATAAAGATTGTATCATATATTCAAGTTTGTGAATAGTGAATTTTATTTATTTTTAATTTTATTGTTTGCAGATCGTGATGAAGGACAATAATAATGATGAGCACAGCAGCAAGAAAAGCAGAGAAATATGCCCGTCCAGGAAACGAAAGCTTTGAGGAAACGAGAAAAACATATTTTGATCACGACCTGAACAGAGTTTTGCTCCCCGGTACTCTTTCTTGCTTAAATGGTGGAGACTGAAGTCGAGAAGAGGAAACTTTAAAATAAAATAAAAAATTCAAGTTTAAATTAAAAAGAGTGTTCCAGTAATAAACTAGTGTTAATCTCAAACTAACTATCAAACTAATGCATGAATGGAATTTTAATAGAATTCGATGCCAAACTCGGTGCAGAGATAGCGATGAGGCACTCAAGTCTGTCACTGCAGCCTGTGGCTGGCGCTGAGCGAGAAGAGCGAGGCCGGATCAGGTAGAACTTAGCATAAGAGGTCCCATTGGGCGAAGTGCGAGCGAGGTTTTAGCTAGCAAGCCATATCTCATAAATCAGCAAAGGTCGCACACTTAATTGGTAGTACCTACACTCCCATGCCATGTCATGGATGGCGAAGGTGAATGAATGTGGAGAGGATTTCGAAGGAATGAGCAAATGCTCCCAGATGGAATAAACTTGATTTGACGATGACTTGCAAAATAAACACAATAGTAAGATCATCTCCAATTCCTCCCTGAAGTTCATTTGTATGTCAGCACAACCGAAGTTTGCTGAACTAGATCAGGTCTGGTCAAGATGTTCGATGAAAGAGAGGATTGATGAAACCTGACGAAAAATGAATTACAGGTCACGACAGTGTCATTCATGGAGGGAATTGTATGCCAAGCTGTTGTTTGGTTCCCCGGAGGAAGAACGACGTACGAGACTATACACATTGCTTTCTTTTGGGAAGCTATGCGGTTGCAATTACTCCAAGGAGAGCAATAATTTGCACGGGGAGGACGGTACCCCCAAAGCGAACAAGGCAACGCGCAACGATTGGACCAGCGAAAATAGCAAAGGTGCTCAATAGTGATAGGCAGTCCTCACGACACTTCATGTTCACAGAATTGGGAAATCCCAGAATACGAAATGTAGGATGAAGATGAGGAGTGTAAACGATTTTAATTTTATTCATTTCATGCTAGAAAAAACGCACACATTTATAAGTTTCCCCTTAACACAAGTGTTTATGAAATAAGAAATCTACTACAGTTGTGGTTTTCATTATCTTCAAGTATTTGTATTTGGTGTCCGTGCGGCCCTGATGACCATCACAAAGCCAAAGTACCTAATTATTAAACATCTAGGCCTGTTTAAAGTCGGAGATGAGTTCCTGCACGACAAACCCATGCAGCTTCCACTGGGTGTAGCTTGCTGTGATTTTGTGAGCCACTGCATCATGCACGCAGTCGATCATTTTGATAAGGACTTTGTGCTAAGATATGCCTTGAACATTTATTTACTTGAAGTAGCAATTGGACTGGGAGCAGGTTATGGGCGAACGAATCTGTTGCATCTCGGACTTACAGATGCACAATCTGCTGACTTTACTACGAAACAAATGTTACAATGAACGGATTATTTAAGACATCCGTAATGGCGAATGGTGATTGTGAGGCATGCCAAGAGAGACGAAGAATTGTACATTAAAACATTGGAGCAGGAATTATTTTATATTTAATTGTTAATTTTTAATTTTTTTTTGGGGGGGGGGGAATAGAGTGAAGTAGGGCACTAACGCTTTGACATTTGGCTGAGGTAATAAAGATTTAAAGACCGAAGAGGAGGTGCACTACAGCGTAGCTCACAGACATGTATCAAATAGATCTTTCGGTATCCCCATTGATCAGAAGTTACGGAAAGTCGATGCTTGGCAACTACGCTTAGAGATGAGGAACACGTATGGGCTTCCGGATCGGTATGAAGGTTAGCCAATAGCTAAATAAGCGATCATTTCCAAACGAGACGAAGATCTTAAGTAGTAGGTAGCAGCTGGCATTTGACTGCACGCACTGGCCTGTTACGATGCTGTGAAAAATTGTTAAGGTTCTTGGTTAGTCACAGAACTAGAAATACCAACCTACTTATTAATTCTTATGCTCGAGTAAAAACTTAGGTTAAAGCATACTACCGAAGGGTTAGTTGGGATCTGACCAAAGCATAGTATTGTCGAGTCATCGTCACCATGATTTCTCAGTTTATAACAAGATGACCACACAAGCTTTTCACATGTTAAGCTTCGTATATTAGTAAATGTTTATTCTTACATTTACCTCATGGTATGGCCTGAGTAAATAGATTTGACCTAACAGGTTGATAGGTCAATCATCTGAAAGTTAAACTAGATTCATCATGCATGTTTCGAGTGCTTTCAAACAAACAATTGCGGCCCATGATGACGAATTCAATACGAGTTGAAACAGTCTCTTCTCTCCACTGATCATTTGATACGCATGACGAAGGTCCCGCAGATCTGACTCAAGCAGAACCTTCGTTACAAATCTTTTCCCGTAAGTAGTCTTCTTTATAGTAGGCCTTTCAAACTTGGACCTTAATTTGGGCTTTGGAATTCCGAGTTAACTTGGACTTTAAGGCAGGCTCCCATCTTGTCGGCACATACCCCTACACATCTGCCTACCTAATTTACATTTATATTTAAAAAATGAAATAAAAAATGTAAAGGACTTGGAGAGACCAAAAGAAAGATAGTAATGAGGTGGGAAAATAGCAATAGTCAAACAACTATCGCGAAGCGAATTCCGACGATTGTGCATGATCTCTGAAGCTACAGCTATGGCCGGCAACAAGGAAGCAGGCCTCGAGGGCCAGGCAGAGCTCTTGGAAACTTATTTGGGTCTCTGTGAAGCCCCTGTGGGATTGGCTGATGAAGAGAAGCAGATCAAGGCCTTCCTTAGCACGCATGCTACCTCCAAGATCGCTGTGGTCACGAGCGGAGGTACCGCTGTGAACCTTGAGCGCAGATCTGTGCGGTTCATCGACAACTTTTCAACAGGCCGTAGAGGAGCAGCGACCGTGGAGCATCTTCTTGAGAACGGGTACGCCGTCATTATGCTGGCGAGGGACAGTTCGGCGTCACCATTTGTGCGCACATTTCATGATATGGCTGGATCAGATCTCGCCATGCTAGACTGCCTCAAAGTCAGCGACGATGGTTCCGTCAAGCTTGAATGCAAGCCTGGAAATTCTGCAAAGTTGGTACAGGCGCTTCAGGAGTACCAAAAGTATAAGCCAAGGCTTCTGCATTTGCAATATAGGTATCTTTCAGACTACCTCTTTAAGCTTCGAATGTGTGCTCAATGCGCCCAGCCTGTGGGGAAGAACGTCATGTTTATTCTTGCAGCCGCTGTGAGCGACTTTCACATCCCCCCTGACGAAATGGCAGAGCACAAGATTCAGTCACGCTCAGGACCTCTTACACTCGAGCTAGCACAGGTGCCCAAGGCACTTGGTGTCTTGCGCCATATTTGGGCCCCTGAAGCTTTCTTTGTCTCCTTCAAATTAGAGACAGACCATGATATTCTAATTTCCAAGGCAAAGCAGTCTATTGAGAAATATGATATGCACCTTGTCGTTGCAAATGAACTCATGTCCAGATATAAGCAGGTCTCGATGGTTTCTTCTGAGGGTGAATCAATCATTACGAAACGCAGTGAGGACGAAGAGGTTGAAGTCCCCATGGTTGAATCTCTCTGTGTCGCGCACGGCAAGTTCTTTGCTTAAACAAACAGCCGTGTTGACACTTTTAGTCCGTGAACGAGCCTTAGCTTTGCAAGTTTTACGTTTATCATCAATGATTCAACAGTTTTAGTGAGGCGAGCTGGAAAGAAACTATGAAAGTTGGATTTGGCATGCCATCGCTTGTAGAAATAAATTGCATGATTCTGTAGTTGATTTACAAGAGTGGGAATACGTAGTTAGTCAAAGTATAAAGAGACCAATTGAAATTCTATTTATACCCAACCCCACCTCTATCAACAATTTAATGAAAGGCATAAGGCACAAAATAATAAATTACACAGGAGTTATAATCAACGAAGGGGAGTTCGATTCGTCCAAAGAACACTTCCTGAGGCAGCGCTTGCGCCATCTCCACCACTTCGATTAAGAGAGCTATTTCGGGGACTCATTTCAATATCGACAATCCCTGATTTACTATCAACACGAAGTTTGGTAGTGGTTGTAGAAGATGTTGACATCATGGCAGATTCAGCATCATCAAGCTCAAAGTGCCCATCATAATCAGCACGATGTTCGCTTGCAAGAGAAGGTGTTGCAAAATCCAGCTTGCGAATGGTTAGAGGACCTGGCGTAAATCTATTGTCCCAAGGTTTTCCACTGTTACGCTGCTGGGCATGCTTAGGCGTGCTTAGCGGAGGCTGACTACTTGCTGAATTGAGAGAATCACTACGCCGTCTTCCAGTGCGTGCACGACGCTCCGTCATATCACGCCTTAGCTTTTCAACATAAACTTGGGTATCGTCAGAGAAAATACTTTGTTGCGAAATATCATCATGCTGCTGCTGCTGCTGTTGCTGTCGAGAGGATTGATAGGACGGGGTTGTCATTGGGCGAGGGTTCGAAAATTCCTGACGTTGTGGGGTCGCTGTAGCAAATGTTGTGTCTCTGCTATCTATACCAATTTTATAGCCCGATTGAGGTTTAAGACCGGAGGGGGTACCAAGTACTTGATTCTGCTTTTGGTGTTGTTGCTCCTGCTGTCGCTGCTGGGAAAGCTGATAGTATTGGGATGTCGAGTCAGTCTGATCTGTACTGATCTTTAAGCTTGATTGAGGCTCGGAATTAGAGGGTGTAGTAGGTACCTGATCATTGCTGCGAGGAAGATATATGTTTTGGCGAGAGTTGTAGAACCTGGAGTTAAATCGAGCATCTTCCGAGGGAGATGCACTTGAGGGAGAGGCAGAAAGTTGTACAAGTCGAGGGGAGGACGTGTTTCCACCAGCTGCATTAATCACCCCTGAAGATCGCCGCAACGATTGCACTTCGGCACGTAATTGAGCGATTTCCCGCTCTTCCTGCTCACGCGTATCCATAACTTTCGTGAGCAAGTCTTCGAGCGTTTCTTTTTCTTGACGGAGCTGTGTAAACTCAGTAACACTATGAAAACGTGCTCGGTCTCCCTCGGCAGCTTGCACTTCATCGCGGGCTTTCTGCGTCTGCATTTGTGCTCGCTCCAGTTTCTCACGAAGGTCCGCAATCTCCTTCTCGTGCTCACGCTTAGCATCAAGTAGCACGTGAACGGAAGCTTGCAGCTCATCATTAACCTTTTTCACACCCTCAAAGAAGGATTTCATTCGCGAGGCCTCTTCCTGGGCCTCGTGTAGGCGTTGCTCAAGCTCATACTTGTTATTCTCATCGCCCAAAATGTGCGGGGGTGGCAATGGTGGAGGTGGTGGAGGGCTTGGCGCTCGACCATTGTCATCATCATCGCTTAAATCTCCAAGGTCGTCGTCAAAATTCCCCCCACCACTTCCTCGTTTTGCGGGTGTCAATGGAGCGAACGGCACGGGTGTTGGTGGGACCCATCTCGGTTTCTTGCTGTCACTTTTCAGGGCAGATCTCAATCCTCGCTGGGCATTATCGCCTTGGAAAACTGCATTTGGCGAGCCCTCGCTTTGCGCTCCTTTATTGCCATGGTCAAGTTTCAAGCCCCATGTGCTGCGATGCTGGAGTTGCATTTGAAAATTCTGCTCCGAATCCGCTGTGTAAACTGGTATCGAGCACACCGTCTTCGTCATCCTCACGGCCATCTCGAGACCTTGCGAGTGCCTTGCCAGACCTGAGCAGGGCAAGTCTCGCAGGGGACGACCCCTCTACAGCATCGAGTGCTGTCACGGCCTCCTCAATTGCGGCAAGGGCCTCTGAAACGGCCTCCGTCATGGCATATACACCAAGCTGCCATCAAGCTTTGCTGTTTTCATAGCACCGTTTTCAATGCATCATTTCTAAAAAAAGTACTACCTAGAACCTTCAGAACACTTTAAGCTTTAAAAAATACAAAAATCAACAAACAAAAACTAATTTACGATATGTATCATATACACCTGATAACCAAATACAATGATACCAGTTTGACTATTTTATTATTAAGTGAGCTATATAGGTAGTTAGAAGTGCCTACGTCTTCTTAACTTTATTGCTAACAAGAGTTACCTATATATTGATATAACCATGAGATATGAGATGGTTTTTTCCCTCCTTAATACACGGTGTTTATAGTATATGCGCAGTTGTTATCAGGATATATTGTATTTAAAATGGGGGCGTGCATATCGTACGAGATTGATCGTGGCGCCAAGGTCTCGCAATTGCAGCACTCAATCCCTTCGCTTACGGTGCTTGGAGGGATAGAATAGAAATAGGAAAGTCAAAGAGACCCGACTTGTGCCTTACAAAGATTCATGCAACTTTGAAGCGATTTGTTCTCCGCAAGGCTTGACAATAACGTGAGGTGGCGTTGAAAAGGGCGTTGAAAATGCGGTAACAGGAGATTAAAAGAGATTTATATGGGCATAATAAGGCAAATTAAAGTGCGATGAAAGTAAACTGAAAGAAATGTTTAAAATTAAGAATAATAAAGGCAAGTGTAAAACAGCTCTGGCGAAACAAAGCAAAACCAAAGCTCACGCTTTCAATTATAATTGTCGTCCGCGCGATCGAAAGCGACGCAGCGGACTGCAAATCCGAGAAGGGGGTCGTGAAGGCTCTGAGGAGGTTCCAACGCCTCTGCAATAATTAGCTCCAGCACGTTGGTACACTTGCTTGTGGAGAACGGTGGCCAGTCGCATGAGCGGCGGTTGCAGATAACCAAACCACCAACAAAAGCAAAAACAGACAGCGAGTAAAGGCAAAGAAAAGGAGCACTAAACGCCACAGTCGCCTTACGTGATCATCGTAAATTGACACCTCATTTTCGTGCAGTAAACTCTAAAGAAATTGTGCTACATTACGAATTATTGGCAGCCTGCAGAACCCTCCCAAGAAGAGCCCTTTAAATAGTTGCTCTTTGTTACAGGTCATCTGTTATATATCTTTGCCAATCTCAGCATAGCTTCCTTCAGGGTGCGAAGGGGTCTTTTGTAGTAGTATTGTTTGAGTTTCTCAGTCACCAGAATGGGTCGCACAAGCAGTGGCAGCGCTGCAGGCAGCAGCTTTGCAGAAATTTATGCAGAGATCTGCGTGATCGGCCGCGGATCGTTCGGCGAGGTTTTAAAAGTACGCAGGAAATCTGACAGTAAAACATTGGTCTGCAAGGTCCTTTCGTATGGGCAGATGTCTGAGAAGGAGAAACAGCTGGTGGTTTCAGAAGTCAACATTCTCCGCGAGTTGAAACATCGTCATGTGGTTCGTTATTTTGACAGGGTTATTGACAAGCGCGCAGCAAAAATTTACATTATTATGGAATATTGTGAGAACGGAGACATGGGGCGCTTGATTAAGCGTATGCGACGCGATAGGACATACTTCGAGGAAACACAAATTTGGAAAACCCTTGCACAGCTTCTACTGGCCTTTGAAGAGTGTCACGGAAGAAAGGATATCATCTTGCATCGCGACATTAAACCGTGCAATATTTTTCTGGACCGCGATATGAACATCAAAGTGGGTGATTTTGGACTGGCCAAGGAATTAGGAGCAGAAAGCCAATTTGCCTATACTAATGTTGGCACGCCATACTACATGAGCCCAGAACTCATCAATGAGAAACGATATAACGAGAAATCTGACATTTGGGCTCTTGGTTGCCTTATCTACGAAATGTGCGCGTTGCGCCCACCCTTTGAGGCTGCAAACGTTGTTTCGCTTGGCAAGCGCATTAGCGCAGGTCGTTTCTCACGAATTCCAACTCGATACTCGGATGAGTTACAGACAGTAATTCAGGCCATGCTAACTCTTTCTCCTACAAAACGACCATCTGTGGCTCAAATTATGAGATCAACACGAGTGGCAAGTTACGTTCTGCGAGCTAGGGAGAATTTAATCGCCCGTGGCTCACGAGAGCAAGCTGCGGCTTCTGGCACTGCCAGCACTGGAAACAAAGAACTTGATCAGGCGAGGGAGCTTCGTATTAAGGAGCATGCTCTTCGTGTCAAAGAAAAAGAACTTGCAGAACGTGAAGAGGAGGTTCGCCGGCGTGAACACGCATTACGTGAGCAAGAGGAAGCGCTGACTTACCGAGAAGAAGATGTGCGGAACCGTGAATCCCGACTTGCCGAGGCCGAGGCCGACCTTGCACTTCGGCGAAGACTTTCTGGAACTGCTACGACCCCGACTTCCGCATCAGAGACAATGTCAACCTTAAGTCAGGAATCCTTAGGAGATGATTATCTCGTCACCCCCAGGCGATCCAGCGAAACATCAAGGAAAACGTTGCGTGAGCGGCCTGGTACAGGTTCAGGTTCAGGTTCAAAGAGAATTTCAACAGGTTGCACTTCGTCTGTAACAGATCGGCGTCGCTCCGTCAGCTCTCGTGAGTCGCCAACCACACTGCGACCTTCAACCCGCTCCGGTACAAGTATTCGCTCTCACGCCTCACCGACATATCAGCAGCAACAAGAGAATGTGGCTCCACGGCCTGTTACAAATTCGTTAAAAACTTCATCTCCAATCATCGTAAAATCACGGCGCAGTCCCTTGCAAAAGGTTTCTCCGCCTCCACCTCCGCCTCCGCCTCCATCTACCGCAAAAACCTCATCTCCTACACTTGCATCCAAACTCTCAATGCGTCGACCCTCAACTTCAAGCAATTTATCTACTGCAGCAGGCTCTGCGTCCCCATCTCTATCGTCTGGAAGGACAAGAGGTCTCATTCACCGTGAGTTTATCTCCCGGCATGAGCCTGCTGCTCTTCGGCAACACCGGGTGCCGAACCGCATCCCCCGGTAACAGTGCTTCTTCATATTACACAAAGCTCACAAGCTTTAAGGCCATCGCCCGTGGGGTTTCTTAGTGAGAACAGCAACATACATTCCGCTTTGTACTCTTGTTTTTATTCTCTCTCTGGGTTCCATCATTTTGTATACATGCGTGTGTGCTCTAAAACTACTCAAATCACTGGTCCAGTTTCAATTCCCGACTTTTTAGAAGATGTTCTAAAATGAATGTGAAAGACATGTTAAGCGAACAAACACCAAACCAGGCCAAAAGAAAGAGTTTAGCATGCATCAGGAAAATGAAGATCCAATAATTAGGCCACCTAGAGGGCAGAGGATGTCAAATCTCTCATCACCCCTGCTCAAAAGGGCTGGGATGCACACACTGTAGGCAGATAAGGAATTTAATGGGCATTTATCACCTTTATAATATTAAGGAAGGATCGAAAAGGCAAGGTGGCGAAGATGAGCTTATTCCCTTCGAATCGCCTGCTCTAACTCCGCGCTAGCAATCCCGTTTCTGACGGAACAACCAAGATAACTATAGATACATTAAACCATACACGCTAGATGTTTATACTTTTATCAGTTTCCTCAATTTAACATATATTGGTAAGAGCTTGACAAATCGACAAAAAGCGCAAAGAAGACATTGCATTTAAAGAATAAGCTATCTTGATTCAATTCTAGTGACACACTGGTAAACAGAGAAAATATGAGCATCAAACAGCAAGAGACATAAGAAGATCTCGAGCGTCAGAAAACAAATCAATATGGTCTGCACTGCCACCCACAGCAATCATACCTGTTGCTTTGTTATAAGAAAGCCCGAACAGTGAAGGTGCCGAGCAAGGAACACTTGTGCTAGTATCAGTCATATTGCGGCTCCAGAATTCAAGCGCCGGAGAGTCGCCAGCCACAAGAAGGTGATCGTCCGCGAACTGCAAGTTTTGAACAAGAGATGAGGTCTTGGATAAAGTTGTTTTAGTGACGAGGCGTGAGGCTACATGAACCATGCTGACTGCCCCTTGACTTTGGTCGCGTGTTGACCCCCCAAAAGCCAGCCAATTTTCGTCGTCTGAAGCTGCAAGGGCACTTACCACGTTGAATCCGGCATCCAGAGTGCCTACGCAACCATCTTGATTGCTGCTACGTGGATCCCACAGTTTGCATAGGCCGTCCTCCGAACCAGTGGCAATGAGCCCAGTACGCTCCATGGTGACAACAGCATGCAGCATATCTTGACCTGCCAATTTGCGCAGCAGTTTTTGAGACGGAATGTCGAACATATACGTATTTCCATCACCAGCAGCGGCAACTACAGAGTTTTGTTTGGCAAGTATAGCGAGGCCGTTGGTTTCCGCCACAGGCGAAAGAGCACCTCGCACGCCGGCAATTTGCGGAATGCGAATCTCGCCCACTGGAGAAGGATGCGCCGTAGGGTCATCAGCCCAAGGAGCCCTCCATATCCTGATTTCCTCATCAGCGCCTGTGAAAAGGAGTTGGTCTTCACGATGTTGCGCAAGAGTATAAATGCAGCTGTTATGAGCCTTGAAAGACCTCGTTTTGATCGCAGGTTCAACATCATCTTCATCGACCATTTCGGAGTCATTTTCAGCTTCAGACACAGCAGCAACAGAGCTTAAAGCACCTGCCTGACGGGCCAGGTGAGTCTGAGCAGAATCGATATCCCAGCAAACGAGCTCGCCAGCGGATGTGCCGCTCAGCAACCAGCGGTCATCTGGAGCGAATTCAAGCGCAAAGATCCACATCTTATAAACCCGTACTCAAGTTAGATCTCGACGAAGCCCCTGCAAAGACAGTGCCTAGGATCGGGTTTTGACCCGATACACTATGAGTGAGCAGCTTTGTAGGTCAGACGTCAGCAATGAAGAACGATTAGTTTAGTGAGCTCCACCATCCCAGATACACCATAACTACTACCTTAGTAGGTAGTGGTAATTACGTAGTAGTAGATATACCTAGAAGCGTAGAAGAAGGTCTCATCTCATCTGTCAGATTAGGTACAGAGTTCTGATGCTTAACTTTGGGCGAGGGGTAGATCAAAGGGGATGATTAATATACTGTCCTTAAGCATCATTGTTGTGCTGAGATTCTGGGTTGAGGCTCTTTCAATTGAATATTGAATTGAAGTCAAGACTTTCAAACGTATATCGGTGATATCTTCACGATCCTCTATGCTACGGTAGAAACTGTGTTTATGTCTTTCATTTTCTTTATTAAAATCATATGCACGTTCTCCCAACTTCTAGCATGGCATTTTAGGCAAGGGCATCGGTCCTTTTCCTGTTCTGTTATGTGTATTCTTTGAAACTATCCTTCAAACGAGAATGCATATAATTGCAAACCTTAGTAGGTCTCGGCATTCCTTACTTCGTGAAGAACAGCCTGCTTTATCCATAGACCATACAAACCAGACCAATGTCGAGGTGTACAAGCGAAGGACAGAGAAGAATTGAAGATTCAAGTTTCAACACAATCAAATAAACCCTCTTTTAGTCATACCCAGCTGCCTTTCCTACCATCTCTTTTACTCGCGAGAATTCCCATTGAATTCCTACCATCTATGTGACTATCTCTGCCAATCCCTAAGCTTGAAAGGACGGCCACTCTTTGGCTTCCTCCAGAAGAGATCCGTTGGCACAGTCCTTGACTACAAATGTGGTTTGAAGAGGTAGGCCTACAAGATAGGTGTTTCTGGCCGATTCTGTGACCAGCGCGGAGGCGTGACTGGCAGTAGTGCTGTTGTAAATAAAACACCCTTACCTCCCTAGTGCTATTTATCGTGTGCTTTATCGACGATAAAAGATATCCGCTTTGATCCTACTCTAATGACGGAGGAAGTGCTTAATGTGTGTACAATAAAAGAGAAGAGAGACTACTATTGTTTGTCCCTTCTCATCGACCAGCAAAACTCTGCAGTAGTGCTTACCAGTCTAGTAGTCCTGTTGTAGTCTCGAAGCATTTCAAAGAAGTCTTTGTCTTCAGTTAAGGATGTCCAGATTAAAGTATTTGCATTGAATGGTTGAAGTCCATGAAGCACTAAGCAAAGGGGGGAAGAGACATGGCAACGTAACTTTTTGGCCGAAGACCTTTTAACCAATTTAAACAATTATGTGCATGAGACTTGCTCTATGAAATACCAGGATAACTAGCGCGGAAACGGGTATTTTTTTCCTTCCAGGACGCGAGAATTTCCATAGTAGAGATAAGTTAAAGGGTGGTAAAAGGATATGATGAATCCGCAAGACTGCAGTCAAACCCACATTGCAAGGTTCAGATTTTCGAGTTTTGCATTGCAAGAGCAAGAGACACCTCCGGCAATTAATTGGGCTGGATTGGCGTCATGAAGATTCGTTTCTTGATTCCGCTATTTCTTTTGCAGCTCGCTTCACCTGCACAAGCTGCAGAGTGTAGTGATGCATGTGGTGCATGTGATGAGGTTGCATGCTCGGCACGCGCGCCCGAGTGCGAATGGAAAAACCATACATGCGTACAACCTGAAATGAGCGAAATCGAGGCATACCGCATTGATCAGGCATACTGCAGCCAGTTTGATAGTGATGCGACAGCATGTAATGCTGCACTATATACCGAAGACAGTGTTCTTGGAGAGATAGGAGAAAAACGTTGTGCATACGCAAGTGGTTACAAGAGCTTTTGTGGGCCCAGCACTGATATCACTGATATTTGCTTGGACTGTGATTGTGGTCAAGAGGATTGCGAGGTCTCTGTGTCGTGCATGTATGACGATGGAAAGTGCCGCAAGGCAACAACAATGGAGGAGCTTTTGCTTGTTGACGCATTGTGCAGAAGCTTCTCGAACCAATCTACAGTTTGTGAGTTTACTGATGGCTGCACCTGGTCTTTTGGTGATTTTTGCAAGGGTGAAGATGACCCAATGGCGCTTTGTGACGAAGATTGCTCTTTGTGTTCACACATCAATTTTTGCGATGCCAGTTCTCAGGGATGTACATGGGATTCTAGCTCATGTAGAAAAATGACTCCATGGGAAAAGTATATTTTGGAGATTTCCATCTGTCAGAGTTATTCACAGTCTAGATGTAACGAGGAAGACATCTGTGTTTGGAGCATTGCTGACCAAGAGTGTTCCGCAAGGGGCGTTCCGCGTATTTGTGAAACTATGTGTGGCGAGTGTGGAGACTCCGTGACCTGTTGGGAGAGTCCTGCTGTATGTGGTTGGAGTGAAGAGACAAGCAGATGTCAATCGTGTGATGACTCGTGTGGTGCTTGCGGATCTAATATTCATGCTTGTCATCAGAGCTCAGCGTCATGCATTTTCGACGCTAGTGCAAGCTCTTGTCGCGACATGACTGCTAGTGAGCAGTGGTCTGCAGATGATGCAATGTGCAGAGCTATCGGCACCCAGACAGAATGCTTTGGAACAACAGAGATTCGTCGGACCTGCTTTTGGTCTCAAATCGACGGTTGCATTCCTCGCGCCTCAGAGCCTGAGTCTTGCTCCGACTCTTGTGCTGCCTGCGAAAATTTCTCCGACTGCCAGTCCCAGGGTCTCTGCACTTGGACCGGTGTAGCTTGTACTGATGCACCTCGTAATCTCCGTTAATCAACAAACCGCTCTCGTCTTTCCCGCTTCAACAAGATAAGCTTATTCCGAAGCTTGTTGATTTCCCTGAAACGTCGCACTTGACATAGGGCTTTATTGACTCCAAGTCCCCTGGACCTGCGACACCATTTTGCTAATTTTTCTCGAATCTGTCCCATTTCTAAGTCCAAATCAATTTTTCCAATTCTTCTCTTTACAAAAATGACATCATCTCTTCCATTTTCTTTTATCTCTCTTATCATGTTCTTTGAATTTTTGATACACCTCTTTTCATGTCCGTCTCTATGCTTTCGAAGCCCCCAAGTCCACGCCAACCTCCTTCAGATCCTCCCAAGCCCTCTCCTAATCTTCCATAGAGTTTTTTTCTCATATCAACCCATCGGAGCATCCGTTTCGGATGAGTAACCAATGTAATTGTAACGTGTGCTAACCGTTCCTATTAGCCATAAGAAGGGCGGCAGAACCACTCGTGGTGAGTAGTTCCTCAGAGAATAAGGAGAATAATAAGAGAGAAGAGCATGGGAATGAGACGCTGGAGAAGGAGTATGAGACGCAGCAGTACACAAACGGAGTTGAGCTAGGCTTGGCAGGAAGGATGCCTCGTCGCGGCGCCCGTCGCGTTAAGACGCGCACACACGTTCCTTCGGACGGCACGAAGAAGACCCTTTCGGCTCGTCAAGCAGCCCGCGCTCTTCTGGCGCCAGTCGATGGCAAGAGCAAGAAGTCCAAGAATGTCGACAACGACTCCAGACCCACGCGGCCAGAGGACGCCAAGAATGTTCCTCGTAGCATTGTTGTGCGCCACGGTCGTACCGGCCGGCACCTCTCAGAGCTTGTGGACGACCTTCGTCTCGTGATGAGCCCGTACACTGCCTTGAGTCTTCGCGAGAGAAGGTCTGCTGTACTTAAGGACTACGTCATGGCAGCTGGCCCTCTTGGTGTAAGCCATCTTCTTGTTGTCTCACAAGCGACATCTACCCCGTCTCTCAGAATTGCCCGTCTCCCACAAGGTCCTACGCTAACCTTTCGCGTGGAACGTTACTCGCTGTCGCATGCAATCCGTGCCTCGCAGCGCAGGAGCTATGATCATTCTGCTTCGCTTATGCACGCTCCTTTGGTAGTTCTCAACAACTTCGAGGCGTCCACGATGGCTTCCCAACGGCACTTGAAGGTTGTATCACTTGCATTTCAGTCTATGTTTCCTGCAATCAATGTCAAGAGTGTGCGCCTTGCGGACTGCAAACGCGTGCTGCTGCTGCACTTGAACGAGGAGGACGAGACAATTGAAGTACGGCACTTTATGATTCGCACGAAGCCTCGGGGTATCACGAGGCAGGTCAAAGGTATCCTCAGGTCTAAATTGCCGAACATGGCAGATGCGCAAGACATTAGCGAGGTGATTGAAATGCAGGCGGCATATCCGACATCGGAGAGCGAGTTTGAAGATGAGGAGGCTTGCGTTGATGTGGACCCAACAGCTAAGATCGAGGCGTCTAGAAAGAAGGGAAGACCGAGCAAACGCGTGACGTCGAATAAGGACGACAAACAGTCTGTAGTAAGACTGTCTGAGATTGGACCGCGAATGACGCTGGAGCTGCTCAAGATTGAGGATGGAGTCTTCAGTGGAGAGGTGCAGTATCACAAGTATAAGGAGCGCTCCCAGGATGAGATTGCGGAGCTGCGTCAGCGGCATGAAGAACGCAAGCGCGTCAAGGAAGAACGTAAGGCCATTCAAGACGCAAACGTGGAGCGCAAACGCAAACAGCAAGAAGACAAACTCGCGCGCCGTCAGGAGAAGCGCAAGCGCAAGGAGGAAGAGGCAGAGCAGGCTGCTGAGGCAGAGCTCCAGAAGAAGTCCAAGCACAACACCGACAAAGACGTTGCTGCCAAACGTGGCGCCAAACCGGCACCCAAAAAATCCGCATAATCGATCCAACACACCACTTATTACTTCAACATATACTTTATAAAACGTGAATAGAATTGCAGAAAATCTTGTGCTAAACTGTTTACCCAACCATTGCGTTCTCTCAACTTTGTTCGACAAATTTTGATGTCCCATCTCACCCGTTATAAAGACAACTCATAAAAGATTTACAGATTTGTTTTCCTCTAGGTACTCTCTTTAGGGTTGGTTGCTTGTTTCTTGCTCAGTTTTGACACAAGAGTACATTTTCATTGTTTTATAGTCACTATGAACTTCTTAAAGCTTAATTAGATATTTTAAAATATCAACAATTAGAAAATGTGAGGAGGGGACTGCATCATAACTCGCGTTGGCTGGATCATTGTTAGTTTCTCAATGGATATGCAACATAATGACATGGAAACATGAAGGCACGAGACAAGATCAGTTTGATATTCTGAATAAATGAATTTCGCTATGAAGATAATAATAATGAAATCAGAACGGACGCGATTGAATGAAGACCATGCTCAGACTCCCAAAGCCAGGATGGCAGAACAACTATGTATTCATTTATCAGATAGATGGTGCATCTGGCTGAAAGTCAGGGTGCGACTTTGTGACAGCGGGGTGATCCTCAAGGTTTTTATTTACTTGGTCAATGAGTGGGAACATGGACATGTCTAAATTGAAGCGGTTTGCATTGTACACCTGAGGTACAAGCGCACAGTCAGCCAGAGTCAGCGTATCTCCAATGCAAAAATCACCCTCTTTACGGTTTGGAACACGTTTGAGCTCTGCCTCAAGTGCCTGAAAGCCCTCTTCAATGGCTTCCTTTGCCCACTGGATCTTGCTGCCGCCAAGCTTTTCAATCTTGTTGAGGACCCTAATGTTCTGAATAGGCTGGGTTCCAGAGTTAATAATTTCCACAATGCGACGTACACGTGCACGCTGTTTCACATCCTCAGGAAGTAGACGAGGCGTATCAGGAAATCGTTCTTCAAGGTACTCAAGAATGGCAACAGATTGTGTGACAACAAACTCGTCAGCATCTACCAGCGCAGGGACCTGTGCCATAGGGTTGAGTTCGACGAATTCCTTGCTCTGAGAGTGGTCCACATCCTTGCTGATCAAGCTGATGGCTTTGTATTTATAGCTGAGGTTTTTTGCAGCCAAAGCCATGCGGACTCGCCACGAGCAGCTGCTTCGCCAATACGAATACAACGTAAGGTGGTGGTCTTCTGGTTTAGGCTCTGTAGGACTCTTGTTCTCACCGTCAGCCTTGGCGGCAGCTTCCTTGGCAGCAGCTTCTTCAGCCTCCTTTTCCTCAGCTTCTGCGCCGGGATCCCCGGCAGCGACTTCTTCTTCGATCTCTTCCAAGACAGTCTTAGCACGCTTTGCGGCACGTTCATCGTTGTCGCTCGACTCGCTCATGGTCGAAGGAGTGGTTCAACACTACTAACTCAGGCGGGTGGGTGGGACGCGCGAGCAGGCACGAGTCTTATGATATCGGAGCAGGACTTGCTCTGCAGTGGGAAGGGGCTTTGGCAAAGCGCAGAATCGGTTATCACACGGCACGGCTCTGTGAACGAGGGTGTCTATATCCAAAGCAAGTTGCAGGTTTGATAAGTTGTGTCCATTTTGCCTTTTTTTGTGAAGATCTTACTAATCTTTTGATTTTCAAAGAAATGATTTTCTTTTACCTTTCTTTTTGGATTCTTTGTGCTCTAAGTGGCAATAGGGAGGCCTTATATGCTCGCTCTTCAAGATTTTTCGAGTGTGAAGTTCTCACGTCCAATATTCAATAGAAGCGGGTAGGGAGTTTAGGCACTTCTTATTCGCGTTCTCCTATTATCCAAACCTCAATCACAAGCAACTTGAAGTCCTATCTCTGTACGTGCTTTCGTAATAGCATACGAACAAGTTGATGTCCTAATTTGTATCTTTGACTTAATCTCATCACATTTGCGCAACTCATTTTCTCGATATAGAAGGGGAATCACGGGAACATATCGAACAAAATATGAGTACCTTGATAAGATGGCTTTAAATGACAATGAGTTTCTGGTTTACATCCATTTACATTTTAGCACTTGTGGAAATAAGCCTCATCGCAAACATAGACTCCTGATGAATGGGTCTACCGGTGATTCCCAGCGCCAGGTCTTGTAGTCTCTATAATATTTAAAGCGATGAGACGCAGAGAAGACATATTGCTTCTCTATGTGACTAATATTCAAATAACTAGCACTAGGAATAGAAAATATTAGTACCTAGATACTCGTCTTAGGCATTATATCATGTGATGTTGCAAAGAAAGAGACAGTTCAAGGTTTGCCATATCGTTTGATAACTTAGAATCAGAGAAAGACTCAAACATAGTATTCCTGTGCAGAACTATAGTTAAGAGCCTTGCCATTTCTTAAAGTGAAGCGGGCGTGGCCCAGGTCAACAATGAGGCTGTTGCATACTTTACCGTATCCAAGGGGAAATCCTTGGAAACTCTCATGGCTACTGCATTGTGCCAAAAGCATCGTCATCATTTCAGACTATGATAGTATTTGGTATGTTTCATCAACACGTCATTGTCGTGAGCTTTTCGGCCGTTCTAACCTCAGCACTCTGAACATGAAACTACCGCTCACAACAGTATTGAAGCAAATCTTGTCTCAGTCGACGAGGTGTTTGACCAATCCCGGCGAAATTGGTATCACCTAATGAAGAAGCAAATGCCCATAATACCAGATAATTTCAAGCTGGCTTCATTTGACGTCCGTGCGACTTTCATCGTGTGCCGATTACTTTTTGAGCTGTTTCCTCGGGGATTTTTGGATTTTTGTTTAGCACTCTGCACATCATCAAATGATCAATCATCATCATCACCATCACCATCACCATCACCATCACCATCACCATCATCATGCTTTTGTAGGAAGTACCTAGGTACCTAGCAGTTGCTTGCCCTCGAAAAACACCGCTCGTGTCGCGTGCAGTTGCGTGCTCGCTTGCTTGCCATAATAATGTGCTGCAAAACCAGTAACCTCTGCAGATCCATCCCTGTGGATTCCATCACATTCATCACTCTACTATTACTAATCAATGGTTTGTAAACTCGTATCCTTTTTAGACTAGCTAGCACCTGGGATCAGTGCTCCTGGTGGACTTGAAAGTACTGCAGAGCTTGAATGTCGGACTATTTTACTATCAAAGTCTCAAGCTGAAGATAAACTAACAGTGCACACTGTCAGTTTGCATTTTATGCGATCTTCTGTTGATTTAGCGCTTACCTTTAGTAGGTCTGTACATTCAACCAACAAGCTTTTCTTAGCTAGGGACTTGAATTGATTCATGCAAGATAGACAGCACAAGCCACCAGGTCACATCATCATCGCCAGGTACCTGTCTGACACGACACCCATTCAGTTGATCCTTTTGATCAAAGTGATGCGCACAGGCATTCATCGCACAGCACTCCATCTTTTACAATCGCTCACTTAGAAATCAAACTTAACACCCAGAATAAAATACACATCTGGTAGACTGTCATCCATTAAAAATAAAAATAATAAAATAAGGCATACCTACATTGAGTTTACATGATATATGGATGATATATAGGCCTGAATATACCTTTATTTAATTTGTAAAGTTAAAAAAATCAATGATTAGCCTAACTTAGCTTGAAAAATAGGCAATAAAAACAATCCGTGGCGTAGCACGTGGGGAGTGCGATAGGCTTCTTTCTGCCTACATCCCTGATGCCCCTCTCGCAGCACTCACACAATATAATTCTTAATCATATTTTTTAAAAATTAAAATGAAAAAAATATATATTCATCGATGATAGATGATGATGATGAAGACGAATAACAATAATAACAATAATAATAATAATAATAATAATAATAATAGTAATAGTATCCATAGTAACCGCACTACAATTATATTTATGACAATTAACAATACTAAGTATCTGCCCTTGAGCACTAGAGAGGCAATAGCGTCTGGGGTAGTAGTCGCGAAAATGAAAAAAATCTCCAGCGATCAATAGGCGGCGGCGGAGGAGGTCGGCATTAGGCTGCGGACTGCCTCGATCGGCCGCAATGCATTCCGTCGGAGGGGCTTTTACGAAGGTTGGTCTCGCCTTGGAATAGGCCCGAAGGGGTGTCATGACGTGCTCAAAGCACGCGATTGCGTCACGCTCAAAGCACCCAAGCAAGGCCAGGCCTCCCATTTGGGACCCCCCACGGGGGGCACGGTGGGCGTTTCGCGGCCTTCCTAGGATCCGCACAGTAACCGCAAGCAGGCGCTCCTGGGGTATCTTCCGCCAGAAACGCAGAATAACCCGATCGTCGGAGGGGTACGGGGTGCGTTTGCGTGAAGAACCCATTTTGAGAGCAGGGCCTGCGCGCGGGTGGAGGTATATACGGACCGGTAAAACTCGCTCTGTAGCCCCTGACGCGCGACCTCTCGTTGCGTTGGTCTCTCTGCCTCTGCATGTCGGAATCATCGACGGAGAGCGCGAAGCTCTTTCTCTCTCTCTCCTTCCTTCCTTCCTTCCCTCCCTCCCTCCTTCCTTCCTCTCGTGGCTCTCCTGGCTTCGCTCGTTCCTCGTGGGCTTCCGATGGATGAGAGGCATCGGCGCACAGCTGCTTGGCCTGCGAGTCCGAATCTTAGGCATTTCCAGGTTCTCTCTCGCTGGACAATGAAATGAATGAAATGATTGAAATGAATGAAATGAATGAAATGAATGAAATGAATGAAATGAATGAAATGAATGAAATGAATGAAATGAATGAAGTGATTGAAATGAATGAAGTGATTGAAATGGATGAAATAAATGAAATGATTGAAATGGATGAAATGAATGAAGTGAATGAAGTGAATGAGATGAATGAAGTGGATGAAATGAACTATTGTGCTCTACAGTGAAGGAAAGCGACTTAAGTGAGCAGTTTGAAGTGCTCAAGGGCAACTTAAAGTTAGACATTCAGAGTACGCCAACAAAGCAAACGAAGTCAACTGAGTGAAGCAAACGAACTAAGATGACTGACTCGGTTGTGCTGAGATTTGTCCTATAATTAATAGTCGATTAGGTGTTAAGAAAAGAATTGAATGAATGAATCTGTGAATGTGCTCGCTTGGGGAACGTGGTTAGCAATTGACAGATTGATTGCAGTAGACGTCACCGCAGACTCTGGTGGAGACGAAGTCGCGAATGCCTTTGCTGTCTGTCTCTCTGTCTGTCTGAGTGTCTGCGTGTCTTCGTGTCTGATCCGCTGGAGGCCCTCCGTGTGGGCGATGGGCGGCCTTGCCTGTGTGGTGCGTTCTGAGTCTTTGCGTGCTGTGGTTGAAGTTGGTTTCTCAGTCCTCTTAGTTTCTAGATGGATCGACGGAGAGATCAGAGCCTGAAAGATAGTTAGCTAGTTAGTTAGTTAGCTAGCTAGTTAGTTAGTTAGTTAGATAATTAGTTATAGTTAGTGTTAGTTAGTTAGTTAGTCAGTAAGCGTGTAAAAGAATGAATAAAAAATGTATGTATGTATGTCTGTATGTTTGTATGTATGTCTGTATGTCTGTATGTTATGTATGTATGTATAGGTAGGTACTCAGGTTGTAATGAATAGAGCGACAGAATGAGTGACTATGAATAGGCAACGAAATCTTCCTTTTTGGATAGTTGATGATAGAGGTAGTAGAGGTAGTTAACAATAGCGACTAAGATAGATATTTGAAAATTGAAAGAAAGTGGCAGCCAACAAAAGGCGGAGTCAGGAGCAAGCAAAACCCGAATCGCCGTGGAGTGTGTCGCTACCCGCTCAAGCCGCAGTCTATTACCCCCCTTGTCACAATGTCGGAGCCCGCAGCCAAGCGCGCCAAGACCGTGGACCCCAAGCTCGAGGCTGCCTGCATCGAGACCATTGGCTTCCTGAGTGTGGATCAGGTCCAGGCCGCCAACTCGGGTCACCCCGGTGCCCCTCTTGGCATGGCCTCCATGGCGTACGCCCTCTGGGCCCGCGCCATGCGCTACAACCCCAACAACGCCAAGTGGATCAACCGTGACCGCTTCGTGCTCTCCAACGGCCACTCCTGCGCCCTCCAGTACGCCATGCTTTTCCTCACTGGCTACGCTCGCCCCACCCTTGACGACCTCAAGAACTTCCGTCAGCTCGACTCCGTGACCGCTGGCCACCCCGAAAACGAGCTCCTCGACGCTGTTGAGGTCTCTACCGGACCCCTCGGTTCTGGCATCAGCAACGCCGTCGGTCTCGCAATGGCCAGCGCTCACCTCGCTGCTGAGTTCAACGAGGAGGGCTACGAGCTCATCAACAACCACACCTTCGTCTTCTGCGGTGACGGATGCATGCAGGAGGGTGTTGCCTCCGAGGCATGCTCTCTCGCTGGCCACCTCAAGCTCGGCAAGCTTGTGGTTCTCTACGATGACAACAAGATCACCATCGACGGTGACACCGAGGTCTCCTTCACTGAGGACGTTGGCAAGCGCTTCGAGGCCTACGGCTGGCAGGTGCTTGACGTCGAGCACGGAAACTCCCGCGACACCACTGACCTTCTCAGGGCCATCAACGAGGCCAAGGCCTGCACTGACAAGCCTAGCTTCATCCGCGTTAAGACCGTCATCGGATACGGTTCCAAGAAGCAGGGCACCGGTGGTGTACACGGTGCTCCTCTCGGAGACGATGAGATCAAGCGCATGAAGCAGGAGCTCGGCCTTGACCCCGAAAAGAAGTTCGAGGTCCCCGAGGATGTCCTCAGCCACATGCGTGAGGCCCAGGAGCGCGGAGCTGCTGATGAGGAGGAGTGGAACAAGCTCTTTGCTGAGTACAAGGAGAAGTTCCCCGAGAAGGCTGCTGACTTCAC
Source organism: Schizochytrium sp. TIO01 (assembly GCA_004764695.1). NCBI lineage: Eukaryota > Bigyra > Thraustochytrida > Thraustochytriidae > Schizochytrium > Schizochytrium sp. TIO01. Next base: position 2,723,158 of record SMSO01000037.1, on the reverse strand, counting down.
TCGCCGCGTCGAGAAGAAGCTCCCCGAGAACTGGACTGAGAAGCTCCCCAAGTGGACCCCCGAGGACAAGGCTGTCGCAACCCGTGCCAGCTCCGGAACCGTGCTCAACGCCGTTGCCGATGCCATCCCCGAGCTTGTTGGTGGCAGTGCTGATCTCACTGGATCCAACTCCACCGCCCTCAAGAATGCCACCGACTTCCAGGCTGCCTCCCCCGAGGGTCGCTACATTCGCTTCGGAGTCCGTGAGCACGCCATGTCTGCCATCTGCAACGGTATTGCTGCCTACGGTACCTTCATTCCCTTCGGCGCCACCTTCCTTGTCTTCTGTGGTTACATGCTCGGATCCATGCGTCTCTCTGCCCTCAGTGGATTTCAGGTGCTCTACATTCTCACCCACGACTCCTGCGGTGTCGGTGAGGATGGCCCTACCCACATTCCCATTGAGTCCCTTGCGACTTTGCGCGCCATCCCGAACATGACTGTGTTCCGCCCTGCTGATGCCAACGAGGTGGCTGGATCTTACAAGGCCGCCATGCTCAACCAGCACGGACCCTCGTGCTTCGCACTCACCCGCCAGAATGTCCCCAACCTTGCTGGCTCCGATGCCGAGAAGGTCGCCCTTGGTGCCTACACTGTTGAGGCTGCCAAGGATGGCGAGAAGCCCAAGATTGTCATTGTCGGTACCGGCTCTGAGGTCCAGCTTGCCGTTAAGGCTGCACAGGACCTCAACGCTGAGGGTATCCCCGCCGCTGCTGTCTCCATGCCCAGCTGGGAGCTCTTTGACAACCAGTCCATCGACTACCAGCTTGAGGTCTTCCCCAAGGGCGTCCCCGTTCTTGGTGTTGAGGCTGGATGCACCCAGGGATGGAGCAAGTACGCTCACTACCAGCACGGCATTGACACCTTCGGCAAGTCTGGCCCTGGTGACAAGATCATGGAATTCTTCGGCTTCACCGCTGAGAACGTCCTCGGCCTCGCCAAGAAGCTTCTCCAGCGTTACAAGGATGTTGAGGCTCCCTCCCTCATCGAGGCCCGCACCTTGGAGTAAACAACCACATCCGGCTCGACTCAGTTGACTGACTTGACTGGACTATCCCCTGCTTCTATTTGCATTCCACTAACCCACTACCCGACGCTATCCCCCTGCCAAAACCAAATTACGATACTACAACACATAACACAACAAAAACACACTACACATAAACATGCCTTCTTCGTTTTTTGACATAGATATACTCCGCATACATATCATTATCCTTTCAATACTACTTCTCTGCTTACTGATTCATCAGCTTCTGTTTTCCCCACTCCATATTTTATTTGATGATAGAAAACATGACAAAAATCAGACCTGCTATATCCCTCAACATTCCAGTGTCCTCTAGTATGCTTGTGTCTCAAGGATGTATGACTCGCCATCTATCCACAGCCTTCCTTAACTTAAAATTGGCATTTACACCAAAAATGCAATAGTATGGTGTGAAAACGGAATCGCATGCTCAATGTTAAATCTAGGCATACGATTTCCTGTGCTTTATAATAGACAAAATGTGGTACAAATAAAGAAGCGCATGTGTGGGCGCTTAAAATACATCAAAACATAAACACTCTCAAATAATCCATTTCGAAGTAAAATACATTTACAAATGAGTTATATCTTTTTTAAAAGCTATGCAAATTTCAAAACAGGATAGAGCTACGAATAGCCACAAATCCAAGGGTTCAGGATTAAGTAAAAAGGAGTCAAACATAAATGAGAGGAGGGGCCAGGAAACAAAGAAAGTTACCACATGTGCTTCATAATTGAGCGCTTCCATTGGTCACGCGTAGCACTGCTTTCGTGAGCAAGTGAAAGCAGAGTTTGCCGGCATTTGAAATTTTGGTATGTTATGAGAACCAAGACCAGCATATGAAGGAGCGCAGCCAGGCATTGCCACACAAAATAACGCACTTCGTCCAGAGATACATACTCTACCCTTTGTGACAAACCATGTTCATGCAGCAGACCCGCGTTTCGAGCAAAAGTGATGCCAGTTTCAATAAAGTCAATCAAATACAAAAAAATTGAGCCCCACACGTCTCCATACATCGCAAATTCCGGGTAGACTGGAAAGTGAACGAAGGCATAGCCTTGTTGACTGAGCTCCAAGAGGAGAAGCAAGTGTCGAAAACCCAAGGGCCTGGACTTATAATGCACGGCGAGATAAGCCACCTGCAGCAGCTGATACGCAGCAGCAAGGAACATAAGCTTCCATGTGGTGGCAATGACTTGACCGGCACGATCTGTTGACATGCACTTCTGCTGCCACGATTGATTGTAAGCCCAACGTACAAACACATTGATGATGTGAACACCGGGTCCACAAGACTCCATCGCAGTACCGATTGGCTCTCGATCGATATGACGGGTATCTCCTTTTACGCATAGGCCATCGTTGCTACCACTAGGGAAAAGATGCGCCCCAGCCTGGACAGGGCCTCGGACTAAAGCTGGAAGTTGACCAAGGAATCCACAAAGAGCACCAGGCTCCTTGTGCATTTCTGGACTTGGCACACCTGCAGCTACTGACGGTGTTGTGCTCACGAGCATGATAGGACCAGCGCCAGATGTATCAAGCGTAATTTTCTGCTCAGGCGACCGAAGTTGTACAACCTGACCACTGATAATCTTCTCATTAGGATCTAACAAGGGAAACCATTCTGCATAATCAGCTGCGTGGGGAGAGGTGATGAGCTGGCCCTCAAGGCGCAGATTGCCGAGAATACGAACTGACCTTGCAGTAAGATCTCCATCGATAGTAAGGTCACCTTGAACATGGACGCTTCTTTTGATAACGAGAGTTTCCTCTTGCTTTCTAGCGACAAAATCTGCCGCATTGTTTGGTCCAGCGCGAAACGCGTACTCGTGTTCTGAGGTAGGCATTGAAGGACCTTTTGTCGGGAGAAGTTGCGGAAGAGATGCAAAGGAGTCTGACACCGAGTCAAAGAATAGATCATCTTCAAAGGGCAGAAAATTATCATGTTGACCTCTTTCCAGCATTTGCTGGTGTTGATCAAGTGAGTTGGTCTTACTCTCATCAAAGAAATTATTTGTCAAGTCTGAGAATGCCTCTGTACTTTCCATGAGCTTGCGTTTTTTCAACTTTGCTACGCGAAGCTTCTCCGTATCTCGACTCTTGTCGTCATCTTCTGAAGCAGGCCAGAATTGAACTAGGGACGGAGCACCGTGCACAACATACGCACGGCATGAGGTCTTTGTCACCTGAATGCTCGCATCGTTACGTTCTAAAAGTGTATACCATCGGCCAGCAAACCCATGACTTGTTGTGTCTGATTTCTGGTTACGAGATTTACGTGTCATATTACGTGCAACAAGACCACGGCGCTTGCCATGTTCTTTACTCCACCAGATCTCGCCATTTGGAAAGCCTTGGTATTTGACGGCCACGAGATTGTCTGGATCGCCAAGGAGTTTATCCTTTTCAGATTCTGAAAGACAGTTCTTTAATTCGGGAGACACATAAAATAAAGGTATGTCACGTGAGATGGGCGATGCCTGCGGTCTCTTTGGCACGTCATCCACAAACTGTCCTGCACGAGATTTCCATAAAATCTGAAATACCTCATCCAGCTCCAATCGAGCAAACGGAATAGATTCATCACATTTTTTTTCAGACTCTGTACCGGGAATACTCTGCAAAGGATTAGACCGTTCATTTCCATCATGAGCGCCACTTGACGAAACTGGCGTTGCATTGGAGGCACTAAAGTAGTTCCTAGCCTTGGAGATTTGTGAAGGGAATTGCGGAAAGTATTCGGTCTTAATATATGGCGAGTTACTAGACGTGGTATGAGGTGGGGATCCGCTGTTCATACTCACGCTAGAGCTTGTGCTTGTGCTGATGCCGTCGTCTTCGACCTCTGCTGCTTCAGGGCTACTTGTGCTTCCAACCTGGTGCTCATGGTCAGAATACGCCGAGGCCGACGCAGATGACCCAGTGGAGCAAAGAGGCGACCCAACGTACACCATGTCCCGGCCCATATCACATTTGTTCTGCTTTTGATCGCGAGTTTCCAAGTCAGAATCATCCACAAAGTGCGCGAAAGCTTTAAGATCAGCGTCGAAGAGCTCCATGCCCATGCCGTCGCCTTCGTGGTCCATCATGCCCACATCCGCCATGGCGCCAGTGCAGGAGTGACGAAAGCAGTCTATGAAAGAATACCAGCCCTCTCTAGACGTCACAGGATCGATGCCTAGCGTCAGGAGCAATCACCAACTTCGAGAGCGCCGTCGTGAACTTGGGCATAAAACCTGGTTTAGCCTAGACCTCTTAAGGAACCTGCGCACGATGGGTTTTCAATCTCTTACTTTGTCAGTGATCTTTCTATAGACTTTCACAACCTCTACAGTAAACTTTAGGTGGCCTATACTGTAGACTATTTCCTTGATAGTTTATAAACGAATTGGAGCTGACAATTGGGAATAAGCCTTAAAGTAAATGTTAAGTAGGCCTACTGGGTAATGCGGGAAAATGATTCTTTCGAGGATGTAATGAAAGTGCTGTTTTGAAACGTAAGGGAAGAGAAATTGTATTGGACCATCAAAGGTAGCTTACCTAGTCGATCTTATTGAACGCAATGTGGTTAGATGAGTACGATTCTAAGACTTCGCCTTCTCACGGGCTAGGCGGAGGAATTCAGGTTCTGGCGCCAGAGAAACTGAGTTTGCCGCCTTTCTTTAACACTTGCAGCATATCGTGGAGGATGCTAGTTCTACATATATAGTAGTTTAGCTTGATTACGCTCTCTGAAGAAAATGTGAGAGAACCAAGAACCCTTCGCTTCGCATGCGCTCTATTTCTCTAGCTAGAAAACTTATTGTGTCTTTCTTTATATGCGGTACCAGCAGCAAAGATGATCTTGCTATCTGTCGACAGAAATTTCCTTCAAAGTGATCTGGATAGTACAAAGAATATCTTTTATCGAGGATTGATCTGGTTAGTGATGGCGACGTCAAATCTGGTACGCCATAATAAATAGACTAACATGCGATTGCTTTCATATCTGGTCTGCTGATGAAGAGCCAGGCTTAGTAGTGAAGGATGTAAGATATCCCATGGCTTGCGTTTGTCCTCCCCGTTCCCAGCAGAAATTTCATGGTACGTGCATTGTGCTATATAAATTTCTGCCACCACGATTTCATGTCTATCAGGCTTTATGTTATGAAATGTCACAAACTTCTGAGGAAAAGTTGATGCCCAAATACGCTGATAACAGTTTCATCGTGAACGCTGTTTTTTTACACTCTCGAAAGAGCTGGCTCAATACAATAATTAGGGTACTATGGTACCTTAAACCAAGCTTAAACAACATACACATTATAAAGTGTTAGATTTTCAGGGACTAACATACTAACTTCAAGCGAAAGGTTTACTTGAGGCTTGTTACATTAATCCTTCATAATCACTTCGAAGGAGAAATCGAAATTTCATTTGTGGCAAGTAGTAAAGGAGGCATATAATAAATGGGGAAAAGCACATGCCGTCAAAGAGGAGACATATGACGGACCTTTCATCAGGTCAACTGGAATCACGGAGCATAAAATGCTCTCGATTTCAAGTTGGTGATGATTGGTGAGCCCAACGATGGCATTCACTCAAAGTCTCGTACGAAATAATAGATCCGACACTAACTCTGACAGGATGAACAAGTCTGAAAGATAATTTATGACACAGAATATGATTGGTTTCATAACATCATTTGTTTCATTCAAAGTGCAGAACTAGCCTAGTCATTTGATGGGTTAACGAGACACAACTTTTTTGGAGAGTATTTGGAGTTTACTCTTAAGTACAAAAAAAAAAAAAAGGTCCATCGGTAACGCTGGAGAAGTGGTGGTTTTGAATGGAACCACCCATTGGCTGTCTCAACAGGGCACAGCTGATGTATCTTTACGCGAAGTCATGCTGTAAAAACTGGTTGTGACAATCCATACTAAAGAGATTAAATCTGAGTACGTTGAGAAGTCGGAAATGTTGAAATTCTGAGAATGTTGGTTCTCCGTGCAGAATACACAAAGGTGTACAAGTCCGCGATACCCCTACTCTTACACGTAAAATGCTTGAACAACTAGAAAGACATATAAGTGGAGAAATACAAAGTTACAATCGAACTTCAACTTATTTATAGCTTTGTAGAATTTGATTGTTGTGAACTATTAAGAAACATAAAAGGAGGGTAGATAGATACCCGAATTTGTCTATAAGACAATTTTTCGCTTCAGTATCGTTGTAATACTTTTCAATAAATATTGCGCAGCCTTCTCTGTAATTCCTTCATGATTTATGATTATATTTTCAACAATATTGTTGTACTTTTACTGATAGATTTTGTTTATTGATTTCATTTTCCCACTGAAACATAGTTAAGCGGCCCCAACCCTCGAAGTGGAACAACTTCTTTTTCATGACCTCGAGAACGCCATCAAATCCAAAGTTCTTCGCATCTTGTCCTCTTAGCAGCTCCAAAAACGATACGACTTCTTTGGCCAATTCCTCTTCGCGCTGTAACGAATTTTCGACGCTTCCAAGTTTTGGTTTCGAAACGGTTTTAACCCCAATAGTCATTTCAGCTATCTCTATCCCCTTCTTCTATATTTCTTCCTCATCTTCACTGAAAATATTGTTCTTATTATTGACACTGGGGTCGTATTCTTTGAGGCTAGTCGTTTCAAAAATTCTTGTGATTTTCCACAGTTTTCAAGTAATCATTCCTATTGGTTCTTCCTCGTGCAATAGCTCTCAGTACTATTATTTCGCTTTCTATGATATATGTGACACTTCCATTGTGCTTTGCCCGGAGTCCATCATCGAAGTGCAAGAACTTGCGTTGCTCTGCCTCTGATGAAGGATAATTCGTCCTATACTAGGATCCATAATTTCTCCTTTTTTATTTCATGTTGATCCTTGGCAACAACGGCTATTTCTGATGATAAACATGGTGTTGCTTCAAGTCCTACTCCTGGCAGCAAGTCCTACTCCTCTTGTACAACAATGATACTAGTGCGTTTAGTGAAATTGTAGAGCATGGGTCTAGACTTCGTTTCACGGTTCTCAACAACCCTCTCTTTGTAACTCCGGGTAGGGTACTACCTTCTAGGATATATATGTAAGCAGTGTTGTGTATAGAACTCTGGCGCGCGTAGAGTTCCTGTTCTTTGAGAGATACTGAGACGCTTAGATGCATGCCACTGGTGATTTTATATTAGTTCGAGTTTATGCTTCTGATCCAGTCGCTTACTACGAAGTCCTCCAACTTATTGGACTTTTCATACATTTCTTGCGTCCATTTCGACGAGTTACAGTACAAATGGCAATATCATGGGCAACATTCGGAATTTTCACACTGTTGAAGTTTGTCCTATATTAATGATACGCAAGAAGATCTGTGGCGATACTACCACTGTGCTTCTACTGGAAAGCTGAGAACGAAACACGCGCAAGATCGCGCGCTAATCTGCCTTATTTGATTATGTTGGGAGTGTACTCGCTCAATAAACTCTTTTCGAGATCAAGATTATTCCATGCTGCAGTTGTAGTCAGCTAGCAACAATTCGCTCTGTTGAAGTCTGCGTTTTGTTGTTTCAAGATCAGTCTGACACGCAGGCAGTGTCAGTCGACTAACATTGTATGAGAGTATCCATTTTCGAGGTCGTAAGCTGCAGTTGCTGGCAGACAGCGATTCTGGTGATTTTTGCTCAACAGCGAACCTCATACAAGAGGAAACGAAAGAATAGGAAAAAAGAACTTTTCGATTCAATAATTTTGTTTGAACTGGCCAGTGCTACAAACGCAATAAAGAGCCCAGGATTATTAGCCTAAGATTCTCACGACTCGCGAGTTTGGCATGGCGCGCGCTTCATAATGTGTCTTATTTCTTTGCAGGCTCGAACTTCGAGTAGGTACTGCGAGGTCCGTGCCATCATCTTTAAAGTTTTAATCAATTGATTCTTTTCCCCCCCTTTCGTTTTCTTGCAAATAAAATAAAATAACTAGTACTACTCTAGAGCAAATACGAGAGCTACTAGCAGAGCTCGATTCAAAAGGAGTTCCTTCTCCGAGCCACGCAATTGCAAAGAAGTTCTGCGTCAGTACATATCAAGTTCGTAGACAATCGAGCCCAGTTATTGACGCTACCTATCGTAGCACAGGCCACCGATGAGTGCCGCAATGAGAAGCTGTGCAATCGATCCATAGAGTCGCTGCTATCTTTCCCTTGAGACCACCAACTCTACGATATCACCTCCAGGCTTCAATGCCTGCCTCCATTTTCGTGTTTACGGCAAACTTGAAGCGGGAGCTTCCAGATTTAACCTTTGTGTCATGAACCTCTGGGAACAAAGGCTAGTTTTCCCACCCAGCTTGATGCAAGTAAGGAGTTGATGTAATCACCACACATTGCCAAACATGGCAAATGGACGCACATCTCAGCTTTTGGATACATTAGAGGTACACTGCAATTGAAGCTGCGTAGAATCGGCAAACAAGCAAGCATTAAGATTCTTGAGGTCTTTTAACTCGTGCAGCTTTTTGCGGAGCTCGTGCGCCAAAGTTCCAAACAACTGAAAAGTAAAGAGCATCTTCGACAACTTTAGCACACACCACAGGAAGAGGGTAAGTTCAAGTCGAAGTATCTCCGATACCATGTGATTTTAGTGGTCCGCTAGCCTCAGAGAATGACAGACTTGGCCATTTATTGTATCGCATTCACTACATTCACTCCTATTCTACATATTCCTACGCAGCATGGGCACTAACTTCATGTACGAACGCAGCGAAAAACTTTCGGGTGAGGCAACAATGCATCTGTAGCCAAAAAGCTCGAACTTCTTCTTAACGTTTGACTAATTTTGAAGGATCGAAAAAACATTGTGCGGCACGCGCCGGCACACTCATTCGTTACTAACCAACTAATCTTTACTATAAGTCGAAAACAAAAGAAAAGCTACGTACTTTTAGTTAACTTTAATTCTAAAAAAAGAAAAAGAAAAAAGTGGACTGTGTTGTGCAACGACGTGCGAGGTGCAGGAGACAATCTCGCAGACTCTTCAGCGCTTTAGTAGAGTTCTAGTGCCTGTGTAAGGCGGCAAAGATGACCCAACTTTCAATGAGTAACACGCTAAGGGTGTCTGCAGATAATGTGAAACAAGAAAACCTAAAGCAACTCTTTACAATTTGGAAAAGAAAAAATAGTTGATAAAGTTCATGGTTTGGCATGTGCGAGCAGGCATAGAGGAAGACGATTGGCATTGGTGGTCCTTGAAGCTAGCTAGCTATTGCCACTCTGCTATGTTCCCAATGCAGGCACCCCTTGAACCAGTGGCGCCGGCACTTACGAGCGAGGGAGTGGAGAAATAACATATCAAAGTTATTTCCATTTTTAGCTGATGGTATCTGGGGCTTTACTTTTTCAGATGAACGTGTGTGAATGCTAATCTTATAAGTGCCCGAATGCTTGAATTAGTGTTGGCAAAGGCTGAGGGTTTGGGTTGTCAATCTCATTAGGTAGAATCTCGTTGATCGGATGGCTGATGGACTTCTCGACGGTCTTGCAATTTAAATTGAGCGGTAGTGGCAGGGTGAGAGAGAGAGCGAAAAGCTACCGTAGACAAAGGGAAGCTTGGGAGATGTGGTGGCCAGGGTCGTAGGGGGAAGAAATAATGACAGAACATTATTCGAGATTGCTGACCTATGAACAGGCCAGATGCAAAACATCCGGGAGTTGTGGCATTTCAATTTCAAATCCGCACTCTTTTGTAGTTCGATCCTGTCGTGCCTATTCCTTTGTCAGCCCCAAACTTTTCTTGTATTGTGTGTGCCCAATGAAGAGTTGTCTGCTGCAACATGCAGAATTAGTGCGAAAAGTGGAGCTGCAAAATGGACATTACGTACCGTGTTTAACGTAAAACAAAGGAAGGAAGTAGACATTTGTTTCAAATTAAAACGTAGATAACTGTGAGATTTGTTTAGTTATTTTGAATACATGTTTTTTATCTTTAGGCTAGGTGTGTGCCTATATGGAATATATTTGTGTATTTAAAACCAGCCAAATGATAGGCATTTGAATTCTGTGATAGATTCATAAAATTACTCAGACGTTGCTTAAATATTTTACATCTCCTCCTTCGAAAGAAAATATGCAACTTTTTCTTCTTTTTCCTTTCAACGTTTCTGCCAATGCTGTTTTGTTTGTTTTTGTAAGTACTTCTACTCGGCTTTTTTTCCGAAAAGGGATTTTTTTTCCTTCTTTCTGTTTTCTTTCCTTTAGAGGCTGGAGCGAAGGCCGCAGAAACTTAAAAATGGACATGTTCGTTGTTGCTGTTTGTAGAGAGAGATCTTCATGTTGACAGTAGGTTTTCGATACATACTCATGGTCGATGTATATGAGTAGGCAATACAACTTGAATATAGAGTCATCTAGGAAAGCGGCATACTGGCGATGTGTTCAAATGGATGAATGGATGAATGTGTGAAAAGTTGTTGTAGAATGCACGACGCACGTGAATCAGAGACCAACAATTATCGAGAAAGAAAAAGAAAAGAAAAGAAAAGAAAAAGCACGGTGCAGCGCAGCCTTAGAGAACTATCAAAGCATATATGTCAGGAACTTAGCTATCAAAGTTAGCTCTAGCTTGGGCACACAAGATCTTTGCGTTTGCATGTGAATCTCTCTTCTAAGGACTCCCCGAGAATTGAGAGGGGAAATAATGAAGACAATCTTGGGATATTTACTCCTATAACATGGATCATGAGGGGAATAGGGAAAATGGACAAAGATGTTAAATGAAGAAGAATAAGAAGTGATCGACAGTTGTTGTATCAGGGCGACCAAGAGGAAGCCAAACACAATCCTCTTACGGATACGTTAAATGGATATTCAAGCCAGAACTGAATAACGTTGAACACACACATCTATTTCGCCTTGGGGAATAGGGCTAACTTAATCCGTCATAGAACCGCGCTGATAGATTAATTGCCTTAGCACTAGTACAAAGTTAACTTCGGTTGGCTGTATAATCTAAAAGTGCAATACCCAAGTATCAACTTGTGAAAAAAATTCTTCACGTTGATAAAACCTGCTCTACGTTGCATGTGTATACAATATGCGCGACGGGTACGCGCAAGTGCGTCGTGGTGTTGGCGTTTGGCCTTTTGAAGAGATAAAGATCGTTTTTTAAAGAGACATTTTAGAAAAAGTAATTGTTGAACATTTATCCTGGTCACGGTTGGTCTAAAGTTATTTCTCTATTGCAGAGTAAAAGATTAGAACAGAAACAACACCCAGCTCGAAGTAAGCAACCTTTGATTACACCTTCGACACTTAGAGGTGAATCTTGCAAGCTAAGAAGCAAGTTTTAGAGTTTAGATCATTTGCCTATCCAGGAATGTGATAGTCTTTTCTGAAAATTAAATCACTTAAATTGGTAAATATGTAAATGTGAGACTTTTGACAACGATGCAAATAAATGCCCAGCTGTGGGCAAACCATGACATGTATTACCAGTATATATTTTTTCTAACGAGCTCGAGCTCGAGCACTTCGTGCTTCGTGCTACTTTCAATCACTCTAGCAATGCAATCTCTCGAATTATATTTTTCATTGAGGCTGTGATCGAAATTAACTGTGCAAGCGATTTATAAAATTACCAATGACATTCATGATACTTTGGTTCATAACAATCCATGACGATTTTTGTAATGTTTGCCAGTTATATATTCAAAGCTCCATGTTGAGAATTGAAGCTACTACGCTTATATAGAAGCACTGTTTTACAATTATATTTTCAGTTCCTCAGTTTAAAAATTAATTTAAAAAATGATTTATATATATATATATATATATATATATATACACCATTTCTTATCATTTTAATTAAAAATAAAAATAAGCTAATAAAAAACAATGGGAGGATCAGGGGAACTCAGCCGGCAAATTTTCCACGAGCGAGGGCCGCGGAGGTCAACCTGTGGATTAAGCTTTCCAAACCGCTCTGAAAAGCTCCTGTCTTTTACCAGCCAACCCAGACCGTAGCTCTCTGCCCTTTATCTGATTAATGTTAAAGTCAACCTCGCCAACGAAGCTCTCAGAGTTTGGCAACAGGACGGTGCAGCGCTTTTCCCTCTTTCATGACTTGATTCTCATTACGGTTTAGATAGGCTATCATGAAAACTGAAGTCAAAGCTCTAGGTGCTATCCTACTTCCTCCTCCCCCATCCATGTGTTAAAAAAAAAAAAACTGCATATTCGACGTTGGGTAATGCGCAGCCATCTCTCTCAAAATTGGAGTTGTTCTTCGAGTCGTTCTCCAAGTTTGCCGTGCTCTTCTTCAAGTTTGGCAAGATTTCATGAACATGGCGGCGTGTTTGCTTATTTTTTAATTTTTTTTTGTAGTTCTAAACTCTAATCACCTCGCTCCAAAACACATCCTTCTCCTCGAGTCTGGCAATGTGCTGTTACCGATAGAATATCGTAGAAGCGTGCGTGCAAACTTCAATGACCGCCATGATGATGGTGATCATGAGGCTCCGTCGCTCAGGAAAATGATCATTGTTCACGACGCTGACCTTGAAAGACGGTTCTTCGAGTATGATCCATTTCCAATCAGGGTGTGTGTAGACAAAGTTCCATGAAGCACCCCCTTTCGTGTGAACCCCCTAGAGACGAAGAGGGCGCGAGAAGGGCATTTGTGAACACGACGCGCAAAAGGTGTGTGCGAAGGGCACTCCTAAACACCCACATACCGATAAGTCTATGGGTCTGCGTGTTTTGTTTGCAGCCTGTTTGCTGTTGCCTTCTCTGCTTTTGTTTGTTTTCTTGATCATCATGATGTGGCCAGAAGCAGAAATGTGTTTTGATTCTTCGACTTAAGTTAGTAGTATGGTAATCGGTGGCCACTAAAACGTTTCGAACATTGTTTGCTTTGAGTTTCATACTACAAAACCTTGAGATTTATAATGTGGCCTCTTTCTTTAGCTTTAAAAAAAAACTAAACTAAATACTAAATACTTTAATTAAATGATCGGGTCTTCATCTGGCAAGAATAGAAAGTATGGTGTAAGAATATAGGGAGATCCTCGAGGTGGATTTGGAGGGGGGGCTACTGGACTTTCATAGAAGACCCCCGCGGTGGCCGTGGCCCCACAGCTCATTCCTTTGGAGACTTTCCAAAGACGGACGCCACCTCGGCGCTTCTTCTTCAAGCGTAGTCCATTTTACAAGTTCAAGTTGCGTTTTCCTCTGAGTAATGATGAATGAAAAGGCGCAGTACTGATTTCTTATTTCTTTCTTTAAATTGAAAGAAAGAAAGAAAGAAAGAAAAAGCTTTTCTTCTGTGAAAAGCACCCAACGCAAAAGAACTTTTCTCTCAGATGCATCGAAAAGGGCCGCCATCTTGGCACTCTGCGCAATGCGCGTGCATCTGCATATCACAACGACGCCCCCGTAATGTAAAGGATTGGAGGAGGGCAGAAGCTCTCGAGCGCGTCGTAAGTAGGTGCGGGTGGCTTTGGAAACCTTCAAGGGAATTAATTGTTTGTGCACTCTTCATGTTATCAATTTATTCTTTCTACTCACTTTTACTTTGCTCTTTTTTCTTTCTAGTTCGCTGTAAAATGAAAATTTGGGTAGATCTCACGATGCACGCTTCCAGGCAAGTCAGGTACTTACTTCTACAGGAGCAGCAGGAGCAGCAGACGCATAGGAGATGAAGCTGCAACACTCAAAAAGTTTGCACTTCAGACGGAAAGAGTCAAGCTTTGGTATACCGTCAGGGTTGTGCGTGCGCACGCCGAGCTTCTCGCTGCATTTACATTTGCTGCCCCCTCGCATGAGCTCGGTTTTAATTGAAAACTTTAAAAAGGACTGCCGCAGAAAGGACTTGAAAACCTACACATTACCTCACAAAAGGCTCACTTGAACATAAAAGCATCTAAAAGGGTTCTAAAATAAAATAAAGAGGAAAGTAAATGGCAACTAAAAGTAAAAAAGAGTTTAGTAACGAGGAGTGTTTGAAATGCAAATGAAAGGTAGATAAAAGAAAATTGAAAAGGTTTAAAAAGAACTTTTAGAGAAAGGCACGCACCACACGAGTTGGAGTTGGCTTTCCTAGTGCCGAGCGTGTCCAATATCGCGGCAAACCTCTTTGGCAGGCAGCTCGCTGACTCGCTCAGGTCCAAGCGATCGCTTGGGCTAGCTTGCTGGCTGGCTGGCTAACTAGAGCTGGCCTCTCTCGCAACACCAACCTCTTCGACAGGCCTCGGTTTGTGCTGCTCGAGCACCATCTCGTAGTCTGCGACACGTGCGGCAGGTGCTCATAACAAAACCTAAAAAAGCAAGTAATACTCACACAAAGTCCCTCGCGAGCAGGTGAAGTTGCGCTTGCCCTGCATCGTGTCCGTGGTCTCACGCAGAGCAAACGCGGATTCTATTGTTTGCTTGCTTGCACGTTGGGAGAGAAAGGTCCCAAGTTGGTGTGCAATAGGACAGGGGTCCATCTTCGCTTACCTGTTGAAATTACACACTTGAGCGCAGCGACGCAGAGGGCTTTCAAAGTCTTTGAAAAGCGGCAGCACCAACAACAGCAAGAGTGACGCGTGTGTTTGGCGTCTCGCAGTTGTTTTGGGGTTTTGAGAATGTCAGTCTTTGAGAAAGATAGCTATGTATTTTTGCCTGACGAGGAGGAGTGTTACGTGCCGGCAAAGGTGAACACAACCTTTTCCAAAGGCAAGCCCGGTGCTGTAACCATTGAGAGCACAGGCCGCCAGGTTCGCGTTACCGCAAAAAACAGCGAGGATGTTGTTCCAATGGACAAGCAGAGCTTGCGAAGGTGGCCTGATATGGTCATTCTCAAGCAGCTCGATAATGCTGCACTTCTTCACAATATCCGCCTTCGGTACTACCAAGATGAAATTTACACGAGCATTGGCTCCATTCTCATCAGTGTCAACCCATACAAGTTGGTTGAGAAGCTCTTCAATCCTGAGATGGTAGATCGCTACATGGATGCCGGCTCCGGTTTGAAAGACCTTGAACCGCACATCTACGCGATTGCTGAGCATGCCTATACCAGCATGATCAACGAGGATCTTGACCAGAGCTGTGTCATTACCGGAGAATCTGGTGCTGGTAAGACTGAAGCCACAAAACTTTTTATGGCTTACATCGCAGAGCGTAGCCGCCGTCAGAGGCGTGGCCGGGCACTGTCTGATGAGCAGCGATCTGCTGCCTCAGGAAGAGCATTTGATATTCCTCTTCGTGAGCAGATCCTTGAGGCTAATCCTCTTATGGAGGCATTTGGTAACGCTAAGACAGTGCGTAATAATAACTCGTCTCGTTTTGGTAAACTGATTGATGTTCAGTTTGTTCATTCGCTCGGATGTGTTGCTGGTGGAGAGATTACCAATTACTTGCTTGAAAAGAGCCGTGTTGTTGGACATCTTGAAGGTGAACGCAGCTACCATGTGTTTTATCAACTTTGCGCTGCTGCTACGACACACTACCCAGACCTCAAGGACAGACTCGGCCTCATGGACGCTAGCGAGTTCTACTACTTGAACCAGTCCCAAAACCCATCCACCATCATTCCCGATGTTGATGATGCCTCCATGTGGGAGGAGACAGCGCGCGCTATGCAGCTTTTGGACATCTCTAAGGAGCAAACCGAAAATGTTGCACAGGTCCTCGCTGCCATTCTTCACTTGGGTAACATTCAGTTTGAACCCATCAACCCAAAGTCCGATTTTGCTCAAGTGAAGAATACAGAGTCCCTTGAACAGGCCGCTAAGCTCTTTGGTGTACACACTGACGATCTTGAGCGTGGTCTTCTCTCACATGATATTTCTAATAATCGTGAGACAGTCATTCAGAAACACAACGTCAGAGAGGCCAATGATTCTCGTGATGCTCTTGCCAAGCATACGTACTCACGCCTCTTCAACTGGCTCACACATTGCATTAACTGCGCTTTGCGAAGCCGGTTGGACCGTATGAACACTAATGACATTCGCACGATCTCAGTGTTAGATATCTTTGGTTTCGAGTCTTTCACACACAACTCGTTTGAGCAGCTCTGTATTAACTACTGTAACGAGAAGCTGCAGGGTTTCTTCAACGATCACATTTTTAAGCTTGAGCAAGAGGAGTACCGCCGTGAGGAGATTGATGTATCCCAAATTGGCTTTTCTGACAACCAAG
Organism: Schizochytrium sp. TIO01; assembly: GCA_004764695.1. NCBI lineage: Eukaryota > Bigyra > Thraustochytrida > Thraustochytriidae > Schizochytrium > Schizochytrium sp. TIO01. Next base: position 2,706,907 of record SMSO01000037.1, on the reverse strand, counting down.
GTGTCATTGCCACCATTGATCACCGCACCGACGGTATCTTTGCAATCTGTGATGATGAAGTCAACCTTCTCCGTGGTACGGACGATGGGTTCCATAATAAGGTCCTCGCGGCCGCGCGTAATGCTGAGAAGAAACTGGCGCAGCTAGAAGCTAACGATAAAGCATCTGCCGCTGCAGCAGCTAAAGACGAGCCTTCCCCTGAGCCCTCTGACGGTGATGACGAAGATCAAAACCAAAAGGCAGGTATTGAAGAAAGTAGTAAGGGTCGCAAGAGCAGCTTCCACATGGAGAAATTCCGTAAAGTAAGCCGCGCAGCCAGTGCCATGCTTCGCGGTGGCGCAGGCGGAAGCTCTGCTTCATCCGGTATCAGCGGAAGCGGCAAGGTCATTCTGAAGGCCCCGAATGTCAAGGAGATGCGTAACAACCCTCTTGCACGGTCCTCATTTATCATTGTTCACTTTGCTGGTGAAGTGATGTATGATGCTACAGGTTTTCTTGAGAAGAATCGTGACGTTTTACGCGATGATCTTGTCCAGGTTGTCCAGACCTCGGATGTGGAGCTTATGCGCGAGCTATTCGAGCCGACCCCTGATGAGGATAGTGGTTCTTCTGGCAAGCGACGAGGCAAAAACGCAAGTCGTAAGACACTCGGCCGTAAGTTCCAGGATCAGCTTGACTCTCTCATGCTGCGTCTGAGTGTTACTGAGCCCCACTTCGTGCGCACTATCAAGCCAAACTCCAAAAAAGTCCCGCACTTTTTCGAAGCCCCTCTCGTGCTCGACCAACTTCGCTATGCTGGTCTGCTAGAAGTGTGCCGTATTCGGCAAATGGGTTACCCGATCCGGAAAGATCACGATGAATTCTTCCATCTCTTCCGTTGTATCCATCCTGAAGCCAAGGACAACAATGACTTGATTCGTCTTTTGACGGCAGACGGCACGCTCTTTGGCACCGAATGGCAAAAAGGTAAGACCAAGGTGTTCATGCGTGCCGTACAGTACGATAGACTTACCACCCTTCGTGAAGATGCTCTCCGTGATGTCGTTGTTAAAATCCAATCTAATGTGCGTGGCTACCTATGCCGCAGTCGCTACGTGCGAATTCGCGATGCCTTTAAGGAGCTTGAGAAGGGTATTTCTAGGCGCAACCGCACGATTCTGGAGGCTGCAATTCCGTTTGCTTCTTCCTTGCCGAACGCAGGTCGTAATATCTCTCTCATCGAGCGTGCTAAGCGCGTGTTAGCAGAGATTAAGCAAGAAGAAGAACTCTTGGCTGCAATTGACCTCGCTGTGGATGCTCGCGATGTTGACTCTTTGCCTGGTCTCGTTGAATCAGCTGAAAAAATGGGTCTTGGAGATCGCCCCGAAGTTGAGCGTGCTTGCGAGCTGCTTCATCGCCACGAGGAGGAAACAACGGCAATCTCTGCGCTGCAGAAAGCTATTGATGCTCGTGATATCGATGCTTTAACAGCTGCACTTGAGCAGGCTAACAAGTACGGCCTTGGAAGCTCTAACGAGGCTCGCACTGCACGTGCCCTTCTGGATCGTCTTGAAGAAGAAGGTCGTCTCGTGGAGCAACTTGAGGCAGCCATTTCTCGCAAAGATGTTGCTGAGATGGAGGTACTCGTACAGGCTCTTGTTGATATCGGCGCTGCAAACCATCCTTCGGTAAAGGAAGCTCAGCGCCTTACAAAGAAAATTGCTCAGGAGTCCAAGGCTCGCAAGGAGGCGATGGCCAAGCTTGAAGTCGATACCCAAAAGGCAATTGACAGCCGCAACTTGGACAAGCTCAACGCTATTCGCATTCGCATTGTAGAGCTTGGTGCATCCGGCGGTATTTTTGACGAGGCTCTTCGTCTTCGCGAAGAGCTCGAGGAGCGTAAGCGTCTCATCAATCGTGTTACGGTCGAAATGAACCTACTTGGCAGCCGTTCTCGCAACTTGGATGGACTTACTGAGGAGGACCTCGACCCCCTCGCAGAAGCCATCGAAGCTGCTCGCGAAAAGGGATATGACGAGACCAACGAGCCTGAACTGAAATCTGCTGTTAATTACTTGGACCGAATGCAGCGTCAGCTAGCCGTACAGCAGCAGCTGCGAGATGCCTTGGATGCAAACACCTTCCCGGCTCTTCTTGCAGCTCTTCTCGCAGCTCAGCATCTGGGCATGGAAACTGCAGATGCTCGCAAGGTCGCCGAGGAGGTGCGGCACCTCGAGAAGATTCGTATGGCTCTCGATCGTATCGATACTCGCCGCGCCCGCGAGCACCGCGCATCCCTTCTGCGGTATGCTACTCCGGAAGAACGCGACGAACTCGATCGCGACAGGCTCAAGAATATGGACACGGAGGACTTTCAAACAATGATGCATGAGGCCGAATCTAATAACGGTGAGAGGTATCAACTCAAAAACTACTGGCGTATCCGTGCAGATGAGGACTACACTGAGATGGTTCCTCCAAACGAACGCAACAAGGAGGCTGACATGAAGCTCTGGTCCTCGCGCAATGTTATTCCAAAGTCTCTCACCGAATTGGACGAGGACCAAGAGGTCATTGCAGTTCGTGTCAATCAGGCTTTGTTGCAGTATTGTGGTGACATGAACGCGAACAACTCTGCCGGTCTCGCTCAGTTTGTGGTTGTTCGTGGTCTGGAAGACCCGCGAATTGCTGATGAGGTGCTCTTGCAGATCATCAAGCACCTACGCGGAAATGTGTTCCAGCAGAGTGAGCACAACGCCTGGCTCTTGCTTTGTGCTGCTACGAAGTATTTTGGGCCCTCAGAACAGTTTACACCGTTTTTCTTGAACTTCTTGCTCGAGAACCGTACGCGTCCCAGCCTGGTGGGCAACTTCGCACGTCTTTGTCTCGCCCAGACAGGGCCTTCGATTGCACTTGGCGCATCCCTCTTCAAGCCTTCTCCTGAAGAGCTTGCGCATTACAAACGTAGACCTCCTGTGCTCATGTCGATTAACATTGTCGATGGCACGACCGTGATTTTGCCTTGCAGTCCTGACCAGCGTGTAGAGTCGATTCACAAGCTTGTTCGCGCAAAGACAGGAATTCTCGATGCTGTAACGCGCCCCGCTTACGCAATCTTCATTAAAGACACCTCACAAACCTCGAATGATGATTTACGTGACCGTCTTATCAAGTTCTTCAAGTTCTACAACACTGAGAAACTTGCACACGTTGAGACTTATATCTCATACTGGCGTGGTCGTGAGGATGAATTGTTTCAGCGTCTTCGTGACAAGTATGGTGAAGAACCCGGCAAGATCATGAGCGATAACAGCAGCGTTTCCGGCAGCGTACGAAGCACAAGCACTCGGTTTTCCCAGGGCTTGCGGCTGCCGATTACAGCTGCTCGCGCAGCGACCAAGTTAATGCGTGTGCACAACGTACCTCCAAAAGCAGGTCCTGCTCCTCAAGCTGCCTGGCCTCTGCCGTACTGGGTCTTTCCTGGTGCTGTTTACCAGAACTTGGCCAAACAAGATCGCGAGCCTCAGTTCTCTTTTAAGCGCCGCTTCATCCCAGACAAGGGTCGGGCTGATCTGCAGCTGTTTCAACAGGTATTAATGGATGTTTTGTCTGGTTTGCTCACAATAACCTCAGAGCATGATGTTGCTGAGCTCGCTGCTATTGCGGTTGCTTTGGACAGCGAATCCGGCCTGGACATGTCTGATCCGGATGAGCTTATTGACGCAGACTTGGCTAAATTCATCCCAAGCACCTGGTTGGATACTCGCAGTGTCGACTACTTTGCCAAGATGATTACAACTGAGGTTGATCTAGGCTCTGCAGGTCCTCAGGCTTTGCGCCAGCGCTACGTCGACATTGCATCTACCGCGCCAGCGTATGGTATGGCATTGTTCTATGCCACACGTGGTGATACTGAAAGCAGCGCTCAATATGTAATTGGTGTTGATCAGCGTGGTGTTCATATTTTGGATTCTCAGCGTACTTCAATTGTTCGTTCATTTCCGCTCAAGGCAATCAAGAAGTTTGGCGCAACTAGCTCTGTGTTCTGGATGAAGGTCAAGAAAAGTGCTCTGAAGGCCGGTGATCGCAACTCCAGACGCTTTGGAGGAATTAAGCCGAAGGACCTCAAGGGTGAAATGAAGGGTGGAGCATCTAGCTCATTCAGCTTTTTGCGGAATGATGGGTTTGATGTTGTGCTGAACACGTTGCAGGCATGGGAGATTTATGATATTATCTTTGACTTACGTAAGGTTCAAAACACCAAGGAGCAATCTGCCAAGACCCCTACTTCTGCGGCTAACCCTATGCGCGCCAAGAGCATCCGCGTGTAAACCCACGAAGGTTTCTCTTGACCGCCTAGGAAGTGTGAGAACATACCATCCCACCAAAGCAAACAAAATGACCTTTTTCATTCCCGCGTAGCAAACCATTTCTGAAGCGTGCCTCACTGGCCTGCAAACCTTCTCGGACAATGTCCTTTGAAAATATTCACCTCCATAACTTGCGATGGACGACGGGAGCATTGTTCAAACTGCAGTCGTTTATATCGGTGCAGTGTTCACGTGTACAGAAATAATATTTCTCGTTTCAAGTTCTTTATAATTAACAAAAAAGACTATTCAAAAGATTAAAATGCAATTTATATTTTATATATCTGAATCTGAGTTGTTGCCACAATTTCATTCTTAGGCGCACATCAAGCTATAATCTCAACCAAATCTGAGTTGGTAGTGATGTAAGCATTAAATCCTTCTAACAAAGTGACGACAGTTTTCCGATTCAAGTTTCAAGAACCTTTCAGGAGTGTCTTTCAAAAAGTGCGGAAACTAAGAGACGACAGCAAAACAAAAGCTTAAATCGCCTCTACGTTTTACCAAGGGAGCGCTTATTTTTCATTGCTATATTTGTCTTCTTTCCGCGCGGGGGGGCAGCTTTTTTAGCTACAGGGCGTTTTTGTTGTGTTGCAGTTGAGGAAGAAGTTGCCAAACCTTGTAAGTTGGGTGGCATTTGAGCTTCTGGTTTAATCCAAAAATTAATCATCAGCGACGAGTCAATGTTCTGAACTGCGTGCCACCATTCGGGAGGATTGTAAAGAAGTTCGTGTTCGTTGACCGTAACTTCAAGACCCTCACAAAGTGCATATTTAAACTCTGGAAACTTCTCGCGTCTCCCAAAGCCATACTTACTAGGGTCATTCACGAGTGACCAGATGACAATGCCTCGGCGACGCCCATACATGAAGGGGGTGGCTTTGGGTGGGAAGAAGTACCATTTTTTCTGACCTAATGCTTGGAAAGCCATGTTTCCCAAATTCGAATGATCAACATGTAAACCACTAAAACTACCATAGGGTCCCATCCACATGGAGGGTCTTTGTAGGAGTGACCGAGTGACCCATTTGGGATACTTGAATTGATATGCGCGCATTAAATCAGGAGTAAGCTTGTTGTTGCCGACATATAGGGGCGGAGACTCCTCAGAAAGCTTAATATCAGTTTTGTTGGCTGGAATTTGTTTGCCCTCAGCATTCACGATCCCAGATTGAGTAAGAAATTCACCAAGGCGGATAAATTCTTCGCTACGGGTTTTGGCTCGGGAATAATCTCTTCGAACTTTAACATCAAGCTGCCTTTGATCACGATACAACGTTTCCCATGTGCCATCAAAGATATTTTCGGTAGGCGAAAGCTCAATGATGGCAGGGACACTAAACGCATGCAGATACTTAGTAATCAGTTCAAATGACAAGCGGCTGGCTGGGAAACGGCCAACCAGTGGGGTGCAAGTTGTGCAATCCTGTTCGGAAGCACAAATGTGCTGATCCGATTGGGCGCTGGCAGCATCCATGATCTGTCTCCGATACATTACATTCAATACGAGATTTGCAACAACATCACCTGTACCTGCCCAAACGCTTGGGTCTGCCACTGCACGTGGCATTGTTAGTGTCAGCGCAAAAAGATCGAGACTTCGAAGCGGTGCAGTGTGGTTATATATCTCAGCAAGACGATCTTCTTGGCGAAGGAATTTCATGGCATCTGAGATCTTAGTTACGTCCTGTGTATCTAGAATCCACACGTTAACGAGACCATGATATAACAGAGTTTGTGCAACAGCTTGTGCATCTGCACCTGTCCCCTGAGCATCAAAGACAACCAAGTGAAGGTCCCTGTTCACATTCAGGCTGAAACCCTGCATTGCAGCGTCTTTCGAAAGATGTACCGAGGCGAGCTGGACAAGGTGATCTGCACTACTAGGCTCAATTCCGGCATAATCGACTCGTCGGGATCGAGCGTCAACAAACAAGTAGCTAGACGGAGGAAGGTTGCTATTACTCAGGTCTGTTTGTGTTGCGCGAATCTGGTCGAGAGTAAGTCTTTGGGGAATCGCCAATGACTGCAGCTGTATCATTGACACTTGCCCTCGTCGAACAAGTACCGAGGAGTCTGCATATTGTTGGACTGTCTTCACGGCCTTTGTAGCCTCTCTTGTATCTTCAATGATCTGGATGATTTCTGTAGGGTCTGCGGAAAAAGATCGCAAAAGCCAGTAAACCTCTGCGCTGTGAAGCGGCAAGAGGTTAACTATGCGAAGGATGCGGCGTGCAGCTCCCAAAGAGGTATCACCCACCTCTGGCCAATTCACCATTACGCTAAGCGCAACGGAGTTTAAATTCACTCCAAGTTTCGATTCGATTAGTTCTCGTAAAGTTGCTTGGAGTGCCTTCTCTGCCGCGTAAGTTGCAGGAGGTTTCATGTAGAAATATTCAAAACGACTATTCTTTGATGCAGCTACTTCAAGATATAAAGCCGGGGGTGAATTCTTGGACTTGAAGTCAAGGAATATCGCAAATTGTTGAATCTCTTCTGTTGCTTTTGATGATTGCAACCAATACTCACTGCCACGGATGTTGTATAGCCAGCACGAGTGAGGATGAAATACTTTGTCGATAAATTGCCCACTACCAAAATGGATCTGTCCTTGTGCGATTTTGTCTCCGCAGTGGCGTAGTGCCGGGCAGCGGTAGCCGATGTGGTCATGTATTTCTTGGACAGATCCAAATGAGTTTGTTTCGGAAATGCCAAACTCTGCCAGTACGCGTTTCCTCGCCGCCAATTCTTCTTCCGGTGAGATTTCGAGTTCAGGTAGAAAATTATAATTATCAATGTTGCGACCAATTTCATCAGCATCCTCATCATAGCCGCTTGTGACTGTTGCACTAGCAGAGGTGCTCTCAATTTGCGCATCTTTAACCAGGGCAGTTTCTGCCGAGTTTTCAGGTCCGACGTCTTCATACGAACCGGTCTGCTCCCGTGCGTGGCGAAATACCTCTTCTTTCGCACAGAGTGGGAAGCATTCAAGCCCAGCCTCAATATCTTTGTGCATCTCATCGATGCGTAGCTGTCTGATGACTAATAGCGCGAGTGTGAGCAAAACAATAAAACCTAAACTACATCTGCTACAAACACTAAGCCCTGCGTCGTTATTGGAGATATCCGGCCTTGAGTTTTTCCGCGGTGACATGGGTCTCGTATTTTGTGGCTGAGATTTTAAATTGCTGCTTTTTGTCTGTTTCCTTGGGCTAGGTGGCAAGTTCGTCAAGTTAGGTCCTGCCAGCTTTTGCTCCAAATCTTCAGTTTGGTCAATTTCCGCTCGATGGCCCTCAACATCACATTGCTGCAAATGCTGCGAAGTCTGTTGTTTCCCCGCAAATACCCTTCGCATGTTTCCTTTTTGCAAGACTGGAAATTAACAAGTATAGCTGCTCCAATAGCTATAATCGGAAAGCCTTTGTGAGTCGGCCAATACGACGATTGAGACGAACCTGGTGAGTCGCAGCAACGGAATTATCAGTTTTGGGCCACGCAGGTCTTTTTGCAGGCGGGGAGCAGACTGTTTGATTGTGCAGAGGTCTATCAGATCCTCAGCCCACGCACTTGGGTCCTTGAAGCGAGGAGTTAAGTTTCGAGCGAAATCAATGTACGAGCGAGACTGAGTGTGTGTGATGAGGCGCAAACGAAACAGAATAGTCCTTATAATAGAGGTTTCCTGCAAACCCGATTAACCTGAAGTGATGAAGTTCAACAGGCCATCCGGTTCTTTGCACCCTCGGCTTTTGTGCCAGGTTTGCTCAGCCCTGGCCTCGAGCTATGCGAGCTTGCGGCAGTTCGAAGTCTGCGTCCTTGCCACTCCCACGAGCAGTGGGATAATTGGCGAAAAAAATTAATAAATGTGCCTACCGTAGTAAAAATGTTTTTAAACTGATTATAGTTACTCAGTGTTAATTCTCTGCTTTCTTCCCTTTTCGTTATCTGTGTTTCTTTAGGCCAATACTGCCAAATCAGCAACAGCTGTAAGTTAAATAAATGCCTCTCAACATAGTGGTACCTCCTACCAAATAAGAAATTACCTTCGTTGTGCAAAGTAAGTCAAAGCAAAAGTAGTATTAGTGTTACTAAATCTGGGAATAGGGACATGGTTAAAAAGACAACAGCTTTAAGGACGCAGCAGATCATTTCCGCACGCAATCTGCGCAGCAAATAGGAATAGAAGGGTGCCTCTCGAATACAGCAGTTCCTGTGGCTTGATGGTACATAAATGCAGCTTGCCTGGAGTGCTAACATCTTTAAGTTTGCCGGGAACTATATTGTTTTTTGGGTGTGTTTTCTGGTTTCAATTGTACAAAAAACTGTGATTGCCACAGTATGTAAAACATTAAATCTACTATCAAACCAAAATAACAGCTCTATAAATATATAGATATACTGAACTCTTGCCAGAAACGAAGCAATGCTTAGGTTTACCTATTTACGATGCTTATGATGCGGTCTGCAGTGCCCATCTCCCATATTCTTTCTGCGATCTTCGCTGCAGTAGCCGCAGGAAAGTTGGTCTCAGCAAATGAATCCCTCACACGCCACCGCTCTCATTGGTTGCGAAGATAAGGCATATGCTTTCAATTAATCGCAGCTGCGCAAATAGGGTTCTTGCAAAGAAGCAGGGGTCTTCCATACCGTTTAACTTGCTCGCTTCGAATTCTACTCGCGCACCGCTGTTCTGGCAAGCTCGTGGTTTTCTGTTTCCCTGCAGAATCCGGTCCAAGGAAATTCGGAGCAGGTGGCCGGGTGGGAGAAGCGAAGGATTTAGTTCGTCCAAGCCAGATCTCTTCAGAAACAGCCGCCGCACAAATTAGATCAAGTCAGAACCGATCGAAGGACAGCCATAACAGAGCTCGCGCAATCGGTCAACCCCGTCGCATCATAGGAACTACGTTGCTGCGTCAAATTGTAGGCGGCAGCACAACGTTTACAACGACGTTCCAGTTGAGCCATATTTTGCACGCACAATCGACTCCGACTTACCAGTCGGAGGACCCGGCGACGGCCTGGAGAACTCGATGAGAAGGTCATTGGGAGTCTCGCCGGGCCACTCGTTGGGCTTGAAGTTTCTTCATCCCGGCTGGCGAATGTTCTGCGAGAAAACGGATGCGCCAAATGGACCACCCTCGAAGCGTTTGTGCCGTTATGAGCAGCTTTACCTTTAGTCCTGCATAAGAGCACATGAGATCGATTGATTCATCAGCTCGAACTACGCATGCCACGCCGGGCCCACCCGCCCCCTGGGTCTTGCCCGTATTTGGGAGGTCTTCACGGTTGTTGTTCGAAGAATGATAGCGCGGCTGTTGCTGAGGAATTTCGGGCTTGCGCTTCCTACGACGGCACTGCGAGGGTTCTAAATTGACCCTATGGAACACTCGAAGGCCGGCCCGGAAGGATGTTGCACGAAGTAAACGGACAGGCGTCGCAGAGAAGACACGGCATGCACGAATCTGACAGTTGATTACGGGGCTAGCTTGCGGAGTGAAGAGGGCAGACGAGATTTCCATCCAACGATAACGTATCAGACAAAGGACGGACGCGGGGTCAAGTCCGGTGGGAGTCTTGCGGGTTCGTTTGGGACATACATTCTCGTCCTAACCTTGTTGGGAAATGTTAGTTGTTTGATAATGCGATATAGTCGTACATTCACAGAACTGGGGTTAAAGCTTGGAATAGAATGTTAAATTACTTAGTCCTGTGTTTCGCGAGATGTGGTAGAGCCTAGGACATTGGCAACTATGAACCCTGGCGTTTTCCACGATGGTTAGAAAAGTAGAAATACGTCCATCTGGCTAGAAGCACTGCGCAGATTCTATTTCCTGTCTCTGATGTTGATAATCGTCGGAAAGAAGACTAGAGATTGAGGCGTCGATTGCGAAATTCAGAAGTACTTGTTTTCGAATATTGTCTCAATCTGCAATTCAGTAACCTTCGCCGTTGAATTAAAAAACAAAACAAAAACAAAACAACTAGAATTTGCGAGCGAAAGTGGTTACGTTTGAAACCAACTGTCAAGTTCCATTTGAGTCATATCCTAATCTATATCGAGGACTCAAGAAAACAGACTTTATTAATGATCATCAGTGGAAACCTTGTATTGAACAACTTGAAGCCTGTGACATGTGATCGCACCCTACTTGGCACTTTGTGATCCCAGAAATCAACTTAGAGGTGCATTAATCTATCACGTCAAATATTGGGAAACAAAACTTAGGGCTTAACAACATTAAGGGATCTCTCTTGCCCACGGTTGAGTTTGGTTCTGAGGAGCTACATACAGCTTCTGAACATGCAGAACGAGTAGGTTGGGGCTTCGATGATTGACGGAACAGCTTGAAGCCTCGAAAGCTTGTTTAAAATTGACTTTCGCGCATATCATATGATATTATGTCTTTTTAGATGATATTGATAATTGTGCTTTCTTGAATTATAAAAACTGATTCCATTCCAATACTAACGTTGTATTTAGTAACAGCAGGATTTACTTCTGTTTTAACTTGGATATGCTTGAGAAAACGGAATAAGAATGATTGAGTGAGTCCCGACCAACAATCAAAATCAACCTATAGGATTAATGCTGCCGAGCGTCTGTACATCATGAAGCTGTCTCTGTAGGAGGAGCGATCTTTACAAGTTACATTGTTTATGATCTGAAAGTTTAGGTCGCCTTCCGGTGCCTCGGTTATTTAGCACGCACTTCCCTACACGTGCAGGACAAATTTCGGCATCTCTCGCTTGAAGGAATCGTGTCAATCGTGGTCTAATTGAGTAACGTGTTTTCAAGTCGCTGACGCTCTTCGAATTTATATGCAACTACGCTAGCTCAGCAAAAGTTCCCGTCACTGCAAAGAACCGATTTATTGTTTGATTTGATGGTCAATCGAGAAACGATTGATAAGGGGCAATGGCTAGTTTGGTTTGATCGGTAGCCGGTCGGGTATTTTACTTATACTGTCGTCGATATGCAAAGAGTGTAGGTTCTCGCTGTCGATTTGGCACCGAGCTCGTCATCGCAAGTTTTCCTTATGATGAGGTCACGTGAGCCACACTCATATGAGCAAGGAAGCCTGACTTTTTGTAAGCCTTTGCGCATATAGCACTAGATCATCGACTTCCCTTAAAATCTAGTTTGTACCTGCGCCATCAGTCCACACTTGATTCGCGTTGAAAGTCTCGGCTTCTGGACCTCCCGCTCCGCTGTGTTCTCCTGGTTTCGACAAATACTTTCGCAATGCCACCTCCAATGGGGGGCAGTGAGATTTGCACGGTCCACCGCAAAAGGTTCAGAGAGAAGCTTCGAGCGCAGTGTCTCGGAGTGTCTTCCGGTACTCAGGGAGGTGGCGTCATCCCGTGGCAGGCTGTCCGAGTTGATCGCGATTCATCTTGCCATGAATGTTTTAGTCCGTTTCCATTGGCGAAGTTCTGAGATCAGCTTCGAGGACGGGGATGAAATGGTGTCGAGATTTCTCCTCAAACAAAGGTGTTGGGACTATTAGAGCAAGAAGCTTGGCATGACCGCGTCGATTGGCGGTGGTTTTGTGTGAGGCCAGTCAAGTGTTGACTGAGCCAGTGAAGGCGACAAGGCAAGGCCGGCCTCGGGATGCTTCGATATCAACCAGAGCTGCGCGGTCCGATCGGTGATTGATCGATCGAATGGCAAATGAATGTAAAGTCTTAGTAGAATTTGTCAGCTCCATATTTTCATTTTGCGCTCGCTCTGTCAAAAGGAGCGAACGGATTTTCAATGAGAATCAGTCATATCGGGCGTCAAAGTGCTCCTGATTTCGGCGCCTCTGCACAGGGCGAAAGCAGTACGAACGTACTCGCAGACGTCGATTGTCAATGAAGCGAATCTCGACACGAACTCTAAGAACGAAAGCATTCATTCACGCTTTAGCTAGCGGCTGCTAGGCATGATCTACTTTGACTTTGATGACACAGAAAAAAGTGGCAAAGTATCAGGTATGAATAAGAAGACTTCCTGGGTACCCCCTTTTTTGGAGGCGAGCATACTAGTACTTACTATGAGAAGGGGTGTTGAAATTAGGAAACAAATATTTGTAAAGATGTTTTGTTCTTCAAAGTATTTTTTTTTGTTAACAAAAAAGAGAAAATAAAGTAGTCTCCTCGAAAGTGTATACAAACAAAGAATTTCTAAAGACTGAATAAAAGCAGAATATTTTGAATGAATGATTCATTTTTTTAATAAAATCAATTTAATAATAATAGCAATAAGCTGATTAAAAAAAACTAAAAAAACTTTAAAAGGATCGAAAGATCAGAAGATCAACACGAAAAAGCTTCTAGCTTACTCGAAATGCTGGACTGCTTTCCAAATCTGCTTTTAAAAAATCTGCTTTTAAAGGAAAGCTGCAGCACGGAAAAGACAAGCTACCTTGCTTTGTAGAACAAGGCGAACTCTGAGCCGAGCGAGCTGAAGGAGGCCCAACTTCAAAGAGAGATCAGCCTAGGGGATTGAGTACGTATCATAGTCTCAGAAGCAGGACTTCTTCTACAGGAAAGCAGACACAAACATCACCATACCACCATTTTTCTGCACTCCCTTTCATTCGCAGCTAGCTTCTGCTCTAGCCGAAGCAAAGGCTTGGACGGCAATCATTGTCGCCACCAGGACTCACGTGAAAGCGCCCCACAGCGCGTGCAAGGCGCCTAGGCAGGTATCGGTGGAAATACTCACAGCCATGTCAGCTGCGGGGCAGCTTCCGCTGTGGGCTGTGTGGAGCATGAGTTTGCAAGGCGGCGCTCTTTTCATCAACGACTACCCACGTGCCCTCGATTTTCTCGCCTCCACGGCGCTGCCGCTTGGCACTTCGGGTGGCCTTGCACGATGACAAAGGCGCCTTCGCTCCATCTCCATCTAAATTTTACTAATTTGGACCGCATCCAGGGTGCCCTGGCAGTACTACCACTCAGAGGGAGATGTGCGGAATTTGGCCAAGAGCGATTTACCCCTTCGAGTTAGAGTTCCTCATTTCTAAAGTAGGTGTAGTTAGTTTGTTCCTCTTGAATGAGTGTTTATTGTGATTTATTATTATTTCTTTTAGGATTATATACACATATATATTTTATTTTATTTAAAATTAAAGTTGAATGAAAATAAATTTTAAATCAGAATAAAGAAATTTGGGTTTTGAAAGGGAAGAGTCGCTGGGTACTGTAACAGTTGCACTGCATCACACACCATGTTGAAGATTGGTTGGACAGGTTTCGAGTTGAGTTGCAGACTAGAGCTAGACATTGCATCGAGGGCTTCAAGACTGTTTGTGAACAAGCGCAGCAGGTTTAGGTAGCAATTTTGGTGCAAGTCGACGCTGTTTGGAATTACTTGTTGCAATACAGATGGTTTGCGAATGCAAGTCTTCAGGACTCTGATGGAAACTCTGCAGATTCTTGCGATTATTCATCATCTTGAGCCCTGTTCATTCTAGCACCAGACTGTTGTATTCTGCCTACATTTCTGGTTTAATGTTTCCAGTTAAATTTTTAAAAGAAAAATGTGACTAATCAAAGTCTGACGTGTATATCAAAGTCAACAGCCTCTCTCAAGATAGAGATTCATTTGGACAGGCGTTTCTTCTGCTCGTCAGTCAACGTACTTTAATCCTGGTACCTTTTGTATTATATTTCCAGGCGCCAGCTTTTGCCCCGAGCGTGCTTCGTTCGCGAGGATCGCCAATCTCGAAACTTAAAACAAATAAGTAAGAGTTAAAGTACTACAGAATAACCACCCCCCCTCCCCAAAACAAAAACAAAAACAAAAACAAAACACATAATATATAATAAATAAATAAAATAATAATAATGATGTCATGACCCTCTCTTCTACTACCAGTCGCCGCTATTTTGAATGATTTATAAAAGCTTTTAAAACTCAAAAGCGAAGAAAAGGACGTCGCACGAGACGTTCTGCTGCTAATGAGGTAAAATATTCTCTGCACGTACTTGAGCCGGTCAGGAAAGAGCTTGGGATGCGAGCTCTTGAAGAAGAAAGCGCGGCTTAGGGGGACAAAAGAGTGGCTCGCGGGGAAGGCCTTTCTCAAACTCCTGAAAAACACACACGCACACTCTGTATCACAGAAGAAAGCCTGCCTTCGTGCTCGTTGCGAAGTTATTCCCGATCGCCATCGACAGTCGAACAAGCGTCCGTGTGGTGACTGACTGAGGCTGACTACAACGTGGCAGAGCTTTCATTCATCGCCGCAGCAGAGAATGAATGAATGAATGAATGACACTGCGGTTCGGTGGTCCTAAGGAGTGGTCGCATGTTTGTTTGTACATGAACACGCCACGCGACCTCCTCTGCGGCTGTTGGCAGCAGTTAATTTGTATCGGTACCTAATGTAACACGGAAAGGAACAGAAGAAAGCGCCATCTGTGTCTTAATGTTGACGATAAGGGCACAGTGGTTGGTTGTTTATTGAGAGAAATCTTCATTGAATACTCTAGCTAGAGAGACATTTGGCCACGCTCGCTGGGGAAACGTCGCAGGGCTGGTCCGCCCACGAGCGAAATGGCTGCGACTTGCAGCATGCATCGCGGCAGTGCGTCTACAGTTATACAATTATACTGGAGGGCCAGCGAGTCTTTAGATCTCCAGAACACGTTGAGGATGGAGAAGAGTTGTGGGCCGCCAGATTCTTTGTTGATTTATTTTTTCATCTTGTAAAAGTATTATGCTCTTTAATTTTAAAAGTTTATTTTTAATTGAATAAAATGGCACAAGATATTTAAAATTAAGGGAATCGTGGAGTTTGGAGAGGTTCTTTGAACACTTGACTTGCATCCCTCCGACCCCGTAAAACCCAATGCCATGGCATCCTTGCAGATTAGATTACCGTGCTTAGAGATTTGACAGTGCGAGTTTCAAGCAGAAATCAATCAACACCAGAAAGTCAAAGATTTCCGTCCCGCTTCCCATGATCTGCGTTACAATACGTTTAATCGGAAAAGTAAAAAAAAAAAAAAAGGGTAAAAAGTAATTAAAAAAAAAGGTAATATCATTGACAGAAGAACCAACTTGAAAAGCCTGAGCGAACAAGATTACAAAACGAAATAAAATAAGACTACCTGCAGAGACTAAGAATAATAACCTTGAATGAAAATAAGAGCAAACGAGAGGTCTTCGCGATCGGGCCGTTTCTGGCGCGGTTGCAGACGAGCTTTTCCTGCTAAGCGAAGTAACTCTCGATCCAAGTTGACTCAAGATCTCCCCGTTCGTTGCTCCTGCTCAAAGTCCAGGCGGCCACGGGTCTCCGCCGTTGGCTTCTTTCTGCCAGTTCAACGCCTCGCTTGCAAAAGTTTAAGCGGTCGCAAAAGTTGCAAAGCGCCGGCTCGGAAAGCTAGTAGCTTTGGTTTGAAGCTACTGAGCTTTTACATAGGTTCCCTCCGTACCAGTAGCTTCAACGTAGCTCCCTTTTCGGCAGCTACAGCTCAATTTAGCTTCTTCGCCGAAAGCTATCTTCACCTTCGCAAGCTTCCCCTCCAGTGCTACAGCCAAGCTCTGTGCTTGCCCCTGACGCGCTGCCAGCTCGAGCCCTCCCCCAGTTCCCAAAAAAGAGGGGCACGCTGCGGGGCCGGGAGGGGCAGGCGCGTGAACTCCAGTAGGCGTGGCATAAAGCTGCTACCCACAGCGGAGCCCTACCATGCGAGTCTGCGGTGGCACCAACGGAGGGAGACTGAGGAGGGGAAGGAGCGCTTCTGCTTTGGATCTGCGCCTCAGTGGGAGAGGAGTCAAGCTTCGCAAGGCTTGTGAATGGCGAAGAAACGCTGCAACTGCTCGTGCCTCGCGCAAGGCTGGGGCCAACCCGTGAATCAAATCTGGGCAGCCTTCGCGTTGCACCACCAGCAGCTGTACAGGTAGGAGTCGAGTTCGGCTCCTAGACGCCGCCATACAATGGCGACGCTGGCGCATTCTTCGTCACGTCGTTCAATTGTTATGGATAGACCAGACCATTCATCAACCAGTTATCAATCAGTTTATCAACCAGTTTATCAATCAGTTTATCAATCAGTTTATCAATCAGTTTATCAGTCAAATGAATGAATGAATGAATGAATAACTCAATCAATTAGTTTATGAATCTGAACGTGCAAAAAAGCAAGGTAAGAGCGAGAAATCACGCCACGAACGGACCACGCAAAAGGCAAAGAAATAAAGAATCAAACAAAAAAGCAAACAAAAGAGGGCGTCTCTGCGCACAGGACCTCTTTGCGACAGCTAGAGACTGCTTATGAGCGCGCATAGGTGGGCCCTTTTCAGCGGATGTCGTGTCGATCTCGCGAAACAGCGCCCCTGGATCCTAGAGAGACTGAGCAACAGACAGCGCGAAGCAACTCCGCAGTGTTTGATCCAACACCTCCACTGCGAAATGCGCAGAGAGGGAGAGAAGGAAGCCCCAGTAGGCTGTGGGTCCTTTTGTTTCCCTCCCTTTCTCTCCATCCAGCCAATCAAACAAAGAAACAAGAAACTCTGGAGAAACTAGAAATCGAATTTAGGTACCTACTTCACAAAAAAGAGGAGAAACAGACAGAAGAAACAAATATAAGCTTTTCATCCTGCGTATAATTTGTCTTAGAAGAGAAAAAGAAAAAGAAAAGCCAAGCAGCAAGCAGCTAACACTAGCAGATAGCTAACTTCCTAACTATCCATCTTGCTAGTACCCAGCTTAGCTGGAAAAATGAGCTGGCTGGAAAATACATTTGGGGCGAAGAACTCTGCTTTTACTCGTCGAGAGAACGATGGAGCCTCGAGCGATCAGATCAGATCGAGGGCGCTGAGGAAGCACGCCTCACGCCTGTGCCCCTATGCTTTTTAAAGGCGTTGAGCAGCGTCGATACACATTACTTCTTGAATTGAGGGCAGAAAACCTAGCAGCGCAAAGGCCTTTCTCTTTCTGACTCATTGTATGGCATGGTTGACATTCTCCACATCAGTGAAAAGCAGAAATAAGAGAATAGAAAGAAGCCTTGCCCAAAGTGTTTTCATCAGTATCATTATTATTATCTTAGTAATCAAAACAAATAAAAAAATTCCAGCTTGAACAAATTTTCACCCAAATACCAATACTAACCTTTCCTTTCATCATTTATGTATGAACGAACCAATGTACCTTTTTATGCCGCCTCTCCTAAGTTGGTTTAATTTTAAAAAAGAAAAAAGAAAAAAAGAAAAAAAGAAAGCCTAGTGCTCTTTCGTTGCCTGAAGGCTGTGTTGGCGATCCTGCCCAAGGCCAAGTCTGCCAGCTTTCTCTATGTTTTCCAAGCCTGAATATGCGCACTGGCATGGCAGAAGCCACTCAACTCCCAGGGGTCTCCCTGTTGACACCATGCAACCTCTTCAAGTTGACTGATGCATGGCTCGATCGATCGTTCCGTTGCCCTTCTTCTTTCTGATCAATTGAGTGGCGATCGCTCACCCTAACCCTGCTTAGGTCTCATCTACACCTCAGTACCTGTTTCAAACATAATTAAAACCCAAACCAAAACATTTTCTTTCAAATAACTAAACAAAAGTAGACAGATAACAAACCATTGCAGCAGAAACAGAACGATAACAATCATCCTATCGGGAAAGGGGAGAGTGAGTGAGTGTTAACTGTTATTAAAATAACACCTCCTGCCTAGTAGACGGCTATCACCTTCTAAGCGGGAGAAGAACAAGAACAAGAACAAGAACAAGAACAAGAACAGGCACAATGAACACCAAAGAAGAGAAAGAGAAAGAGAAAGAGAGAGAAAGAGAGAGAAAGAGAGAGTTATGAGTCGGTCTTCGCAGAGAAGGCTTTGCTGCCTTCTCCGAGGGCTCCTTCTCCTCCGCACTTGCCTGCTTGCACTTGGTTGCCAAGAAGGCTGCTCGGCTGCCTGGCTGTTTGGCTGCCTGGCATTGGCCGGCCCCCCGCTCTGCCGAAGGGAGGCGCTCCCCGAAGCCTGCGGTGCTCGGCCGCTGCGCGAGGAATTCGCCCTGAGCAGGAGCAGATAAATAAATACTCAGAGAATACGAACGTAAGCACGTGGAAATTGACTTAGCGCAGGAGTTGTAATGATAATGGTACTGGTTTGAATAGCAGAGGAGAGGAATCTCTCTATCTGCCCACAAAACGAATGACCTCTTAAAACTCCACAATTCACGTAAGAACGAGAAAGGAGAAGAAGAAAGAAGAAGAAGCTTTAAGCCTCCTGTTGCTGGGCATGAACTGGAGAGGACTAGGCAGTTATTCTAAAAGCGAAAGAAGAAGCTGAGCTGGGCGCTGCTCATTGTGTAGGGGTTGGGCCTTAGGCAGAGCTAGGTGCAGAGCTGCGTAGATAAACAAGTGTATAGAGGAGTCCTCGATTAATCAAACAGGTAGTCCTCATTTCTCCTTGTCTTTTCATCTCTAAAAAAATAATGTAATTTATTTAATGTTGCAAACATTCATTCATAGGAAACAAAATAAAGAAGCGGTACGAGACTAGTAATCAGCCGCTAAGGACGCTTATGGTACTAGGTAGCCCCTGCCTAAAAAACTGAGCGAGAGAAAGGAAACTACAAATCGCCGAGACAGGTGAGGTCTCAAAGCTCTCGCGGTGATGAATCAATCAGTCATCCATTTTGCTCGTTCACGAACACCAGTTCTTATTCTCACCCGATTAATTCCACGTTCTATCTGCGCTGTGCGTGGGCAGCAACCCCTGGCCTGAGATATACTCCACCTCCCTCCTTCCCCTCCCTCCGCGCGCCCAGAACCGGAGAAGGTCGCAAAGGAAACCTACCATGGAAACCAAAGTCAAACTCACTGCGGTTTGTTTATATTTATTTATCCACCTTTCTTTTTCTCTAGAGCGAGCTCAAGCAAAACAGTGTGTGCGTTGACAGCGATTTGATAGACGCTCTGTGAGGCAATTTATCCCAACGGCGCCGTAGTAACCGTGTACGTTCCCTCTCGCGTACAGGCCAAGTGTTCCATCGGGATGCGCGAGACCGGCCTCTCGTGTACGGGAGATGAGCGGCAGAGCGACGCAGGTGATCTAAACTGCTCCATGGAGACCTCGAGTTTGAGGTTTTCGCGATGGTTTCTTCTGTAGAAACTTGTGGTTTTAGCTGTAGTCGAAGAAAGAAAGAAAGAAAGAAAGTTGTTCATCTCATGGTGTAAAAGAGGAAAAGAAAACGAAAGAAATAAAAGAAATAAAAGAAATAAAAGAAATAACAACAAATACGCGCTTTGGGCTGTGAGCAGACCTGGTAACCACCATTCCAGCGGCTTGCGGGACAGTTTGCGCCGCCACATGATCAAAGCACGCGCGAGAGGACGAAGAAGACTGGTTTCTAGCTTGCTTCGCGTTGGTTTGCTTTTAAATCGCGCAGAGGTAGATGTTTGATCGAGGCACAAGGCCGATTGATAGATTGATAAATGAGTCAGTTGTTCTCGTCTCGGTAACTAATCATCCCTCCTCGAGCTGGAAATACAAAGGGGAGCTGCGGAGAAGAAGGTGGAGGCCCTCCCGCAGCAGGGTCGAGCCGTACCACAGCACTACCACAGCGCTCAGGTTTCGGAGGATTGGGCGGCGAGGTGGCTGTGAGGAGATAGAAAGAGAGGGCAGGGAGTGGAAGCCTTTCAAAGGGCGGGCAAATTCGCCGAGAAATGTATATGACGAGGAAAGAAATGAATCAATGGTTGAATGGCCTATTGTTGCGAGCTCGTTTCGCCTCCTCGTCAGCGGCTCATGACATGGTTGTTTTCCCAGATGGGGCGTCGGATCGCGAAAGTGCTTCTCTGCTGCAGGATAAGTGCGGCTCCAAGCGAGGAAAGCCACTCTTCTGCGAGTACTGTAACTCGTCTCTGTGCGATTTATCTCCTCGTCTCAAGCTTCTTCTTCTTTTTCCTTTTTTATTTTAACACTCCGAAAGAAAATTGGAAAGCAGTCTTTCTTTCTTCTTCGTATCCTCAAAAAGATTGATTGATATTTATTTTATTTTTTATTTTCTGAAAAATAATAAACTCTGATCGCAAGTAGCGGGAAGTATAGTATTTTATATTAATTTTGTTTCCTTCTGAGTTATTATTATTTTTAATTACATAAATAAAATAAAAGAGAAGATGAAAAGTACTACTAGTATTATTACATAGGTAGGTACGTAGCTGGCGTGTCGCTCGAATTATTATCAGCACCTTGCGATCTGAAGTTTTTCTGCCTGATTTCTGAGACGGTGGCCCATTGATTTAGCTCCGAGTCCGTAGATAGGTCTGTCTTCAGTCGCAGAAGCAGCGCCTTCTGCAGCTTTTTAGAGGCTTTGGCAGCGGCTTTAAGAGCTCCGAAGACCCGAAGCGGCGAGAACTCGAGTTTTTTTTGCTGTTCAGAATGCCCCAGCTAGCTAAAACCTTAGGCCTCATGACGTGAAAGCTAACTATCGCATGATAGATGACTAGGTTTAGAACAGTGTGCAACTAATAATACAACAATGTGGATTGAAAGGGAGGTTCTTAATAAATGATGTCTATCGAAAATAAATTCTTGAAGCTTAAAGTCTGCGAGAGGAATGAAGACCAAAGCATAATTGCTTTCCCAACAGAGAGAGGCCTTGGAATACAAACCTCGATCGATTGGCTGATCAACGATGCACATGTGACAACTATTTTCGAAGAAAACATCGCTAGCGGATCATTATATGTGCTGCACTACGCCCGTTTTTACAGCTTTTGGGTTTTCATCCACAATCAATTGATTATTAATTTATAACATTAGGTAGGTATATGTATATTTCCATCGATCTTGGTTTTTTCATTTTTCGATATAGATAAAATTGTTTTAACATTGAGAAACTTTGGCCTTGTTGCTTTAAATAGCAGGTTGTCTTATTAATTGGACGCTTCGACAGGAGAAATAGGAAATGCCTCTCTGTCTGTCGGCTAAAAGAAGTGCAGACGATGAGTGCAGAGGAAAGCCAAAAGTATGGAATGAAACCAGAAATGAAACTAAAGGAAAACGGCAAGGCTGAGTGGTAACCTTTCTATTAGGCGATGGGTAGGTAGGTATGATGAGCGAATGATGTTTCTTGATCGATCAAATAAAAATCTTGACAAAAACGCAATAGGTACTTAGAGCTTAGATAGCAGTGGTCTCTTAACAATGTATAAAGAAACCGGTAGGTGTCTACCTCTGTCAATATAATTTTAATTTTAATTTTTATCCCAGAATTGGTATTTTAGAAAGAAGCTTGGAACGCACTTTTGTCAGAAATTTTTACTTTTGTTTCAAGTTGTTAAAGTGGCTATAGTTTTATGGTATACTCGCCTCGTGTAAACTAAACTAAAATTTACTCCCTTCCTCTAGAGAATAAAAACATATTTAATGTATTCTTAATTTTTTTAATATACTGTTGTAGAGTATAAAACATTCAAAGAATAGAGTGATCTACATTTTAATTTTAGTTTTCAATAAGTAAAAGACTAGTAGTGTGATAAGAGGGGGGAAAAGGGAAGGGCGCATGGGTATGTTAAAACCTATACGACCTCACTAAGGAAACCTGTCCAAGGCAAGGAGGAGAGAAGAAAGGAAAGGCGATATAAAGTACAGAAATCGCATACGACACTAATAAAGGAAGAAATGCCCAACTAAAGAAAGAAATCAAACAAAAAGCTAAACAGCAGCAGCAGCAGCAGCCGCCGCAGCAGCGAGGGAGGCGCACTCTGTTTGGTGCGCTCGCGCTTGCGCGGTTGGAAAGATGGAGCAGCTAGGGCTGCGGTCGATTGGCCTGGCGCGTGTGGACTGCGCAGGAAGGTTGAAGGAGTGGAACTCGAAGCTGGTGTCGCTCCTTACTGACGATAATGATGTCAGGGAGGTGTACGTCGGCGCGGCGATCAGCGAGCTGCTCGAGCTCACCGACAAGGAACTGCGCGCGCTAAGACTTAACGGTGACGAGCCAGTTATCAAGAAGCTTAAAGTCTGCTCAACCAAGCCCGTGCTTACATTTCAGATCCTTGCCTCTGTGGCGTGCGAGAGCAAGCAAAAGCAGCCGCAGAAGACTATCAACAACGACGTCCAAAGCGACACTGAAGGAGAAACAAAAGTCCTTGATAGGAGTTGTGATGATGAGGAGGAGAAAGACAGTGCAGAGCCCCATGGAAAAGAGCACAAGACAGCCGAAGACGCCTCGAATCATGGAGAGAGGATGGAAAAAGGCAAGGAAGCGACAAAAATGGAGACTCAGAAAGACGATGGCCGAAAATTGAATGAGAATGGTACTGTGGACGGGGATGAGCCGGATCTTATCCTAGAGATACTTGACATAAGCGAGAAGGCACTTGCGCAAGAACGTGTAGACAATATCTTGGAGACCTCGTTCGATGGTTTCTGGGACTGGCATATCAAGGCAGATTACGAATACATGAGCCCAGGTTTCTGGAGCCACTTCGGATATGAACCGTGGGAGAAGGAACACAAACCAAGCGCATGGATGGACATGATCAATCAGGATGATCTTAAGGTTGCACTGCACAATATGGGTCTCCACGTGCAAACTAAGGGCGTGCATCCGTACCTACAGGAGGTGCGATACCGCCACAAGAATGGAAGCACTGTATGGGTACGCTGTAAGGGCCGTGTCGTGGAATGGGCCGACGACGGGTCTGCTGTGCGCATGGTCGGTACACATACGGATGTCACACCGCTCAAAGTCCAGCTAGCAGAAATCCAAGAACAGAAAGAAGCCATCGAAAAACAACGACACAAGTTCGCAAGGTTATTGGAGGAGCTTCGTGCTCTCATTGATAATGCAAATGCACCCATTTTCGGCGTTGATCAATCTGGCCGTATCAACGAATGGAACCAAACGATGGCACGTATTTTGAAGGTGCCATACTCTGAGGCAAAGGGTAAGGTTCTATCCGATTTCGCTGCAAACAAGAAAATTAAGGACGAGCTCGAGAAGAGCATCGACCAAGCTCTTAGTGGACAATACACAACAGATCTATGGGTTAAATTACAAAATCCTAATGGAGATCATGATGCGGTCTCTTTACTTGTCAACATCACGCGAAGGACGTCTCTTGAAGATGGATCGGTGATTGGCGTCCTCCTCCTTGCACAGGATGTTACCGAATTAATTCACGCTCGCGAGCATGCAATTCGCGAGCGTGAACGCGCCAGTGCTGAAGCAGCGCTCAACGAATTCATGGCTCATGAGGTGCGCAATCCATTAGCTGCCGCTCTTTCCGCCTGCAGCTTTGTTCGCGAAGACCTTGTGGTTAGCAAACTCGTCACACCTGACAGTCACCTCGTGGAGGACCTTGATGTGGTTCGCTCAAGTTTATCCTATATCCAGGAACTTCTCACAAACATGCTTGATCTCAATCGCCACAGTACCGAGGCCATGACATTGTGCCCACGGCGGACGTTGGTGCGGTCGGATGTGCTCGAGCCAATTGTTGCGATGCTCTCCTATCGTAGCAAGGATCTGGACATCAGCCTTGAATGTAAAAACGAAATCGACGTTGTGGTGGATAGTCTCCGCTTGAAGCAAGTTATCATGAATGTAGCTACGAATGCTACCAAATTCACACCAAGTGGGTTCGTGAAAATCCGTGCCCTAGCTGAAGTCTCCAAGGATGACGTCACCTCGCAGATGCTCACCGTCTTTGTTGAGGATAGCGGTAGGGGTATTCCAGAAGAACTTCAAGGCCAGCTGTTTAGGAGGTATTGTAAACTTTCCACCGGAGATATGCGGGGAAGTGGTCTCGGGTTGTGTCTAAGTCGCAGTATCATTGAACAGATGGGTGGTAGTATTGAGTTTGACCCAAGTTACACCTCGGGTCACAAGGGGGGGCCTGGTTGCCGTTTCATTATTCGTGTCAGCTTGCAAAATGGCAAAAATGGATCAGACGACGACAGCACTACAAAAGTCAATGGTATATCAAATGTACCTATTGATCATGATAATGTTTATGCAGCCGAGCTGCATCAATTGGGAGACATCAGCATCCGAAACAAGCGAGCAATCTCTGACATGGAAAGCGGAAGTGCCTCTGTTAATACAGAGGACACAGAGATGAATGGAACCGACACAAAATTAACCCCTGATGGGATCATTGGCACCTCAAGCAGCACCAACTCATCCGGCACTTCTATCGCCGCCAGCAAGAAACAAAAAGAACCACCAACGATTCTTGAACAACCAAAGACAGCGCCCACTTTACTGCCCACACACGCCCGTGCCCTTATTGTAGATGATGACTTGGTAGTACGCATGACCGTGCGTCGTCAATTGGAGCGCCTTCGCCTCGGCTGGTCCTTTTCTGAGGCAGTCAATGGAGAGGATGCAATCAAGAAGCTTACTGAATCGAAGGATCCGGATCAAGACCCTGACTTCCGCTATGATATTATTGTCATTGATCACTTTATGCCTCTCACAGGTGGCATTCTCAATGGTGCTGAAGCAATTGCGAAGCTTCGCAGCCTCGATCCTCATGTTGTTATAGTTGGTATGTCAGGAAATGACCAAAAGGCTGAGCATATTCGTAATGGTGCCCAAATGTTCTGGCCAAAACCCCTCCCTCCTTCAGACCGTCTACGCCGCGACCTCGTTGAAGCTTTCCGGTCAATCCCCCCTCCTAACAAGCGACGCAAGATTTGTGCGGCAACGTAATCAGTATTATACTCTTCTCTTACCTCACATGTAGTACTATATAATCCTTCGTTTAATTGCAATGCCTTAATTTTCTTTAATTCTCTTCATGATATTTAATCAAGTTCCATTGTCTTGGGCAGCTATCTGCATTATTCATCCAATAAAATTTTGTCAGCATGGAGGTTCAATCGGTCTTACAAGTCTCGTTTTCTGTGCATCTATCTGAACCTCCTTCTACCCAAAGTACGTCAGACCTGTGCACTGTTGGCGATTCTCTTCCAAAGGCACTCTCAGGAACATGTTACGATAAATGAGCAAATGCCAAGCTCATCCTCTCAAAGATTACCAAAGATTACGAAGAATCTTCGATGATAGGTAACCAACCACCTGTCTCCTACACCGAGATACCTTGGCATCTAGCTACCTACCAGTTTTCTGTTAATTCGCAAATTCCGGTAAACTTCTCTACTCTTCTACCCACCTAAGGATAGCAGCAGATGAAAGACGCGGACTAGTACCAAAACAGTACCATTATCTAGGACTCCCAGTAACGCGAAACAAGCCGAATTCTGGGCCCAAGCTTCTACAAGCTTAACAGCAACGCCGCTCAGCACTAGGCCTCGAGCATGCAAAAGCAGAAACGCGATAGAAGGTCACCTAAAATACCTCTGAAGCGAGTACCAGAGCCTAAAACCACATTCTTATACCCCATAAGCGTTGGGTTCTGAGACCACACAGATCTCTTGGGCATCTCTTGCGGCCAAGTCTTCGGCGGGAAAAACAAGAGAGAGCACGTTGCTAAAGTTCGTATGTAAACTTTAATTGCAAAACGAAAGACAGGCGGCTTATCAGAGAGTTCGCTAGTGTCCTCATAATGATTACACTAAGAGTACCCCCTTTCACCGTAACAAATAACAAAGCCAAAAAAAGGGCACTTTAACGATCTACCTACCTCTTGAGAAAGAATGTAATGCAAGCAGGCAGATCGTAGGTAGGCGGCACCACGCGAGAGTGACAGACCCCTCGTAAACGCAGCATTAATCTCCAGTATTCTTCGGGGCTGCGAGCTTATCTTGGACTATTCACCAGGTTTGAAGGAAGGACACTTGAATCAATCGAGAACGACCACAGACGGATTCCTGGCCGCACCTAAGTGATTCTAAGCTGACTGGCCGCTCGCCGTCTAAAAGTATCGACCTTCTAAGAATCGATCTTGTTTTTATGAAAACTGCTTTTCATCCTCTCCTTTCTTTCTTTCTTTCCCTCTTTGATTAATTATTATTTCTTCTTTCTTTGATTATTTCTTCTTTCTTTCTTTCTCTCTCTTTTTTTGGCCTCTTTTTCCTGTCTTGTTCAAATGATCAAAGGAATACCGGTAGAAGGCGCCTAGGAGGGCCTAGGCAGAGATAAGTTCTTTGGATGGGTTGAAGAGAGACAGAAAAGAGAGAGACAGAGACAGACAGACAGACAGAGAAAGAGAGAGAAGGGCCGCAGACCCCGACGAGGCTGCGTGCGAGCGCGCGTGCTTGCTTGCTTTGCGCGAGCAGCCGCGGCAGAGGCACGTCCAGAGCCGCGGCGGCTTGGACGGTCGTGGAGCGTGGGCAACCCCGCCCATTGGCGGCGGCATAGACCGGGTTCTGCGGTGCGGAGAGCCCGGAGGCGAGTCGGTTGCTTCAAGTGATTGATTGAGTGACTGACTGAGTGAGTGAGTGATTGTGACTCATTGATATCTGACCGTCGAATTGGGTGATTGACCTATCGGTCTGTGTCCTTGCTGTTGTTTGACGCCCTCTTCACTGGATCGTGGAGAAAGCTCAAGGGCCGGGGCGAGTTCTGCGAAGGAGTCATTGCATTGAGTTCTGGAGCAGCTGAAGACATAGGAAAGAGTAACGAAAAATTGCAGAAATATAGAAAGCGAGATAAACGGAGCCAAGAAGTTGACGGGGGTTACAGTCACTCGGGTTTAGGAGAACTGCGCGAGCTGGAATTGCTGCTGCAACTTGCAGACAAAACTTGCTCTGGCGAAGCCAGAAGGATCTCGAACGTCAAGTGAGATTCTGATTGTAGTCTTGAGGCGACATGCGAGCTCCGTTGGAGACTGAAGAAACATCGAATTTGGGTAGGCGGAGATCAGCACATCGATTTGAGCACTCTGCAAGTGCCGAAGATAAAGAAAACGGAATCAGACAGGCGTCCAGGTCGTGGAATACTCATCAATATACAACGACGTCAACGGGAGATTCAGAGCTCTTAGGGGTGTCGTCGTCAGCAACAGGTAATTTGCCACAGAATTCGTCAGTTGGCATCAACAGCTCTGGTCTAGGATTTCCTTCTTCAATTTCTTCTTCATCCTGTAAAATGGTGCCAGACATGGAAAATACAAGTGCCACCAAAATGGATGAGACTAGTGATGACATGGTAGCAAATGATGCAGATACGTGCAATCCTGCGAATGAATTTTCGTGCTCTGGCTTACGTGAAAAACTGGGAAACTCCCAAGAGCAGCAACGGCAGAGGCAGCCAAACTACCCTCCGCTGTTTGGATCAAGGTCTGCTTCATGCTCGCTGAACATGGGCACAAAGGAGCTCGTAGAAGATCATCAATATGGTGCAAAAGCTAAGCCCCATGCCTGTAAAGAGAGTGAAGATCGATTGATCAACTCCATTGGCAGTGATGCAAGTGCATTTAGTCTCGCTAGCACGCAGACGTGCGCTTCGGCAAATAGTGTGCACTCATCTCGAGTATCGCGTAGTGAACCTAACTCGCCCTGTTTGTCACCACGAGGTTCCTCTAATTCGTGCCCAATGGTCTTTCATTCCTCATTGTCTCCACTTGTACTTTCACCTCATGCAGAAAATTACGATCAAAGCCCAGCGAAACTTGCCTCAGATTCTCGCGTTGGTCCAATCAATGCAGCTCGCAAAGCTATAGATGTTAATGGCCTCACTCAGGGGTTTACACTGCTGCAGTCACCCCGGACCACAGCGTCGCTTAAACCACTGACCGACAGGAAATCACCAGTACGCCAAACTCCCCTCAGCTTTGTTGCAGAATCTTCGCCACGCGGTGCTGGGGCACGGGATGAACCCTTGTTTCGAAGGAGAGGCCCAGCGGGGCAGGATTCTGCTATGGAAGATTCTTTTACAGGTAAACCAACGGCGGACGAAAAGGATAAAAAAGCTTCACAAGATAGGCGAGAGGATCAGAACATGGATGCTAAGGTGCCGCGTATCAGGACTGAAGATGGGAATGTGCATGCTAGACCAATCACAGCTCCGGATGCGTACATACGCTCAAGCCACAGTTCAAGAATCCACAACGACGCCCAAACCATGAACATGTCTCAACGCCGCCTTCGCGCTGCTCACTCGTCTCCTCTAGAAGAGGCTCCAGGATTCGATTTCAATACTCAGAGTACGCAACAAAACAAGGCAGAGGACGGCACCAATAATTCCCTTATGGAGACCTCTAGCACCGCTAAAGGTCCTGCAGACAGACCTTGGTCTGCTGATGTTTCATCACTACAATCAACGTCATCTTCGTCGTCATTATCAAAACAACATTCATCGAGGTTGTACTTTTCACCTGCTTCAAGCGATGGGAAAGCCCCCTCGGGTGCAGGGGCCAAGCAAGTGTCTTCAACTTCTTCACGTTTTCCATCGCCTCCATCTTCTGTTTTGTCAATGACAAGCGGGTATGGAGGACTCACACCAGAGAGACACCGTAAGCACTTGGATACTACCCATGCCGAAGTTAACTCTGCAGATGGGTTGCAGGGCTTTGGTAAATGTCAACACTCGAATAACCAACTGCAGTCACCTGTTGATAAGGGTACTGCAAGCCTTTCGTCTCCAGACGACAATGGCGAGGCTCATCAATTTTTTTCTTCAAGGACAGCTCCAACACAGCCCCCCTTGCCGGCGCCAACACCAAGACACGGCAGGCGGCCGCAGACGCGAAGCCTCTGGCTTGATACTGGAGACGACACCATTGGTACTATATCTTCTAAAAAAGATCAATCGGGTTCAAGTCATCCTGCATCAATCAGCCAGCATGGCCATTTACAAACGTCGAGTCCACCGTTGTTACATCAAAACCGCCCCAGTCCTCTCTCACCAAGTAGGAGTAGGCCAGGACTTTCCCTGACAGTGGATACAACCCCCACCAAGTCCAACGGTGGTTTTAAAGGTTTCGGGTCACCCCCGCAGTCTCAGAAGTCTTCGAGCCCCTTCCCAGTCCCTAAGCTAATCGCAGGCTCGTCATCTGGAGCGGATGCTACTGGTGCTCCCGGTTCCGGATATCAAAGCATGATCGTAAATAGTAACAGCTTAAAGCGTCGGCGTCCTGGCTTAAAGCTTGACCTAACTGTACAAACTGCTGACCTGCGTTCTAACGAGCGTTTAAGTCCGGAAGCTTCACCGAGCTATGTTCCTCCACCACGCTCTGGAAGATCACTAAGACCTGTGAGTCTTAATGTAATGACCCCACAAACCCCTCGATATGAACCCCCAACACCGGGTGGCAAGCCTAAATACGTCTGTACGGAGGTCCTGGATCATTTATACATTGGAAGCATGTTTGCTCTTATGCACAATTCTGAAGATTTCATCAACGAGCACCATTTCACCGCTCTGATCGACTGCTCGACACGACGCAAACATCAACCCAAAGTAGATCTGCCAGAGGGTATCTCCACTCTGACTTTGCATTTACGTGACAAATCAACTCAAGATATTTCTGGTACATTCTTTCCCGCAATTCAATTTATTGAAAATGTTTTGCAAGAAGGTGGCCGTGTCTTTGTGTTCTGTCAGCGAGGTATTTCTCGCTCTGCAACCATTATTTTGGCCTACTTAATATGGAGACACAACTGGGACTACCAAGAGGCTGTAGCCTTTCTGAAACAAAAACGAGCGGAGGTAAGTCCAAATGTTGGTTTTGCCATGCAACTTATGCTTTGGGCCACTACGCGCCCATCTCGAGTTGCTCGCCAATCCATCGTGTACAAATTTAATGTCTCTGAAGTGGACCAGACCTACCGCACTTTTCCGAACGGTCGTCGTGCTCCAATTGCTCTTACATCTGGTCCTGTAACTCCCGTCAAATTCAACATGTTCAAACCATCTAGATCCGGGGAGCAGGTCGAAGATGAAATGCCCAGGTGTTGGATTGTCTGTGCGCCAAGCTGTGATACGCTCTACATATGGCACGACACTGAGGTGCCTGAGAATGTTTTGAGTTCTGCACAAACGGCAGCATTTCAACTTATCACCTATGAGCAAGCACCACGTGTTGTTACACGCGTCCTGTGTGGGAAGGAACCTGTGGTATTTTGGCAGGCCTTAGCCTTGGCAGAAAGTAGTGAGGTCGACCTTTCGCCTTCGCTTCGCCCTCCAAGTTTGCAATACGATTTTCCCTGATATAAAAAAGAAGTAACTTCATTATAATCTATCAAGTATGTGCCTTTCGGTTTCAAAGCACCAGCAAATCTTGCGATGTGAAAGAATCTTGCATCTGCTTTCTTTTTTTATTCTGATAGAGAAGCAAGTTTTGTGATTTGGATTATTACGCGCATTCTTTTGTTTTCAACAATTAAAGTACGAAAGGTCATATCCAGTAGTATTTAAAGAGGCAAATAGAAGTGTATAATGAGCTATTCGTATAGAGGTCTACACACACCGCATCAATCGAAAGAATAATCGTAGGTTTTCTTCATCGTTGGTATCCATGTAAAACCTGAACCAAATTCCTGGTACATAATACAACTCCGAGGCATACATGAGTACCCAATGTAGCATATAGAAAATACATATACCCACCCAAAACACAGAGCTATGCAACTATTCTTTTACAGAATATTATTTAGGCAAAACTGTTGCGGGTTAAGAACTCACACATGTTGTTGCTGAGCATTTGCACTGGGAGACCAACCACATTGAAATAGCAGCCCTTAATGCCGCTGATAAGCACAGCTCCAAGCCCTTGGATACCAAAGCCTCCAGCTTTATCCATTGGCTCACCAGTGTTTACATAAGCCTTGACAAGGTCTTCATCAAGCTCGGCGAAGGTGACACAGGTCTCGCACGTACTAACATGCTTATCAGAGGCGTCGTCTTGTGCAGAATCGTTCGGTTTAACCAATATCAGTGCCATACCAGACACCACACTGACATCTCGTTTGCTATAACTTAGAATTGTATCAAAGGCCTCTTGGGATGATGCGGGTTTCTCAAGAATGGTTCCATCCCGCACGACAACGGTATCGCAACCAATAATTATTGTGGTGACCGAGTCCGAAGATTGTTCGGCAATGACCTCACGACGAACATCGAGGGCCTTTTGCAAAGCGTACTCAGCGACGTACTCATGAGCTCTGCCTTTATACAATGCCTTGTCGTAGTCTTCTTTAAACTTGCTTGCCTGCACTGCAAAAGGCACGGAGTGGCCTAAGATGATGTCGCCAAGCAGCTCGCGACGACGAGGACTTGCGCTAGCCAAGATGATGCGGAGCTTGCCCGCGTCAACCTCCTCGCGAACCTTTGAAAGAATCTTTAGCATCTTGATGTCTACAGCACAGTCGCGTGACTCTTGGAGAAGAAGCTGCTGTCGAGTGATTTGCTTTGCGTTGCCCAGAAACAGAAGTAATGTGTAAGATAGATTGAATTGGTCACACAGGGAAGATTAAACGAGAAACTAAAAAATAATTTTATAAAAAAGGCCCACGCCCCGGACCATAATAATATCCAGACAGTCTCATGCCGCTGTCGGGTCGCATGAAAGCTTCATGCTTCTTTTCAGAGCTGTGCTGATTCCACCAAAATCATAGTTGAATTCATCGTTGAAGACAATGCAGAAAAAAAACGGAACAAACAATTGTGAATAGAAAGAAACAGCGCGCAATTTGGAAATGAGCAAGGCTACTCAGCAGTCCCTAATTTTGACACAAGCCAAAAGTGCTAGACTTACTAAAAGAGGTCTACATGTTTGCTCAACATGAATCTCTATGATGGTTTGGTGTTCCCAAACAGTTTAATCAACAGCGGTCAACACATACTAATAGATGTTGATGCGCATTAGTGACGCCGAGTGCCATAGTATTTATCTTGTTATCAAGAGAAAGTTTTGTTTCGGGTGTTTTCGATTTATACTGCTTGCCCGAAATTTGGTTAGGAAGCTGTACGATGGTGAAAATGCAAAGAATATGCGGGTTGGCCAATGCACTTTCACTTTAGCATGTGTTTTGGATCAGTCCCTACTGCATAAATAGGAATGCGCCGAAGATGGAATAATGTCCATTGTGTGGCAATCATTATCAAATTTTGCTAGATTTGTTGTCGTCGCTCAATTCATTACTTTCCCGCAAAGAGAGAATCGCAACCTTAGATGCACAGAGATCTCTTCTTATATGATTGAGAACATTTCTTCCAAGAGTCGGAAAACGGCACCTCGATGAACAAACTTGATCAAAAAGATCTATATTGAAGAGAACTTGATAATGGTGTGGTCTGTCAGACTAGAGATGGAGGGAGCGCTTTCCTGAGTCCCGTTCCAAGCCACTCAATAAATAAGGATGTGTTGAAGGCAATTGCTCAGTGAAAAGATACAAGAGCTTCATCGTGAAGAAGCGAATTGAGAGGATGAACTCCACGATATTGTTGTGACAACATTGATGCTCAACATCATTTACTTGCAAGGACCTTCTTTGGAGACAAGGGGAATGTGGCGACGTATCTACCCTTCCTGTCTCCTCTGCACGAGACACAGTAATAGCAAAAAGAGGAACAAAAAGGACAGCTTCGAAAAGGCCAAAACGAAATAAAGAATATGATGAAGATGTTGTTTAGTTATCTGATTAATAGAAAACTCACTAGCAGTGGTATTTTTGCCCAATTTATGGAGGCGTCGGTCGAAGAAACTCAACTCGAATCCCGCAGAAGCCACTCAGTGCGCAACAGTTGTGGTGGTGCAGGAAGTGGGTGTGCGGCCGCAGCAGCTACGTGCGGCCCCAGATCCAAGTCGCTGGTAGCGGCCTTCTGTCCTATTTGTCCCATATGACACATGCGATGCCGCAATAGCAATTCACCGAGCTTACACACTTGAAGCAAATGGCGAGACGAGACGATGAAGGGGTGGGTGTCTATTTATGCATCGAGGGTTTTCGCCGCCTCTCTGATGCTTCTCCGAAGGCCGACCTTTAGGAGCGCGATAACAATTGCTACGAGAAGGCTCAATCCACTTCCGGGGAACACTTGGACTTCAGCTCATTTGCACGTGTTGGTGTAGGAGCAACCTGAAGTTATGCGCTCGTCGTTTGTGAAGCTATCTAAGGACTGGAGTGAGCAGAAGCGGTTCCTGGTAAGTTTGTTGAGAGATGAAAGAGTTTGATCCCATCAGTCCTTGTCGTTGCTGTTGTTATTATCCTCAGTCGGTGACTTGTTTACTTTTAACTTGAAGTTGTACGTGCTCACCAAAATTTGTACTTCAAGTTGTACCTACTCTTTTCCTTTTCCAGCATGAGCCGAACTCCCGGGCCTGGACTTCACATCTTTTGCACTGGCCTCGATCCAGGAGCGTCGTATCGCATCGGATTTCAATGCAATCGCTCCAAAGATCTGCATCGTGTCATGACCTTGTGTTGATGTTGTCGGGGTTTCTAGCCATTGACTTTCTTGCTCCATGAAAGGACAAAAGCTCTCCCCCGAGTCATTCCAACTCAACTCAACTCAGCTCCGCGCGTGGCGCCCAGCTCGTTAACCAGATCCGAGCTCATATAATACTGCATACAACATAATCCACATGATGTCCTCAAGTTAACCCCACAGAAAACAACAGATGAAAGTCCTTTCGATGTGGGTGTGCGAGTGCACGTGCCTCCCAAGAGAGATAGACAACTTGCGCCAAACCTCTGTCGCTGCTTCTTATCCGCGAGCATCTGCGATTTTGAAGCCCGGAAGTTTGACCTCGCTCGTTTAGCAGTTTTGCTGGCATTTATGGGCTCAGGGTGATCAGCAGTGTCAGCAGAAGCCTGTATTTTCTTGGTCTTCTCATTTCCGCTCACTTTGATTTTTTTAGGTTTCCTGGAGTGTGCGTACCCCCCATTTCCTTGAACCCTTTTTTATTAATATAGGGGCTTCATGGGTAGAAGGGGTCAGAATGAGAGTCTTACTTGTTACGGAGAATAGATGCATGTAATTCCTGGTGTCGGAAGGTTTGATGAAAGGATTGCTGCGTTAGATACAGCAAACCCTGAATAGAGACCACCGCTGTGAAGGTTGCAGGCGTGGGCCTGCTCTAGCACAAAGATATCGCGAAGGCTGAATTGATTGAAACAAAAAATATGAAGTCTGCGGCTATTGAGGATGCCAGAAGTGAAGGCAGTCGTGACTCGCTGTCAGAACCTAGCGTTGACGAGGTCCTTTATTCTCTTCGGGGTGTGCCATTTCGGAGAGAGGATCTGCGAGACTTTATGCAAGGAGAGTACAATACAGAGAATGTTGACTTTTGGGCACAAGCAGAGGAGTACAGACAGCTGTTTGGTAGCGAATCACAGGCACCCGGAGTTGTCCGTGTGTCTCCAGCACAGCCCAAGAGTCACCAATCTCTCTCTAAGGAAATCGCATCGCGATTCATTGTTGCAGGCTCTCCCCAGGAAATTAACTTGAGCTCTAGTATGCGCGAGGCTACGCTACGCAAGGCAAGCGAGGGTGACTTGAATGCATTCCTGGAGTCACAGCAGGAGGTGCGTAAACTCATCAGCGAAGACAGTCTCCCCCGTTTTCTCCGCCGAGCTGCAAACCAAAATTTAACCAAATCACATGCTAGGTGGCGCTCGCGACTGGGAGTCAAGCTCTTGATTTTAGGAGCCATCATTACTGGTGCAATCTTCGCCCTCGAGTGCACGGGTATTCTCCATACCCCTTATGTACGTTTGTGTACTTGGATTATTTTTGTTGCTGGCTTCGCATACATGATTTCAGGATACCAAAAGGTTTGTTCAGGGCTTGGGATGAAAGGAGTGCGTATGCGCGAGAATCAAAAATACACCTGGTTTGATGTGTTTCTGCGCACTTCCAAGGAGGACCGTTTACAGGATCCTGTTGCGCTCAGGCGCCTTCGAAATCGTTCAAGACTGCAGAATTTCTTGGCATTGACTTTTGCGACGATCCTTTCTGTAGTTATTCTCATCATTCCTGTTGGTGCAAACCACTGGTTCGACTAGGCAGCTTAGTGATTCTATTCGATCTGATATGGATCGATTTCTAAACTGTTTTCCTGTATCATATTAAATTTTTAAATTGTTTGTCGTGTTTTTGCCTTTCCTTCAGTGCTTGTTGTGTATATATACTCCAACTCCTCCTCATTACTGCAAAGTCCAAGAGTATACTTGCTATTATCAAATAGTTCAAAGGGTATTTTGAAGTGTCAGAGAGAAAAGCGTTAATGATTTGTACATTCTGCGAATGACTTACCATGTGTTTGCGATTACAAGTTCAAAACTTAGTCTCATTCCTGTTTGTCAATCACAACAAGGAAAACGGCGACTAACATTATAGAAGCTCATGAAAACATGAGTTGGAGCGTGAAAACCGACATTTCTAAATTTTAATTTTAAAATTTATCTACACGATTCTTGTTCATATTTTCAGTGGATGTGTGTTTGTTGCTGTGGAGTCACCATTGTTAAAAGGGGGATTTTTGGTTTGTTCCTTGAGCTCTGGAGCGCTTGTTAGCTTTCCTATATATAGTTAATGATACATATGAAAAGCTAATATTCATTTTCAGTTCTTAGAACTGAGTAAAGGAAAAAATGTGGGTATTAGTTTAGTTCGATCTATAAGAAGAAAAAACAGAATTTGAAATTTGATGAGTACACAGACACCTTTGTAGAGCTGAGGTGTATTATTTATATGAGCTTTTGATACATAGAAATTGCACAAGATCCTCAATAAAATCATCACACATCCACAGGGAACAACTTTTGGTTCCACGAAAAAAATATGAACAGTATGCACGTAGGTATATGATGAAAGAAGAAAAGAACGGATGAGGGAGTGAAGAAGCCAGATTTCACTAGCACAAGTCGCTTGCATGGCGACAGTTTATTTCTCGAATTCCGGAGGAAACGAAAAGCCCGCACAGAGTGAGGCTTGATGATATACTTGCATCTCGGGATTTTTAAAACAAAGACCAGGGAAGGGGTCGTCAAAGCCACGGCGACCGCGGCGGCCTCGGCGGTTACCGTTCACTGGTTTGTGACCACCCAGTGCAAAACGGTTAGGACCATTGCCACGGCCAGTAGAATTTTGTTTGCGATATTCGCCTTCATTTTGAAGAGGTGCAAAGGAATCTGTCAACGAGCTTCCCGGGAAACTTTCCAAAAGCACACTGACATCTTCTTTCCCAGGGCTTCCCGAAATTGGTAATTCCGTATCTGGAGCCTCCTTCGTCTCAACCATCTCTTCAAGCAAGAGAAAGGCCTCATCCTCATCAACAAGATCCACCGCAGATGCAAGCATGTCCTGTTCGTTCATGCTATCACTATGCTCCTCGTGGTTCATGAAGTCGTCATCCATGTCGGGATCCATGTCATCGGTCGGTGAGGATTCCATCATCTGGGCCCGAAGGTGGTGATCGACAACGTGATGACCTGGAGGCTGGGACGAAGACATAAGCGTTGATGTACGGGACTCAAGAGTGTAACGTTTGAGAAGATCAGTAGGCTCAAGAAGTCCTTGCTGCACGTGAACCCAGTTAACACCAGTAAAGAAAGGGTGTGAGGATACATCACGGGTAGCCCCATTACCGAGGCGTCCACGCGGTTCTGTAGCCAAGAGTCGGCGGATGAAGTCCCGGGCATTGTCAGAGATCGAGAGAACCTGGCCGTGGGCAACATCTGGGATTATGTTCGGGCGTCCAAATAGGATACGATCCTCCATTTTCTGCGGGTCCGAATCTTGGAAAGCGGGAGTGCCGGTAAGAAGTTCTTGTACAACACAGCCCAACTGCCACCAGTCCACCATTAGACCATGCCCTGCGCCGCGGATCATTTCGGGTGCCATGTAAAAGCTGGTTCCACAGATGGTGAAGGATCGATCATAGTCGGGACGACGCTCGCAGAAGCACAAGACCTCATTTGGGTTTTCTGCAGTCGCCGCGCCACATTGGCAACTCCGCCGACTACGACGTTTCGGAGATCCAAGAGGACCACTTTCAGGTGAGCGCGGAGTATCGAGCGAAGATGATGAGGGCATTGAACCTTCTGAAGAAGAAAGAATGCTATCCGGGGAAAGGCATGGAGAGTTAATGGAGAGGTTTCCATCTAGAAGATGGTTCACGTTGGTGGCGGATGAGATGTTCACAAGTGAGAGGTCCCCAGGACGTGGCTTGGAGTTCATTGCACTGAGCGTAGGGGACATACTGCTGCTGACGAGCGACTTGCCGCTGTTTGAGACGTTGTTCGTGTTAATATTGGTTGTAAGAGAGCGTGAGGAGCCAAGATTACGGAGGAAAGAGAGAGGTCCTCGAGAAGTATTTGGACTTGCTGATAAGACAGGTTGGTCCTCGAGGACATTCTTCTTGCGTGCCCTGCGGAGGTGGATTGTAGAGAGACTAAGAAACTTGGCAAGACCAAAGTCAGTAAGTTTGACGTGGCCTGTTGCGGTAAGAAGAATATTTTCAGGTTTGATATCGCGATGTACAATGCCTTCTGTATGCAGGCAGTGAATAGCAGAAACAAGCTCGGCGGCCACGAAGCGAACAGTGTTCTCAGGGAGTACCTTTTTCTGGCGTAAAAGGGCCCAAAGGTCGCCCGAAGGGCAGAGCTCGCACGCAAAGTAAAGCGCTCCAGAATCATAGAAAGAAAAGAGAAGGCGTGAGATCGCCTTACACTTGGCGGTGGAAGCACGTTCCA
This sequence comes from Schizochytrium sp. TIO01, assembly GCA_004764695.1. Classification (NCBI taxonomy): domain Eukaryota; class Bigyra; order Thraustochytrida; family Thraustochytriidae; genus Schizochytrium; species Schizochytrium sp. TIO01. Next base: position 2,669,018 of record SMSO01000037.1, on the reverse strand, counting down.
GCACAAGTTTTTCCACCATAAGCATGTCAAGCCGTGACCTATCAAGAGGCACTGCCTTCAAAGCCATTGGGGTGCCAGTCTCGCGGTGTTTGACCATGAGTACACGACCAAAGTGGCCAGTGCCAATTTGTGCAACAGGCTTGAGATCCATGAGAGAGATGGGCTGATGAAGGCCACGGGTCATAACGAGCAGCGCGTTGCGCTCCTCCACGGAGGCGCACTGTAGCTCGTAGAAGACACCTTGTTTTGTAGCAGATAAGAGATCAGAGCTGCTCATTTTGCTCATAGATAGGAGCGAAGACGAGACAGCAATGTTCTGAGACTTCATGTTCTGTGTTGATTCCGGCATTTGGGGATTGAGCTCTTGTTCAGGTTGATTATACATGATTGTGCTCGAGTTGTTAAGAAGAGAAGATGCCGAGTCAGTTTTGGGCGGGAGAATAATAGAGGAAACAGAGTTCTCAGAGCCTGAGCGTTGACGTGCCAACATGGCGGTGTTAGCATTGTTGTTTGCGTCGCCTGATATGTTGCCACTACTCATTGTTTTGTTGAGGCTCCGATTGCTACCATTATTGTTATTGGGGTTCCTCCTCCTCGAGCTGGTGCGTGCACGCGTCCGAGGTCTCGGTCGCAAGATAATATCTCTCTCTTTGATTCCTTGCTCGACTTGCCACTCTGACATCCAAAAGACATGGTCGGGAATGCGGCGGCCATGGACTGTACGTGCACAGTCCTTATTGTAGGTTCCAGAAATGTCATACCACAAGAGAAGATCAGACTTAACAACTAGCTCCACAGAACTCATTTTGCTGGGAAGGAGCTTGCGTCGCTGGCGCATTTTTACAATAAAACTTCCCATGGAGCGTAGGCGTTCGAGATGATCGAGTTTGACAACGTTGGAAGGTTGTATGCCTCCGTTTTGCTGCGTTGCTGGGTTCATAACACTTGCCGGGAGTGAGTTGCCTCGTCGAAGCATGGGTGGTGCACCAGGTAGACCAGTAGAGGGCCCCTTCCGCCTGCTATGCTTTTCAGACCCGGCTCCTCGTAAAGGTTTTGGTGGCACACATTTAAGCACAGATTCAGGTCGCACAACCTTGACACGTCCTGGGGTGCCACCACCAGGTGGAGTTGCAACAGGTCCAAGTCGTGGAGAATGTTTGACTGTTGGCGCAGACATAATGTTAGATTTGAATGTGTGTGGTATTATACTCTGGCGTTCTCTACGTAAGAGTTCCACAGATTGTAATGTTGATTTGACGACGAGAGAGAGCTGCTCTTTTCGACCTATAAAGAAGTCGCTTCGGGTTTGCTAGTTGTCGTCCTTTTCACGAAGTAGGGACAGACTCCATAGACGAAACAACCACGATCCACGAGTACCCTGATTACTTCTCCACAAGCGCAGAAGAACAAACGAGAATGTATGAAAAAGAGAGAACCTGGGAACGGTAAATACAGCAATGCAAGAAGAAAAGAAGGAATTGGTGCAAGCTTGTTCTACTCGGTCAAGCCCAAGCTGAATGCCCGAGCAATGTTAGCTTGCGTACGAGCAAGAAGCCTGCACAAGAAGAGAAGGAAGAGAGCTTCGTCAAAGTCAACAAAGATGAATGAAGTTGTTGGTCTATTGTTTGCCGACAAAAGGGACGGCGAGAGACAGACAACTCGAGTTGAGACGGGCTCAACGAAGGCCACAAGGCTTCGAGGAAAGAACGGGAGGGCCGATACCACTGCGCTTGCTTAGAAAGAGCACGCCCCGAGTGTAGAAGAAGACGAAGAAGAAGGCCTAAATGACGAAGTGTCGTCTTCGATGAGAGGACCTTGGTCTCTGTACGAAGACAATGTTGGTGGTGAAAGCCAAGGCGCAGGCCTCTCAGCGTCAGCAGGCAGTGCAGTCGGCTGGTGGGCACGGGTTGGCAGCAGTAGTAGCAACGGCAACAGCGGCAGCAGCAGTAGCAGCAGCAGCGGCAGCAACAGGCTGCTGTTCGATATATGCTTTGCTCACGAAGGACTTGAAGTGAAGTGAATTGAGCGATCGATGGCGCGATTTGAAATTGTTGTTTCGTTTTCAAATTTACAGAAGGAAGTGTTTCTCAATCACTTTCAAAAGAAAAGTAAAAGAAAGAAAACCAAGACACTTTTCGATTTGGTTTTCTTCCTGCTCCGTAATTTTATCCATATTCTTCTTTTTTTCCTTACTACCTTCTTTCACGACGAAAAAAACAACAAACGAGAAAGAAAATGATTTGAAGATGATTTCTTATTTGTTTTGTTTTATTTCTTTCCAAACAGTTAGTTTCCTTGTTTATCACCGAAGCCATACAAAGAGCTTGAAAACTTTGAACGCCACAAAACATGAGTCTCTTTACTTCTTCTTGTTATCCCTGCTGGCTGCCACGAAAAGACAACTACTGTCCGCAAGAAAAGGTGGGTTTAGGTTTCTTTGATAGCTTTGCTTACTTGCTCAATTTACCATCGATGGCTTGGACACACCAGCAGCCAGCGGGTATTCTTTAGCTTATTGAAGGCTTACTTACTTCAAAACACCAAGGAGCTATTAGTATTATCTCTCTACATTATTAAATAGTTTTTCAAACCAAGTTAAACAAAGAGTGATTTATCAATGAATCACTCAAAGAAGGTAGCGTAGCTAAGTAAGTACCCCGAACCTACAAATTCTACTGATGGCCTTATTCATTATTCAGAGCGACGTTGGTTATTAGCATAAAGAAAAAGAAGAAGGAGGAGAAGAGAGGTGCCTACTTCTCATATCTCTCACTTCGCACTTCTTTTTCCATTTTCCATTCCTTTTCACTTCTCACTCTTTCATTCAACCTCCACCCGCTCCACTTCACGCACTTGCCGTGTTTTGGAATGGGAAAATAGTATTTTTACTTTTGTTCCTCTTGAAAAAAAAAAAAAAAAAAAAAACTATCATTCCATCTCGTTCCATCATGACTTCTTTTTCTCTTATCTATTTTTTTTTTTTAAATGCGATAAAGCTAACCTCGGCGAAACCTAAGAGTTAGTGTATTACTACCATATTGACTGTGTGCCCTTTATTAGCAGCGCTTTCTGCCAGTTCTTTCTATTTATCTTTCGATCCAACTAAACAGACTCATGTTGGCCAAAAGCAATCAAAGAATTTGTTGATTTGAAAAAGGCCTTAAAGAATAAAATAAAACATTGGCATTTCATTCTCATTCGGCGCTCGGTTCCCTCGTCAGCCGTACCCGGAGTCCAGAGGAACGTCGTCCCTTACTCTTCGATTCTCCGCCACATCGCTAGTCATGTACGAAGGAACACACCACCCCAGAGATTGATTGATTGGTCGATTGATTGATTGATCTCATTACGCCAGCCAGAAAGAAAGAAAGAAACGAAACGAAAGACTCTCAAAAGTTCTTTCCTCTTCTTCTTCTTTTGTTCTTTCTTTCTTTCTTTCTTTGTTTCAATTAGCAGCCACTGATCTAAGCCCGCTGAGAGTTCTTTCTTCTCTGCAATTCGCAAGCGAGCAAGTAAGCAGATGAGCAGGTAAGTAAACAATCAAGTTTCTCCTGTCCTTCATTCATTCTGACCATCATTCGTTCTCGTTCTAGGGTTCCCGCATTTGGCTTCTTCATTCCGTGACTTTTCTTTATACTATTCAGGTTCACAGTCCTCTGAAAAGGTAGGAGGTAGGTAGGCAGGTACCTGAGAGCGACTGTCGTTTGAATGTCGTCTGTCTAGGCCGACAGAAACCTACCATCGCGAATGAATAGCAAGCATACTTATGGGTATGGTTGGCTGCATTGCCTTCTTTGGGCTTCGTCTTTGCCAAGTTTATGATGTGCTGTTCGAGGGGACTTGAATATCGAATGAATGCTTTATAGTTCTGTTCATCCCACCCAACGCAGCGAAAAAAGAACGGATAGACCAAGATAATGCAATTTCAGTTCTTTACTATTTACTTTGATTATTGATTCCTCACTCTCGATCACTTTACTAACCCATTTTAGGTTAGAATAGAATAACTTGAAAACAAAGCAGAGTGAAAACACCAACAACAGAAGAGAAATTGTCAGTCGCCCACCTTCCCCCCTGCTTTGTTGAGAGAAAAGGGGAAAGAATAAAAAGGAGAGAAGAAAAAAAGCATATGTTTTCTTTTTACCTTTCGAGTCTCGTTTCCCGCGGCCCATTATCGTGATTAAGATTTGCCGGCATTTCTTCGGCACCCCTACCACACACCAATGCTTCATGGGTAGTCCCAGTCTTTAAGGGGGTATAATAGATGTTAAAGAAATTTGGTTTTGGAACGCAGACTGCAAAGGAGGCGCCTGTGATCCCCTCGGTGGGGACACATTCTACTGTTCCTAGCTTGCTTGACTTGAAAGTCTTCTTCTACTTTCTAGTTAGTTACCACTTCGAGGAAAAAGAAATAATAATAATAATTATTATTAAGTAATAGTAATGAAAATAACTGTTTTCCAATCGAAAGCTTTCTGTGTTGTTCATCTTATCGGACATAAAGCTTGCTTACCTCATATATCCTTCACATTACGTGGACGAGGGTCAGACCCTCACATAATATCTGTTCGAATGGTTATTTTGGCCTCTGCTTGGCGACGCTTATTCTTACGTAAATGCAAGCTCTCTCAAACTACTGCTGCACTTCTCATTATTCTGATGGGTACCTTTATCAAGAGTCCCCACCACCTCGTGCAATAGACTTGTAATAGCATCTCTGTCTTAGCCTGCTCGAGCTATGACTTAATGCTTTTATAAACTTTAAAAATATTAACTCTTGGCTATGTAAATATATTGACTGTAAAGCTTTACGTGTTTAATTAAACGTAAGACAAAGTAAAAACTTCTGCCTTCCCTCTTCCCTTGCAAAAGGAAAGAAACGAGATGAAAACAACTTGGCTAAAAAGCATAGAAAGGCCACTGTTTCGAGTTGTTCTCCGCGTGCTTTTGGACTCTTTCGCTCCCTCGCTCGATGCACGCTTTCATTCGCTCGATGAGGAAGGGTCTCCTCTGCCCTGCTCCGTCTTTGGTTTCCCGGCTCAAGCTCCGACCTCCTCGCTTGGAGGGAGGGTTGTGCAGAAACGTGACGGCAGACGGGGAGTCGAGGGAGGCTGCCGTTCTTCTGAAAGCTGAAAGCTCGGATTAAAGTTGAGGTTTAGAAAAAGCTGCTTCAAGGTGGGTGGTTTTCATCGATAGATGCAGTAGGTTTTACCAGAGAGAGCAATTTGTATGTATGTATGTATGTATGTATGTATGTATGTATGTATGTATGTATGTATGTATGTATGTATGTGCTCTTGCAGAATGATGATGATGCGACGATGATGCTCCACATAAACTTCGTTTCTTGAATGTCAAGAAGATATTGCACGCCGCTCTCGAGGCTCGGCATGTGCCTCGGCGTGCGTATGCGAGATGGACGGAAAGCTGCGAGGAGGTATGGGGCGGATACGTTTTGGACGGCCTCATGCCATGCAAATGCAACCAGTCAGAGGACATTGGCGCTTGCAGATCATTGTTAAACTCCAAGTTGCAAGAAACAACAGGGGTTACATACAGTCTATAGTTTTGACTTTTATATATGTACTTGAAGGAGATCAATTTCTTCAAACTAAAGGAAAACAATCCACGAGAAAGTTTAATTGAGTGATTACTGAGTTGTGATTGAACATAGATGTTGACGTAAGTAACGAAGTTCTCTGCATGAAGGGTGGATTTAGGAGGCTTTCGGCTGCCAAGACAGCCAAAGAAGAGATCCAGGAGTGCACCGACTCAGACGCCGGTAGTAGATACATAGATAGTAGATAGAGAGATATCTAAGATACCTTGAGATGTTCTCCGTTTTCGTTGCTGCAGAGGTTTAAGCGGGGCTACAATGCATCCTCCTCCCAGGTTGCAAACGGGTGAACGAGCGAGTGAGCGAGCGAGCGAGCGAGCGAGCGACTCAATCTCTCGTATCCAACGTGCTCAAGTCGCTTCTTGCTTTCTTTCTTGCATGCATCCTTGCATTCTTGCATTCTTGCTTTCTTTCAAAGTGTTCAAGTGGGCTCCAGAAGGCTCCTAATTCATCGTCACCTTATCAGTCAGAACGAGATCGCTATGAACCCTAAGGAGGAAGGACTGACCGCGTCGATTGCTGCGATGATGATGATTCGAGCTCGCTTTCCTTCGAAGTTGCCCGAGGGAGGCTGTGAGCTCTCGCGTAGATCATCATCCTGCCTCGGGAGCTTCAAACGAAGAAGTCTTGGTTTCCCTGGATCGAGTTCGACTGATCGAAGGACTTCTTCATCTCTTCAAGACTATGTATGCTCTTCCTCCAAAGTTTGGCCTCCATCCAGGGCGTCGCCGGTACCTTCTGAACAGCAGAAACCACTGCTGTCGCGGCAGATAAGTAGTGGCTCCAACGTGAAGTTCTGGTTTAACGCAGAGCCGAGTTGAGGCGGCGGATACGACAGTAAGTTCGAGGGCAAGGCCGCTCGCGGGGAAGCTACCACCTCAGGAGAAATCAACAGATGGCAGTGGTGACCAGGGAGTGGGAATTGCTGCTCGTCTGTCGGGTCTGGGGGATCCACGGTGATGACGATCATGGGACGAAAGACACGCCGCTTCTTCGTGTGCTTGTGGTGACGAGCTGCGAACCGCAGATTTCTCCAGAGTACCGAGCGGGAGCTCTGCTCGCATCTCTTCTGCAGATCGTCGTGAAATAACGAAACGATGATGGCCTGCGACAGCACAAACAAGCGAGCAAGCGATCAGCAACCAGGCGAGCAGCAACCAGACGAGCAAGCTCGTGTGAATAGACAGAGCGTCATGAATCACGATTGATAAATCATCAATCAATTGATGACAACGGCGATTATCATGAGCTGGCGGGCGGCTGGAGCTGGAGCTGGGCTGCGTGGAGTCGACTCAGGCACGCACTCTGTGAGTCTGCGAGCGAGCGAGCGAGCGAGGAAGAGACCGGAAGCACGAGCAGGCCCTTACAGGCCGCCTCCTTGGCGATCGAGCGGCACAGGAAGGCTTTCTTTCTTTTAGATCTAAAAATCGTCACGAGGAGGCGTTCATTCAAATTCAGGGCCAATCTACCACCAGAAAACCCCTGCTGTTGAGCTGCCTCTACCGTTGGCGAAGGCTCGTTACCTCTCGATCAATCGACAGCCTGTTTCGCGAGGGAGCTTGGATTGGAGCTCCTGGATCTGGTTTGGTCATCGAAATTTGAAAAATCCACGCCCCAATCGATCACCGAGGAATCACGAATGCGTTGCCCCTGGCTTGGGTCGTTTCTCGTCCCCGTCCACGATCCTCCCTGTCCAGAGCTAGCCAGCCAGCTCTTGCCTCTGCTCCCCTTCGGTGCCAGCGGATGGTTTTGCCAGCGAGCTCCTCGAACCTCGAGTTCCTCAAGTTCTTGAACTCAGCTTCAACTTGAGGTTTTCGAACCCAAAACTCGAGGTTTCCTTATTCATTTTCTTCGCTCTGAAAGCGAGAGGATCCGTCTGTTGGCCGAGCATTCGTAATACATTTCCTGGGTCGAGGCGTGTCTCCGCTGCTGCCGTGGGGGCGAGCTTGGCCTTGTCTTGGCTCGTCTAGGCATTGCTTTCGAATTGTTTCGCTTTCTTGCTGACTAGACCCGTCGGCACTGAGCAGCGCGTGGCTGACGTACTGCTGACGGCCTTCAAGAGAAGAGAAGAGAAGAGAGAAGAGAAGGAAAAGAATCACTGGTCTACTCTAGAGTCAATTCAAATTTCTTTTCAAATGTTAAAATTTGTATACAAACGCGGAAACTAAGCAAGAAGTATATTATTAGACCTTCAAGTTCTATTTTCAGTTTTAAAATAAAAGAAGAAGCAAAGAGTTGATTTATTTTTGAATTAAAGTAAACAGAATCCGACAAAGGTGTTAGTGCCAATAGCACGGTGCTAGGGGGCCTGGCTAGGTCACGGCGAAACGTTAGGTTTATTCAAGTCTCCTTGAAAAAAAAGGAAAGGAAAAGGCTTGCTTGCCCGCTTCTTTGCCTGCTTGTTTGTTTGTTTGTTTGTTTGTTTGTTTGTTTGTTTGTTTGTTTGTTTGTTTGTTTGTTTGTTTGTTTGTTTGTTTGTTTGTTTGTTTGTTTGTTTGTTTGTTTGTTTGAGAGAATGGATGCAAATGTTGACCTGGAGATCTTTTGGACTCTTCAAGTTCTCCTGGATCTTCAGAGGTAACTAACTAACTAACTAACTAACTCATCAGAGAGCCTGGGATAACGGGTGGTAGCAGGTACTACGACTGCCGATTGCTTGAGGATTTGACTTTACGGTGTCCTCGAGGGCGCTTCGTTCAAGATTGGGTTCTCAAGAATTCAATCACTTGTTTCTGTATTTCTGTACTTTTTCTACTGATAGCTCGAGGTTCGTCAGGGCCGAACTACTTCACAGGATATGGAGCTCGCAGACGGCCACAGACGCATCAGGATCTTGAGACAGACCGCAGGCTGATGATCTAGACTTCCTGATCTTCATAGCAAATTGCAAAAGGCCGTAAAGATGCAATCTGCCACGGTTATAATCATATTCTTCACGAGACTTCAATGGAAAGATGCGATCGAGACACAGTCACCCACCTTTTATTATGATTACAACCTCTTTTCTTTCCTTTTTTTCAAAAAAGTCGACAATAACAAACAAACAAACAAACAAAAACATGCCTTTCTATGCATGTTAAATTCAAAATTTCATAAATATATGACAACTAAGACCTTTTTATAATTTTTATTTTACTTTTTTAAGTTCTTTCCATTCAAAGATAGAAATTTTAAAGGTACCTTCTTTTATAGAAGAAGGAATAAGGAACTGAGAATATAAGTATTTGTTATAACTTTATCTTTTAAAGAAAGGTACAAAGAATCCCATAAAAATAATAATTCTCGTTTTTAGCATTGTAGGGTCCAATGGTTGAGAAGAGAGAACTTATTAAGGGCGCACTCCCAAGTTGCCTCTACGAGAAAAACAGCCACGAGGAGGACCGACCTGCGAAACCTCTGCTGCTCTCGCTCAGCAGCCATGGCGGTACAGCGAAAACGGTCCTGTTCCGTAAGACAGTTCGATGGCATCGGTTTAGCTGTTGAACGATTGGCGATTTCCACATGAATGGAGCGGTATCGGCAGCGCCAGTGGCAAAAAAAGCCGCAGCGATGCGCTGACTTTCATGTTGAAACTGTGCCCTTTATATTTTTATTTTCAAAGCTAAAATATTTTCATAGAACGAGATCAGAATCATCATTCGTTTTATTTTGAAAATTAAATTTGCTTTCTTTTATTCTATTTACTTTACAGGTTGGCTTGCTTAGATCATCATGAGACCTCGGAGAAACTTGCGTGCTTTTCAATTTCCAGGTACGAATGAATGAATGAATGAATGAATGAATGGAATAAAAGGTCATTTCCGTTCTTTCAGGTCACTTTGAAATATGTAGGTAATGTACTGCACTACAATGGCCAATTTATAATTCTCAATATTCTATTCATCTTTAGAAGTAAGAAAATGATGGAAAGATTAACATACCAGTGCTAAAAAGTCAACAAATCGTGTCATCCTCGAAGACCACTGATGTGGACAGCGTTAATTTCAATCAGTGATTCATTCATGCATTAATTCATGCATTAATTATGCATTAATTCATGTGAAGCCACGGGAAAAGGCAGGTCTAAAGAAGTATGAAGAGTGAAGAGAGGAAGGCGTGCGCTCGCAGCACTAGGAAGACGGCGCCGCGAGCGCGCTGAATCGCCCTTGAGTTGACATTATTTACGCAACCCATGGTTCATCCATGTGGCAGCGAAGGCGGCTGGGAAAGCTGTAGCTCAGAGATGAAAGCTGGGCTCTCCGTAGAACAAGCTCCCACAGCTGATGTGCAGCTTTGAAGGAAAGGAGAAGTGCTTTCAGCTGCGGGTAGGAGCGTTGCGGACGGGCCGCGAGTGACTGCGCCGAACCCAGAGGGGGTTGAGCTGAGTGAGCGAAGAAAGGACTTTTGACTTCTTCTTCTTCTTCTTCTTCTTTTTCTTTTTTTTCTTTTTCTTTTTAAATATAAAGAAACTCTCTGAGCGCGGCAGCTTCGACTGCTCGGTTGGGTGAGCATAGAAGGCCATCGTTGCGCAGGCGCAGCCACAAAACTTTGGGGAACAGGAGCTTCGCCTAAAAACTCAGAGAAAGACCAAAAAGAAACTCTTCTCGCGATTTCGATTTCCTGCACCGCGATGCTTCATTTTCATGGTGCTGCACCAAACCATGATTATGGGGACACAGGCATCGGAAAGGGCGGTCGAGGAAAGCATTGAAGTCAGCGAATGGCCTGATATGTTAATCTTGACGCGCTGAGGAGTCGGCGGTGCTCTAGTGTGGCAATATTACATGTGACCTGGAAGGGGAAACCAAACATGCGGAGAAAAGGAAGAACAGACTGCAATGAAGCCACATGAAGGATCGTCTGATAGCTGGGAGGTTAAGATTTACCATGCTTCATCTCGTTGCTCGGATCCTCGAGAGAAGTCGAGCTTTTCACGGTTCTGGTGTTCGTTGGCTCTGGAAGGAGATAGAGAGAGCACCACCGCAAGGGTGCATGAAGCGAGTACCTGAATGTGATTTCATCTGTCAAATTGTACAAAGAAGCATCCTAGGGCAAGGATAAATTAATTTTATAGTCAGACCAGAAAGAAGCGAAGAGGATGAGAAGAAAATTGAAGAAAAAAATAGTTCTAAACAAAAAGAAGAAAAACAAAGCTTCTCACGGTTAGTGTGTCACCCTTATGTTTAGGATAGTACTCCCCTAGTGACATACTTCGCTTACTTGGTTTCCTTCTTCTTCTTTTCTCGTTCTTGCCTTGGAGTTGAAGCTATTTTCAAATTTGGAGATTTGACTTCTTCGATGACCAAATTTGAATTGGGTCAACGATCTGCCGATCTCGGTCTCGAGCTCTTCCCTCTATGGCGAGGCGGTCCCCGGCAGCCCCGCTGAGCGTCCTGCACGATCTATGCTCTCCTTCAATCAGCGTGGAACGAGGAGAAGCCCCCAGACTAGTTAATCAAGTCAAGCCCAGATGAACAGCCGAGATTGCCTCGATTGTTTTGACCTTTAGATTTGAAAATGCAGTAGCAGTGGACGACGTTGGCGATGTTAGAATCCTCGCTTCGCTCCAGCTTGGCAGGCAGGTATCGAATGGAATTCAGAAACTCCATGCTGAGACAGGTTTCCAAGGCTTGGGCAGTCTTCGCACGGATCGTGAACAACTGTGAGAACGACGATCAGTGATTCGTTGGCGGATGGGCAGATTTTGAAACCTGGATGGATACAACTGGCTTTGTGATTCGGCAGACCGTCTTTGAACCCCGAGCGACAGCAGCAGCGGCAGCAGCAGCTGTTGTGCCGCAGCTGTGCCTTGAGAGCAACTGGTTCTGGAATCTGGTGATCCTATGTCGCGCTCAATTTGCTCACTTCAATCTCCGAGGCATTCCAGTTGGTTCGCTTTGAGCAAGTTCAATCAGTTCGAAGCTCGAAGTTCATCAATCCATCTCGTTTATCGCCATGAAGGCTCCCATCTCGAGCTAGCTATTGCACTCTGTTCAAAGTCGGCTGCGATCCGAGCCGAGGATAGCAAAGCCTGCTGAAGATGAGGCTTGTGCGCGAGCTGGAGCGCGATCCTTATCGAGACCATCTGAAAGCCCCCGCTCACTTGCACTTGTTCCTGGCCAAGTTCACTCGCTCAAGTCCATGCTATGAAAACATCAACCATCAATCACTGCGGATGAATCCATCTATCAAACTATCTGTCTGTCTGTCTATCTCTCGATCGATTCATAGGTCCCCCATACATAAGTAGGCCTATCCGCCGGACCAGCATCGAAGCGGTCCGCACGGAGACCGATCGGGCGAGAAACGCACTGCGCCAGAAGCACTGGAGTGCAATTCGCTTCGTAGAGCAGTGAAATGGGCCGCAAAACACTCGAGTTGGCTCTTCATTCTTTGTGCCTTCCTCCCTCTTCTGTTTTCTTGCAGAAGTTTTTGAATTCGAGCACACTCACTTCCTTTTCCCCCAAATGGGTTTTTCATGTTTCTTTCTCCGTCACAAAAGAAAAGGAAAAAGGAAAAAAGTTTTGGGCCGGCTGAGGATTTTTCTTTTCCAAGGGCTGTTTCTGCTTTCTTTCCTTCTTTCCTTCTTCTTTCTTCAAGTTTGGGCCGAGGTTTGAGGCCCTCGAGTCCACTCCTTGTCTCTCTCTCGCGCGTTCTTCTTCTCCGGAGGGATGCGCTGCGACTCGCACCAGACCAGAGCTGCCACGCTCGGCTCCTACCCTGAGCGTTCAAGTCCTGAAGGCCACGGCGAGCTTCGACAGGGCTTGGCTCTGGCGATCTTGAACGCCAAGAGCCGCTTCTTCAACTCCAGCAAAAGCAGCCATTCGGGTTAAACCCAAGACAACAACAAACAGTGTAGTAGATAGGGGATTCGTCAAATGGAGATGGGTTCAGAAGTAGACAGCGGTCCTAGTTCGATGACGGTATCTTGTTTTTTGATAGTCTTTTTCTGATCTTGAAACTTCGTAGGTGCTCGCTTCAAATAACCTCTTTGAAGGAGAGGCTCGGAGCCCAAGCTCTCTACTCTCTACTCCCTTCAGGGTGGGTTTCCGGGATACTCTTCGAAATCACCATTTTGGACCTTGAAAGTAAATCGCTGATGCGGCGAAAAGCTCTCTTTGAAGCTGTCTCCAGGGCTCTTCGAAAAGGCAGACACTCTTCTTTGCTCCGCTAGGGGTTGCCTACCTATATACTAATCTCTCAAGTTCCTTTTTATTTCCTTCTAAAAAATAAAAAAAAAGAGAGAAGGAGAGAACTCTGTTTAAATGCGTTTCAAAGTTTTCTTTTCAAAGTCTTTCTATTTCTTATAATATGACTTTACCCTCTCTCTCCTCGAGATCGAAAACGTTTTTGTTCCTTTTACAAAGAAGATAGTTTTTCTATTGGCCTTTTGAGAGTACTATACAACGGCATAGCACTCAAACAGGAGAACTAACCGGAGGAACCCGCAGCGAGTGCAAACCGCGGCTCCGTGCGCTCCAAATCCGGTCACCACTCGCTTGAGACGTCGAGCGTGTCCTGCGCCCGCCGCAAGCGAGGCTGCAAAGCCCGGCTGGAGGTCTCGCACGTCGATCGAATCTTTCCTCAGAGCCTGCGGCCATCGTCTTACTTTATTTTTGCTTGTACGAGCTGCCGAAATCCACGGCAACTTGAAAAGGCCAAGGTCACGTTGTGCTGGAAAGGGAAGAAAACACAAAACTAGCCGTTCATTTCGATTGGACTTTGGAGTAAATCGCGTGAATTATCTAGTGTTTTCGACTTCATCGAGGTATCTAGAGGAAAGTTGGGGCTATAGAGAACTCTTGGAGATGGTGTGACCTGGCGGAATGAATATCTACAAAGTGGATTTTGCAGCGAGCGATAATGGTCTTATTGTTGTATACAAGGATTTGCTTATAAGAGGAAACTTGATATAATTTCTGCTGTGGAAGTTATTCGTGTCTGGTGTTCTGTCTGGCGTTGTTGAGGTTTAGAGGACATCCAATCTCGCCTGAGCTTGTTATAAAGTTATGTTCATCGCGCTAGAAAAGGCAGGTTAAAAGGTACTCCCCACCAAAGGACATCCCCCTCGTTTTGCATTGCTGTTAGGATTTGCTAGCCATTATCTACTAGCTTTGAATGAAAGAAACGGACTCAAAGGCCGACTACGACGGGTCTTTGTTCAGGTACCGATCAGGCGAATATCCTTCGCTCGGAGTGAAATTGCTCACTCGGTGATCGAATCGATGATTTTTTCTGCTTGGTCAAACTCAAGTCGTAGAATGGTCATTGATTGGCAAGCATGCGAAAGAATTGACTGGAGGCTTTCGCGTCATCAGTGGGCTACTGAAAGTAAGAAAAGAGATTGAGCTTTTTTAATAAGGCTGATGAATGAAATTTTAAAAAAACAGGTGGATAGGATACCATACTGGATAATCAGTCCACGAAATGGAATCCCAAGGAAGTTTCTATTAGCCTGCACCAGACGCGACATTTCCTGAGCCTTCGCGCTGTTGGTGTTGGTTTTCCTCCACTAACTTGCTTTAGGGGTATACACCTTGAACTCGAAAAAAAGCATATATTCATGTTTTTTTATGTATGGATGCACTTCTCTTCTGAGATCAAACGACACTTCATGAATAGGATAATAAATCATTTAATGAAAAAACTATCAATACGCACCATTGGGAACATCCCCAAGCAGGCGGCGATGTTGGCGTTCAAGCTGTGCATGTTTTGTATGTATGGTACCATATAATTCCCTGCAAGGGTACTTAAATATCACAGCCGAGCCCCGGTGAGCTGAGCTCGTCGGATCATTTTAATCACTTAACCTAGTATTCTCCAGCTATTTTTCGCTTAGTAACTGCTACCGGACCAGTGGATATGGTCTTTCAGATTGCGCCTCCCTCCTGCAATCAATCGAGGGGCCTCTCTTCAAGTGATTCCCTTTATCATTTATCTTCAGTTTCCGCCCTCACGGCAACTTCGAAGACCTCATGGATGCGTTACTGGTGGCGGGCAAGAGCTTATAGGCTGACGATCGAACGGCCGGCCAAACGAATAAACAACAGTGGAAGCGGTCCTTCCTTCGGTTACTTGGTACGTGCGCTTCTTCCTGCGTCGAGATTGAAGATTTGACAGAAAATTTCTGTAGTCTTGGAAGAGGAAGAACAAACAAGGGGAAAAGAAGAAGAGCTGATAAAACTTGAATTACTATTACTGTGAAAAAATAATATTACTAAGTAGGTAGGTAGATAGGTCTAGTATATTTTAAAATGCAGTGGGCCTAAGTGGTTTCTTTCATTCATGCATCAATCAAATCTTGTAAGTTTCAACATAAAATAGAATCCTCAGTTTTAAGCAAAGCCGTCGATTGAACATGGAGTTGGTTCTCTGCCCCCTACTGCCTTCACGGATGCTTGTGAATTTAATAAACACGCGTCGGACGCAGCCTACCATGGGGGGTATTATAGTACTATATGATGTTTGCTCACCGTATGTCCCCTCTGGTTTCTCACTTTTTGCTTACGCGGCACGCTTGCTCCTCTCGGGGAAACCCTTACTTTTAATCACTAACTTATAAAAAAGTTTTTAAATATCTTTCATCAATTTAATTTTCAAAACGTTTTTAAACATAACGTGATTTGTTTTTTCAAACTAGACTTTTTCCAATGATTAAAAATGTTTCTGAGCGAAGCGAAAATGAGAAAAGTTTTCAGAGTGTCCATGTGAAGGTATTCATTATTTCTTTTCAAGATTGTGGAGTGCCTCTTTGTCATGGGCACCATTACTACCCAAGTGGTATTGATTTATCTGCTGATATTTACAAATTCTCAAGCCTTTCAGCTTTGCAGAGAAGGTACCCACCCTACATAGTTTCTTCCGTACTTCTTGTGCTTCTGATATTTCACTTTTTAGAGAAGAAAGAAGTCAATCTCTGCGGCAGAACACGGAATACGCCACTTTATTTCATAAGAAATTGGCTTGATGGTGGAAAGTATGCGGCGAACGAAAGTGCTACGAGCGGCACGCGGCGAATTGGGAACTCGTGCAGTGATGGGATCGCGGATGATGGATGACTTGGATGACTGCTAACTCGCTGACATACTGACTGACAGACTGATTAGTTCACTAACTGATTGACGTACTGACCGCAAGCTTCGACAACTTCAAGCAAGCAGAAACCAGGCAATCAATCCTCAGGGCCAGTTGATCAGCAGCTTTTTCGAAACTTGCAAACCCTTGTAACGCAGGCATTTTCTTCATGCTTCAGATTAAAGACGGAGAGAGAGAGAAAGCCTCATTATTTACTCAACACGTAGGTATCATTCGCGCCTCCTCATTCCCATCTCCACAAACATTAATCACTGCTGTCACGACAGTACTAGAAACCGCGCACAATTGAGAACCGTGGGCTCAGGAGGCGCCTCTGTTTCTTATTCTATTCGCAAAGACAAACCCACGTGCTATGCGAAACCCTAAAAGAAGCTAGGAGTGGCCAGCCATGATGATGAAAAGGAACTAAGGGCTAGCTAGGACCTAGCTAAGGCTAGTACCGAGGCTCCATTGGCCTACTTCTAAAGTTCCTACTGTGGCCAGGTAGGTACCTCCCTAGTACTTCATAGAAGGGGCTTTGAACGGCTGTTTCAAATCAATCTGAGCACCATCTTTGGTGGATTTGAGAGTCGTAAAGCTTGGCCCAAATGACATTGCCAACGCGGCGGCGGCGTCGAGAAGAGCTTGCTGAAGAATTTGCGCAAGCTGGCGCGAGGACGTGAGGACGTGAGGACGTGATGTGGCGTGGCTCGGATGCAGAGAGAAAGAGAGGGATCTTTTAACTGCTGGCGGCGCTTATTCAGCTCGACCAATCTTCTTTGTAAGAATTGCAGGAATTTACAAAGGAATTCGTAAGAGACGAAAAGGCATCAGTCAGGACTCTCATCATTTGTACGGCAAGCGCTGTTGTAATGTAATGCATATTCTTCAAACTCAACTCAAACCGACTCATCGCAAATGTCGCTCAATTCGCAGGAATGAGGACAAATGAGGACTAATGAGGCCAACGAAGCACACATGGCCGTGGGCCATGAACTGCCGTCGAAAGTACTTCGCGCTACAGCCAATGAATGCTCTGCTGCTGTCGCGGTATCCCATCTCCTGCTGGCTAGGAGTACTACTGCTGGCTACGGGTAACGGGCGCACTTGCACGTGGTAGTAGTACTTATAGTACTAATAGTAGTAGTAGTGGGAGTAGTAGCAGTAGCAGTGCTATCGAAGTCCTAACGCTCTCGTCTCATGGCAGAGGAGGCGGAGATGAGAACCACAATGAACGCTGAGAGGTGCGTTAAGCTCGGGCTGGCGCTGAAGAGGCGCTCGCGCGGGCGGAGCTGAGCTCCCGGAGGCCGCGACGCCGAGCGGCGTTGTTCCGAGAAGCTGCTCGTAAGCGGCGGAGAGTCCGCAGGCAGCCGAAAACCCTCCCGCGGCGTCAGCGAGGCCTGCCAGGAGCGAGCAGATTGAAAAAGGTGCTACATTCCCATCTTCCAGGCGGGCGCCATAGTGCTTTCTTTGTTTGTCCTAGCTAGAGAGCTAAAGAAGAGCATCGTTGGGCATAATGGAATAATAGATAGATGAGATGGTATCTATCTATCAAATGTGGCATCAGGCGAAGTAGCATGAATTAGTTAGTTTATTAATTGTGCGTGGGATTTGGCGCCTCTTGGCGATTTGCTGTTCGTCTCTCTCTCGGCAGAGGTGCTTCGGGGTATCTATCTACCTGGCTGTGTTCCTGGGAAAGAGGAATATGAAGGAATGACCAACGTGCTGCTTGGAGATAGATGAGGATTGGAAATGTAGATGAATGAATGAATGCTCAAAATGAAATTTTTCATGACCTTTTTCCTTAGGAAACTTTGAAAACTAGTTCCTTTTAATGTTATTTATGTAACTTGTTTGTTTGCTTAATGAGTTTCCTTTTATAATATTTTATTAACAAAATTAAAAGAATAGTAAAAAAGGATTATCAAGATAGTGTTTAAAATTAAATAAATAAATAAATAAATAATATTTTTGTTTAATTTTAAAAACTATTTGAAAATAATGGAAATGATGAAAATAAAATCATTACTAAAATGTTACATAGTAGTAGTTTGTCGTAACTGCAGTAGCGAGGGAAATGCTCTTTCATGTTTAAGTAAAACAAAGCAGGAGCGACCCTTTTGCGCAAAATACGAAGGGACGCTTGCGATCTCTTAACCTCATCTTTCTCCCTAGTTATTTCTTTTACTTTGCTGATTCTTTCTTTCTGTCTTCTTTCTTTCTTCTTTCCTCTTTCTGTCAAGCAGCGACAAACAGCAAAGAAGAAGAAGACGGACGAAAAGAGGGAAAAACAGGAGAACCCTGCAAACGAGACGAGGAAAAGTTTTTTCTGGACGTCGATAGGAGAGGAGCGAAAATCTGAGCAGCAAGTAGCATAGAAGCAGTAGAAGAGAACGGGAGAACGAGAGAACGAGAAAGCAGCGGGTTCTGGGTTCTTCTTCCATTGGAGAGTGGAAAGTAAAGTACGAAGTGCCTAAGAATTGCTAGCTAGCTAGATAGCTAGAGGGACTATGGGGTTAGGCCCTCTCGTTCTCACGATCGTAAGGGAGAAACTGCGATGATCCATGCACATACATGGTGATCTTGAACTTGCAGCGTAGCAGCAGATTGTTCAAAGGCTGACGAACGAGGTAGCACGAATACAATATGGATGGGGAGGCTAAAGAAAGGAAAATGCGTTACCGTTTGGGGATTTAGTAGCGTAGGACTTGAAGACTTTGCTATTAGAACAGGAACTTTAAGATAAGGCGACGAGCAGGTCAGCCTCCAGAAAGAGGGATTTTAGCTGCTCGCAGCACCGATGTTGGAAAGTTTGGCACTGGAAGAAGAACGTCTTCGTGGAAATGGAGAGCAGCCTCAACTTCAACCTAAACTTCAAACTTGAAGACTCGCCCGTTACGATGAAGCTTTTATTTGGTCCATAAAGATAATTCAGATGTGGCTCAAATTACAAGTACGGGCCGTCTACTCTCGACCTACCAAGTAATAAACAGGAGAAAGGCTTCAAAATGCGACTCTCTGCTGTGAAGCCACTCACGGAACTATTGAAGATTATTATGTTTTATTGCAGATTATGTCCTTCACCGTCAATTTTATCGTCGCTCGCATTCTGAGTCACAGAGGATTCTTAGGTAATTTATTAGCCCCAGCTCGAGACGATTTTGGGGCCCAGCTAGCGAGCGAGGGATTTGGCGAGCGGGTGTATCGAAGCCTGAAGGAGAGGTACTTGCAACGTCAGGGGCCACTTCTCATGACTCAAAGGTTCTGGGCAGTGGCACTTAACCTTCATCACATACATATTATACATATTCCTTGGAAGTGGCTTGGGCGTTAAAATGGCTCTGCACAATTTGGATTGTGCTTTCATAGAGACTCGCCTATAAAACTACAAATGTGTCCAAAAATGTAGAGAATACGGTGCTGACGAATCGAATTCGCCACGTTTCCAATCACCAGGCCAGAGACTGCAGAAATGGTGGGTGAATACTGAGCAGCGTTCGAGCATCTGCAATCTCTCCAAGACCATCCTCAAGACGGCATAGACTTGACAAAGACGCCCGGAAGATCTCGCCAACATCAACGCACGACCGCCGAATAGAAACGAAAGATCTCAGGCCCGACGACCCAGAGGCCCACTTCTCTAAATGCCAGCGTCAAGCCAATGCGCCGGCTTTGCGCAAAACACAACCTCCTCTCGCAGTGTCAATCAAAGTGACATCGTAATGGCATGGGGGGGGGGCGATCACCATGGCAACGACAAGCAAAGGCGTGTTTATTGGTTCTTTGAATTGGATAAAACCTATTTCCCTATGACGAACAATGTGAAGAACCGAAAGAAACAACCTCCAAAGAGAAAGCAAACACTGTTATATTAGTTGTGCTAAGCTAGGAACTACTACAAAAGTCTAGTAAAGTCGCAGCACGTAACACTGTTGACACTGTTGTTATTGGATGCACGTGCGTACTCCGGACCCACTCCTGCTTCCGCTCATGCAGACCAAAAATCACTCACTCGATAGTGAAGTGTAGTGTCCTTCGACTGACCCTTGGCATAGGCACCTTTTTAAAGCATGCCTACCCAACCCCTCAGCTCATCGCAGCAATTGCAAGAACTATCCTATCCGCTAGTTTTCGCCGAGTATGGATGGCAAATTGCAGCACTTGGCTTTTAGTTTTGTAAGAACACACCTGTCCACCATGTGCAAAAGAGCTTTGCATTCTCTCCCTCTCTCTCTCTCTCTCTCTGAGGTTCTGCTGAGTCCCTCAGGCTCGTTGTTACTTCTTTTTTTTTTAATTCTTCACTTTCCTTTATTGTTAAGACATATATAAAGTGTTTTTAATTACTGATCTGATAATGAAGATTCATTTGCAACGAGGAGCACTACTTTTCGTTTCTGGTTTTGCAAAAGATAAGTTTTCCGAGAGGAAATCATAGAACTTGTTTTCGGTCGAATTAACCTCGAATCTTGGTCAGCAGTTCTGCGAGGGAGCGAGATTCGCTCCCCATAATGCTCTGCTATACTTCCGATGGTTGGATGATCTGAGCCACTCCACAAGAATGGCCTGATTGAGCAGAACGAGAGAACTTTTGGTAGGCTCTGAGGGATAATATCAGGCCGGGAGAATCGGAGCTAATATTCAACAACTCAACTTGACCGACATTCAACTGCTTAGTTAAGAAAAGAAAATTTCAGTTTTTTAGAAAGTGGGAGAAGAGGGATTGGCGTTTGAGCTTTCAGGAAGAGAAGCCTAGCTATAAAGAGGAAAGAGAGCATCACTGCTATCATCATCGTCATCTCTCGAGGTCCTTCATTAGCAAGATTGCTTTCCTTTCCATTTCGAAAATGGTAAGAATACGCTTTATTTGCTTTTGTACCAATTGTAAAGACAAAGCTTCTTCCACTAAAAATCGTTAGAACTGCGCAGTATCATCACTCCAATGTTTCACTGCAAGTTGACTTGGAATCATTGAAATAGCATAAGCAGTTTCTTATAAGAAAAGTCCGGTGACCTGTGACTCGTGTTTTCGTAATTACCCAAGATGGCAAGACGTCTCTTCGGTTATATCGAAATGAGTATACAGCTATATCACTCCGAGTCGCATGATTGCTCCCTCGGCCGGCCATCAAAAGATTGATTCGTCTTCTTTCACAGTTCCTGAGTAGAACCAAGCATCAGGACCACTCTAACATTGGCGAACCCATTTCAGGACCCACCCACCCTCGGTCTCTTCGAGTTCTTCACCCTTGTTGAAATTGAGGTTTAGTGTATCCTCTTCTCACCCTCCGATCCTACGCACTCTCCGCACTTGCAGGAGCTTCTTTCTTTGGACTCTCTGGTCACATTCGCATTACAGAAAGGGGTGAGCGAACATTTGCATTCTACGGGTAATGCACCAAGCAGCAACTATGGGCCGTGCATGAAGAGACTTGCGCGAACTGGTTTGTTTGCTAGACGATATCGCCCATCACGTGTCAGCAGTAAAAGCAACTCAACATCCTCGGCACCTGCACGAGTCGCACCCTGGCAAATGAATACCTTTCACCATCACCATAACTGCGTAGGTGTATACGGGAAATACAAACGAACAAAGGCAACCTGGCGTAACAAACATAGAATTAATTACCTTGGCAGTTTTTCCTCGAAAACGCCCACCCGTGATAGGTGAAGAAATCCCCTCTGGCAGTCAAATACGCATTAGCAAGGTCAACGAGCGAAACACGTTGACGCGACCGTTCGAGGGCCGAGGCTTGTGCAACTAACTTGAGCACAAAGTCACACCCGTTGAACTTTGGAGGAACCCCAAGCTTTGGATGTAGTTGACTATACTCGGCGGAAAAACGCAGCTCTTTTTTTTTTTTTTTTTTTTTTTTTTTTTTTTTTTTTTTTTTCTAATAAATGAGATCAATGCAAAGATCTTCCGGGAAAGAATGGGCCTCGAGAGCAAATCTTCGGTAAACGGGACTACCAACTTGAACTTAGCCAGTAAGCAATAGGAAGCCCTGATTGTTGAGCTTCCTAGTTAGATTGAAGCACCCCCTTTGGAGCGTTTTATTTATGCTTACCCGGATAGATAGTAGTACTTGTAGCTCCAAAAGAACTCTTTTTGTTTTATTTTGTTTTGGATGAATAAATTGGTACGTGTTCAAAATATATATTTTAAAAATGACCGCACGTGCAGCACTTCCAAGAAACCATTTTTAAAAAATGAGTGAGACAAGAAAACTTGAAGAGAAGATGCGGCAAGCGCTAAAGAGCTGTGGTTCGAGTTTTTCCGAGGTGCCAAAGCAGTAGCAATAAGCTCGAAGGACTTGAAATGCTCAAGCGGAGTTGTGATCAATTGATTTTCAACTTGAAAAATGCACTTAGTTATACAAATGATCTCACGACCAGGTCGACAGAAATTGAGCAAACCCCCGAATTGCAGGAGAATTATCTATTTCTTTTGCGAAGATCTCATTTCGACCTTTTCGAAAGGACGCAGTGGGTGATGGTTGTGAACGAAAGAGAACAAGTATCGGTTCGAAGATGATGAGGAGAAGTTCAAGGATCGAAATGATGAATCACGCTCGACCACTGAATCCGCTAGGGGGATCCTATTAAGACCGGGGGAAAGCACGCACCCAAGCAGTAAACTTGGAGCAAGGTCAAAGAATTGCAAACGGAGTCAGCATAATCTAGCTCGTACTCTTTCGAATGTTCAGAATGTGAAAAAATATTGGTTTTTGAGAGGGTCGAATCGCCTCTCCCCTCCTCCCCACAATGGCAAATGTAGCGAAGATTGCGTTTCTTCTACTGATACCTAGCTACCGAGGCACCTTCATAATCAGTCCAAAGTTAAATAGTTCTTTATATAAAGTAGTTTCTTTCGTAGTACTAGTACAGGTTTGTGGCTTCGTTAGTTCACTGGCAAAATGGTTTGACGCTGATGCAGAAGTGAGAGATAACGGCGGAGGGGGGTTCCAAATGCAAGCAAATGACGCGCTGTAAGTGGTTCTTCACACACGCTCGCATGGTTCGGAGTTGAGCTGCTGATTAGTCATAGTCGCTGGGCTCAACCAATTTCGTAGCTGAGTGATGATAGTTTGGCTATGGTTATTGTCACATGGCTTTTGACGTGTGCTATATCTGTGAAGTTATAGTTCGTGTTGAGTGCGAATTGCAGATAGTTATATCTTTAATATTAACGTATACCAAAGGTTGCTTTCTTTTGTTTCTATAGCTCAACCAAACTCATGATCTGTGGCCTCGGCTATCATAATGGGCTGCTGCGAGATCCTGTAGAGTAGTCTCATGAAATTTACTCAAAAGTAAATAAGGGCCATGTGAACTTCTTTGCGTATTCAGCCGCATAGTCTAAATGCAAAAGTGCGATCGAGGCAATGATTCATCTATTCAGTCAATCTACAAGAGCCCAGAATACCAGGTCTTTGGCTCTCAAGTTTAGCAACTTCGCGCGAAGAATAGCAAGCCTTTATTTTTATATAAGGTCGAGTCTAATGAATGTGCTGAAGGAAAACAAAATGCATGGGAACGCAAGTGTAAAATTATGAACAAATGCGTCTGCTCTTCGTCGAAAGCTTTTCCGGTTCATCAAGGGCTTCCTGCTGGCGATGCACCCAGGAAAGAAGTTTGCTTTGTAATAACACTGGGAAAGATGCGCGTACCAAGCGAGGTTCCAGAGGTGAGTGGCCGTACCTGGGCTTCATGTCGCCTCATCAAAGTTGTTCTTCGCCGCCTTGCCCCCAGGTTTCGGCGTGTGCGTTGGCGAATAAATTGTTGAAATGTTGGAGTTTCTTGCACTGCCGCGAAGGAAATATCATCATCGCCTTTCCTAGACCGAGCGAAGACTACTCGAGAGAGATATGGGGACTCTTGCATATCTCTGCCCCCAAAGCGACCAGAGGACCTTCGT
Organism: Schizochytrium sp. TIO01; assembly: GCA_004764695.1. Classification (NCBI taxonomy): domain Eukaryota; class Bigyra; order Thraustochytrida; family Thraustochytriidae; genus Schizochytrium; species Schizochytrium sp. TIO01. The sequence goes on along the minus strand of SMSO01000037.1, from coordinate 2,645,430 downwards.
ACTGACTGGCGGCGCAAAGCTTCTGGGATGGAAGCATTGTAAATATCTTGACAAGTGCTTTCTAAACGCATCATCATAGCTTCGAGACGTTCCATTCGATTCTCGAGACTTGTCAATGCAATACTGTTGTGAGTTTCGTTTATCTCTTCTCCAGAGATGGCCGAACACTTGGATGCATCAGGCATTGACTGCCCAAAAGACTTTAAGTTGTTACCATTCAAATCAAATCTTTGCGAAGTAATGCTCCCAGGATTTGTTTGCATGACACCCGCATTCACTTTCATGCTATTGTTTATATACGTATTGCTGCTATTGCTACTGGTTCTACTTCTACTTTTGTCTGTGAAATAACTGTTTTCTCTTGTCATCCTAAGGCCTTGCGAGTTGATGCGGGACTTATAAGAAAGTTGGCTATGCAAACGTTTAAGAGGGGTTGGCGAAGAAGACGGAGACACGCTCTTTGGCTCTTCATCCACAACTAGATCTTCGTAAGCTGATATTGCAAAAGAGATCATCGTTTCAATAGTTCTTGGCTCGGTCAGTGCGAACGCATCGAAAAAGTCACTCTTTGATAAAGCGTATAGCTCGCAGTCTTCTGAAGCCCGAATTCCGCACGTTCGTCTATTTGCGACGCCCAAGGCACACAGCTCGCCAAAATGTGCGCCGCTGGTAAGCACCGCGTGCACTTCGCCATTTGCATCAATTACTTGAACTCGCCCAGAAATAATCATGAACATTTCCTCTCCAATGTCACCCTCATGGAAAAGAAACTCATCCTTCTCAAGTTTGAGTGGATATAAAATTCGTAGTAGGCGAGCAAAGCTTTTCGGTGACATTTGTTGAAACAGAGGATTTTGCATCACAGAACGATCTACCAAGAAAAGGACAACTTCGCTTCGTAGAGCAGGGGAAAGATCCTCTAGGATTGCTGACTCATGCAGAGCAGATTTCATCTCGTAGTAATGACGATAGTATTTCCGAACACGACGCATCAGCTGCTTTGGAAACCTGCGAATACGCATAAATGATTGGATACTGTCCATTCGTTCTGATACAAGCCGCTGGTTCGCATCTTGATTTGTAACGATTGAAGAAAGCGTCGCAATAACGTATGCATAGAAGCACCCGCCAAAGACCATTGTCGCAATCGAATATACACGTTCTGAATCTGTCTGGGGACTAATGTCTCCGTATCCAACCGTGGTCATCGTCATGATCGACCAATAGATTGCAGCGATATACTGAGATAAAACAGATTCATCTATCATCTCGTTCTTGCGCATCCACGAATCGTAATAGAACGAATCTGTTAAATGAGACACCAACGCCCATCCACAGGCATTGAGGTGAGAAAACAAAGCTGTTGCAAACAAAAGGCGTGACAACTTGAGCCGTATCACGCTCATTTGTATGTCATCTTCAAAACGCTCTACAAGGTGAGGCAATTTCATTAGGCGTGCTAGCTTAGTCAACTTGAGAATCCTCCCTACCTTGAGAATTTTGCCAGCCTTTAGAACTTTTGCAGACTCCAAGTGCTCAGCAGAACTGATGAAAAGGTCAATCGGCACAGAGCTGACGAGGTCAATAAGAAAGTAAGTTTGGACATAATTTCGAGCTATCTTTGTAGGCCTTAAGACTACCCCACCATCTTTGGATAAGTACCCAGTTCGAAAGTTTAAAACAATGTCCATCAGAAAAAAGAGATCTAAGCATTGTTCAAAAATAAAATCAAAGCTTCCAGCTTTAGACTCCACTTCAAACCCTATACGAACAGGTGTCACTAAGGCGATGTAAACCAGTGCTACAACTGCTAAAAGGTCCCAGTATACTCGCGCATGTGAATCCGGTCGTAAAACTGGCAAACATGAGCAACAATCGTTTCTCAGGTCGCTCAGTAGACGATCCTTTGAGCTCTGGACTAAAACCGTCTCTTCAATACTAGGAACAGCCTGCTCTGCTACAGAAATTTCATCGATTGTCTCTGGCCTCCCGTGATCAAGGCACTGTGATTGCATCGTAGATAGTCTACGTAACTCACTATTTGAGAACAGCGAGCTCTGAGATTTTGCAGTGCTAAAGATATTTGGTGCCAAGCTTATTGATACTCTTGGAGTACTATATCCGTGGTCATTTATACTGTTGATGCATTTGTCTTCAGGGCTACCGATGTCACCAATGTCATCATGTGTACTGAAGTCTTTCTGAATTGATTTCCGCCTCTCCCATTCGCCAATAACTTGCTCTGTGAGAATCCTCCCATGGTCTGCAATGCTAGTTCGTATCGAGTTTTTATCTGCGCCATGCTGAGCTCCAGCACCAGGTTGGCCAGAAGCAAGATCTTCTGTTGTTGCTGTCGGATCTGATGCTACGGCTGACCTGCTCGGCGAAACTGCTGCAGCAGCTCGTACATGTTCCATTGAACTCACAAAATATGATTACTTCGTCATGAAGTTGTGTTCTTGCTCAGCGAACAATGACATAAACCTCGAGGAGGACCTCGAGGTTTACACAACTACTTGTTTATAAGTTATAAAGATCAGAGTTTTACAACACTCTGAAAATTAACTTTGGCAGGCACTTTGTGTACTACCTAATTGAAATATGAATAACGCTTTTAATTCAGATTTTTCTAATGGAAATAAAAGTCAGGATGAATCTGTTAACTAATCAAGATGTTTGTTAGGTGATGAGAACTTCCAAGAGCATACATATTGCACCCCATAGACGTGGTAGAACGGGTATATCTTTGCCCAAAGTTTCAGTCCGGACGTAACTTCGAAGTATTACTTTCAAGATAATTCAAAACGCCCAGGTGAAGCTTTCGTATTCCCCTACATTGTCATGCACTTCGTCTCAATGCTGTCATGCTTTGTTCGCTTTGAATCTCACCTCAGGAAACATTTTAACACAAGTGCGTCTGCATCCTTTTCTCTTTCAAAAAGAGTAAGGATGTTTACCCTATTACTGTACATCTAGCAGTAAATGGCCGCACGTTTGTGTACCGAAGTGTCTCTAAACGGTAAGACTGAGGCCAAACTATAACGGACTCGGCCCTGCTAACCGTGATTCCTCTTGTTATGCCTTCTTTTCTCTCCTGTAGCTTTTGGAAGCTTACTTGGGTTTTCAAGCAACACAGAACACAAGACTAAGTAAACTTGATTCTAGATTGTAGTTGACCAAAGAAACATGATTTCTCTGCCTTGTGTCTCGTCCTCTTGCTTTAAGAGCATGTTGGGTTGTCTTTATGTGCTGTAATCTTGCTGTTTCTCCAAATTTCTACAGTCTTTCCTTCCCCCATTCACTCCCTAAACAGAGCCTACTGATCCCCTGCTCCTAATAAACGTACAATTTTATTTGTCTGTGCTTATCTCTGTGTCTGTGGGTTTCTAGTGTAATGCCCATGTATCCGTATTATATTTTGACCTTGTACATGGTTTTAAAAGATAAATATAAAATCAAGAATGAGTGTAAACTTATCTATAATCGGGCATGCCAATTGAGTTTCAATCTAACCCAAAAGGGCCTTATAACCATCATACAAGGCATTTAGGCTCTGTCTTCCTCACTGGAACGGTCCTATCTTTCTTTGCTTACCATCAATGGCATTTAGAATATTATTTGTTCCTTTTTCAAAAACATGAAACGGATCTATGGGTGTGTATCGGAATTCTCCTCGAACTTTGAACAACCCATTTTATTATATTTGGCGTGGCTTTGCCTGCGATGGATCCCGCGCCCATTGAAAAGTCGGGAAGTCCCAGTATTACTAGAAATTCATTCTGTACGTACTTGCATAGCACGCCTCTGTACGATATGGAAACAACATGATACGTGAGAAGACCAAGCTTCCAGGCTTGGTTTCTGCAAAATCAGCAAACTCTAGTCAGAGCCCCATCAAGATTACTTAACCAACTCATCTCTTTCACGCAACCCGGGAGGTTTTACTGCTAAGGATGTCAACACAACGCTGTAAGTTTTTCCACCATTGAGAGAGCCTCTGGAAATGCATGACACTGACAACTTACAGACGAGTCGTACATCGCTTGCTAATCACAGGGGAGTTTCCACGTAAGGATACCGTGGAGTATGCAATTGATTCGTGTAAGGGGGATGGACCTCAATGGAAGGCAGGAGCTTACAAGCGTGAGCGAGACCAAGACGCTGTGCGTAGTGCAGTCCCGCAATTCGAAGTTTATGCTGGAGTACGCCGAAATATCTATGATTGTATGTCAAAAGCTCAACTACTTGAACTTTTACTTGTACATCTCCCTGTGAGCCTCGAGACTTTGCTTCGTAATACTTCGTTTGCAGCCTCTAGTCGCGAGAGCAGTATCCGAAGTTTAAACAAAACTACTCTCGTCGAATTGGCAATTGTTGCTTCAGAACAGTTTGCAAAACACCAGGAGGAATTGAAGGCAAATTTGCTCGAGGATGATGAGAACAACGCTCAAGAGCAACAGGACTCCGATGTAGAGATCGATGATGAAGAGGCCAGCCAAGCTGATACACACGGAGTCGATGAAACAAAGGCCGTGGATACTATAAGAGGGCTAAACACAGTGTGCCTGAGTGCTCAGAGAGGGCTTCATCTTGTGACGCGGGAGGAAGCACATAAAGTTGCAAAACAATTTTTTTCGACAAGTGCATAGATTCTAATAAACTAATCAAAACAAAAAATAATCACTTAAAAGCTTTGCATCATGTCTTCATGGGCTTCCCGCAGGAATAGCCTTCTGTTCGACGCAAACACCGCTCCTCTCAAGCCCATCATTTGCATCGGTTTCTACTAAGTTACCATACATGACTAAAGTGTGTACATCGCCGCAGAGTCAAGTTTTGCTTGCCCAAGTCTTTCTGTATTGATACGAAAATATCTGTTCATAAAATCTACCCCTGATTTGGTGCTAAATTAGTGTCGCAATAACTCATTAATAGTCTCCTTCAGATGCAATCTCAAAAGTTTGATACAGAACATCAAGGCAAGCTTGTGTAGGCGCCGAGTCCATGCTCAATTGGTTCACCAGAATACAAATTGTGACAGAAAGATCAGGAAAGGTTAAGAGAGCGTTACCCCCAAAGGCAATCTGGCCGATTCCTATAGTTTGGGATTGGCCATCTTTCCGGCTAAATTTGAATTTGCGCAAACCTAAGCGACCTCCAGCAAAAGGGTCATCACCTGATTTCCCAACTGAATCGCGGATTCGCTCAACAGCATCAGGATGCAAGACTTCACTATCATGGTCCTGACAGCCACCTATATGATGCATAATCTCGGCCATTGCATCAGCAGTACAAAGCAGGTTCATTGCGGGAAGACAAGCTGCTGCAAGACGCGGGACATTAGTCATACGGGGATCAAGCCAGAATTCTTTTCCCTTCAGAGTTGGAACTGCTTCTGAAACCATCGATAAAGGATTCTGATCGCCCATTGTTTCCACGCTGCCCATGGATCCAACGTCACGCACACCATGTTGCTCCATAAGCTTTTCCACAGGAAACGAACTCTGTGCAAGCTTTCCGGCTTCCAAAAGCTCTTTGGCTTCCTCCTCGGATTCTAGGCCAAATAACAGGTTTGGAGAAAACTCGCGCGCCTTCTGAGCAAATATACAGAGGCCCTCGCTCGGCGTGGTTTTACCTTGCAAAAGACTCATCACAGCCCAGCCCCATGAAAATGCCAGGTGCGAAAACTCGTACGGTAGCTCAGCCCCGGCTATCATAGAATCGTCATCACTACTTGCATCACCACCGTTGGTTTGTGATTTTTGCGAAATCTCCTTGATAAACTCAAGATGCGATTTCCAATCCCGTGCATTCTTTGAATCAAAAGTCGACGGAAACGGCAGTTGGGTCAAATGAAATTTGTGATAGATCTCCACTCAGCAGCGCCTCATCAGGGGCGCTTCCAATACGTGCAAGCTCCGCGTGAACACATATCTGTGCAACAGATTGTGCAAGGGCAAGGCCAGGAAAAAGTGTTTCACGAGAGACTGGACGGCGATCAATATGCGAGAGTTGCCCTTCTGCAATGGATATGACGCCGTCTTTACAAATAACAGCTACCTGAATACCTTGGATTTCTTCTGCGTGATCTCTGATAGCTTCGCGAAGTTTGCGCTCCAAAGCAGCTGCCGATGCAGATTGATGAGTAGACTCTGAGACATCTCTTGGTGTGTCAAGCATGGTTGCTGGCTCTGGATAGCGCTCCAAAAGAGCTCTATGAGCCCATGACGCAAGAGTCTTGATAAATGGTTGTCTGACCCGTAGCGTCGAACACAGTGCGCGTACAAGTTGAAGTGAGCGAATCATGAGTACGAGTTCAGGAGGAAAAGCTTCTACAGGAATCTCAAAGTTCTGCTGTTCCCATTTTTTCCGTTCAATCTCCATCCGTTCCAGCGCTTGTTGTCGAGATTCATCAGGAGGAGCTGTATCGCGCATTAGATGCTGCAAGCCTCCAAAATCATCAAGAAGGTTTTCTCTCGTAAGTCGAATTCCAAGGACATCAGATCCTTCAAAGAGACCTCCAGCATCCAGTTGAGAACCTGCCAACACAACACGGGCCAGGCCATAGCGTACTTGATCTGGGACTCGCAGGGCAAGACCAAAATCAAGGATGACAGGCACTGCTCGTGGTACCTCAGCCTTATCCATAGTCTCGGGAAGTCGCATAATTTCATTATGCGACACATCTGAGCGCTTAGCCACAAGAACATTGCCAGGGTGGGGATCAGCATTAACTAGTCCACCGATGAAGATTTGATGTGCAAATGCATTACAAATATCGTCAGCAAGATTGCTGCGGGAGTTTAGCCCTGCAACACCAACGTTGGCGAGTGCGTCAAAGTCTGTTACCTTGCAACCTCGTACAAATCGCATGGTAATAACACGTCGTGAGCAGAGACTCTCAACAACAGTTGGCACAGATGCATATACCTCGTCGCATGTAGCTAGGCTTGCACCAACCTCTGTCATGTTGCTCACTTCGTTGTGAAAGTCGAGTTCATTGAGAACATTTTTCCTCCAATGATCCATTACATCGCGTGCCATATCACTAAGCCGACGATCTACAATTCCAATCCAGGAGGTGATAAGACCCATATTTTGCACGTCTTGCCGTAGGAGTCGGTCAACTCCAGGATGTTGAACCTTGATAACTACCTTGGCTCCATCTTCTCGAAGTCGACCTATATGGACCTGTCCAATGCTTGCAGCAGCGATCGGGATTTCCTGAAACTCCGAAAATGCTTCTTGAATTGAAACACCTAGCTCGCGCTCTAAATGCGGCTTGAGCTGAGCGAAAGGTGTTGGCGGAACCTCATCTTGCAGGCGTGACAAGACATTAACAATTCCCTCCGGCATGATGTCAGCTCGAGCGCCCATGTGCTGAGCAACCTTGACCCAAAGCCCTCCTAAGCTAAGAGAATTCGCATAAACCTGCTCTGCTACTGCACGTTGCTTCACGCGCCAGGTTGCGTCGGCATGCATGGGTGGCATGTCGCTAGTTTTCATATCTGTAATTTTGAGGTCTACAATGAGTTTTGCAGCAAGAGAAAGGACAGACACCCTGCGGCGAAGTAGCTCAAAAAAGGAAGATTTTGTGAGGAGACCCGCAACTACCGTAGTCCCTGCAACCACAGAAGAGGCCTCCCAGAGGGTAGGTGGCTCTAACTCAATAGTATACCTTGCAAGCGAGTGAATTGCCAAGCCCGCAGTGACAAGCATTGGGACCACAGCCCAATTAAGCTTGCGGAGAATAAAAGCAAGATGTGACTCAACGCCACTAGCCACAAGCTGTGCAGACACATCTGCTAGGAGTTGAGCATCAATCGTAGACTCGTACTCTTCTGCATCACCTGAATCAGATGTATCTTCTCTTTGTCCACCTCGACCTGGGGTGGGCAAGAGACTTGATGTTGAGACCCCAGTAGCAGCAAGCATAGGCGGTCGGGCGATGGTTTTCCGCTTCCGGGGTGTTGCAGGTTGCGATTCCCCTGCTACGGATGTTCCCACCTGCTACAGAACCCCCTGCAGCAGCATGTGCGCGCCCTCTGGCTCGGGCAGTGATGGCAGCTTTCAAACACCTCAGCCAATCTGCACGGACTTCTTCTGATGGAGCACAAAGTACTAATAGATCCTCCCCAGAGCGTCTGTCCACAAGTGCAAATGCTGCTTGGTGTAACTTATCCCTTCTTGTTGTAACACGTGCTTGCACAGTACATGATGTATGGAGCTCAATTGTGTCTCGAGGAGGTTCTCCTTCTCGTACAGCATATGATAGAGTCGGCCTGTTGAATGGGTCCCATTCAAGAATAAAGTAACGTTGATTCCAATTCTTCAACCATTCGCTCTTTTTTTCCAGCAGACCTCGGAAGCTGCCTCGTAAAGGTTCGTTCTCCCACGAAATCGAAGCCATAGCCTCTCGATTACGTCGTTCTTGACCTTCTTGTTCTAAGCGTTTGGCAACCTCTGCGAGACCCATAAGTTTCATTTTAGTACGCAAAGATCCTTCGGTTTGAATCTGACCTAGCTGTACTAGCTTCATGAAATCCAACCGCTGAGACATAACACCACGGAACTGGTCTTCAGTCTCAAATATCACGCGAATGTCAGCTTTGGCTGCTACATCGCATTCTTTATTTGCTTTAATCAGGGGGGTGCTAGCAGACTTGAGGTCAAGGTGAATTTGAGAAGAAGACTTGTTGCCTTTGACTTGTGCAAGCACAGCTACTCCGCACATAAGGTCCTGAGCAATATCCTCGCGTTTTGCTAGGAGGCCTTCAAGACCACGAGCAATCAGCGCAAATGTCTCCGAACTATCAAGCTGTTCATTTTCGGCCTGCTGGCGAAGCTTCGTGACAGCGGCATCGCCGCCATTACTCTCAAGAACATCCTGTAACAAAAGGTCCATGGTATACAAACCCAAAACGGTGAAGTAAGATCAACTTTACAGAGTTTGAGTTTACTCCGATCAGCCAAAACTAGTTCGTGATGTATTGCAAACAGCAGCCCCTAAAGTAGGAATAAAGGTCCGGAGCTCAGGCCACGATAGGATCCGCGCACGACCTCGCAAGGAGTTTGGGGATTGCCGTCATGCGGTCCTTGCGAGACCCATGCGATGACGACGACTCTTTAATCCGAAGTTATTCTTTAGACGATGTAAAATACTTTGTAAACCAAAATAAATCGTTGATGAACTTCAAGTATTATATTATTTATACTTATTTGTGAGGAAACATAACGCGAAGCGATTCCCTCCATAAAGGAAGATATTTGAACATCAGCTCAGCTGATTTACACTTCGTTGGAGATGAAGATCAACTTGATCGCCATTTTCTATTAACGCAGGAAACCTCAGGAGCACTAGCCCAATTTTAATTATACGTATTCTTTTTTTAAAATTAAATTTAATTAATTAAATAAAACAAATGCTCTCTTTTTTCTTTTTCGAAGGTACTAAGACTAGTTAATAAGGCAATAGTACCTTCAGACTACTAATAGAGCCACAGGAAGGCTGTGCAGCGATGCTTTTTTCCACGCCTCCAAAGGCGATAGTAGCAATTTTGCTAAAGCCAAGATTATGGATGATGAACCCAGAAGAACTAGACAATAGGGGTTCAAGTGTAAGATGATTTGACCTGGAGAATCAACAAAGTCCCTTTGTCAGGGAGCTTGAAAAGGTAGCTTTTGCCGCTAGCATGACCTGAGGTATTCCCTGATAAGGCTATGGAGTATAAGAAATACCTTCTATGATACTAGGACGATAATTTAAGAGTGGGATATAGGCGTGGAGGAACAAAGAAGAATCAGCGGCAATCTCAGATGCTTTACTAAACCCAACCAATAGTTCGTTTTGGTTTGTAGAATTCCAAGGTGGAAGTCAAAGGTTATAATTCTGGTTGAGAAAAGGCTTGGGTAGCTTTCACAAACAGCGAGAATTCCTCCTTTCTACCGGGGCAACAATTCAAATAAAAGAACTCAGCTTCACATTAAGCAGCGCCCGTCGAAAGAGTAAAAGAATAAAAGAATAAAAATTATGCATACACATAAGTCCAACTAGAGCAGAAACAAGAGGCTTGGAAGGGGCATGTCACTAATCCTTCATAAGGCTGGTTTCCGAGTCTAGAAAAGATAAAAAATTAATGAAGTATGAGAAGAAGAGCCAAAATATGAATTTGCAATCAGGAGTCTACTAGTGTGTGTATAGCCCTTTCCCGTCCCAAGATGATGTGCAGTGCCGATCTAAATACAAATTCTAATCCTACGAGAATGGCAATACAGATCGAGACACAGTGTTGTTGATAAAACTAAAAAGCACAAGTTCCAGTTCATATGATGGTACATATTTAGTTCGGCCGTTCACTGTGATATTCTCGCTCAAACATAGCACCAACATTGCAACCGTAGACGTCAGAATAAAAAACTACGTATTGGTTCTCTAGTTTGAAGCCCCAGTCTTCTTTGCGACGGCTGACGTGGAGCTCTGGGTAGCCATCCACCTGTATAATGGTTGGATTAAAGTGGCGCATGAACCAACGTGAGCTCGGCGAGATTCCCCCTCGCATCGTACTTCGCACACTGCCATCCCAATTAAACTTAAACTGCTCATAATGCATAGGCTGGTGCTTTATAAAGAAGGTCCACTCTGCATTGACCAACTCGTCCTTGGAAATATCGCTTCGCATGGAGTCCCGCAGTGCGTATACGTAGCTGGCCTTCCACTTGCTCTCAAACTCCATAGAGTATCCCAGTATCTGGACTGGCGAAGATCTTATAAATTCTCTCACGAACTCGGCCTTTTCCAAGAAGCGCCTTGAATCAATACCGCGAAGAGCGAGAATTTCGCGAAGCTCTTTGATGGTCAGCTTCTGGATGGCGTGCGTAGTGAGTTTGATTTTATGAAATGGTGTTTCACGGGCTCCTTTGTAAGAGAACGGCATGTTTGCTTTCCCTCTCCATGTTGATTGACACACCGACTTCCACGCTGGGGCTCCCATCTCTGGATCTCGCAAAAGTTGACACCAGTCTTTGCGAACTGCCTCACAGCTACACAGATCCGCTGCATCGAGCAATGGGAATACTCGCTCGCACAATACACTGGTTGGCAAACGGTCCGCCATGCTCACTGACGCCTCGCCTGTGACCCGAAACTGGGCACAGAATAGACTGTGCAAGGTCAGCAAACCGCAATTCGTGTTTTGATTTTGTGTTGAGAACAATGAAGATCAGATTTTTCAAGTTCGTCCCTTGTAACCCGGAATTCCTGGATAAATGTTAAATGATTCCGGAATTCCTGTATTCAAACACTTCTTTCTCAAAATAAAAGAGAGCTTTCCAAGACCATGTATTACTTTTTCATAAATAAAGTTTGCTTAATCCAAACTTGGGTCAACTCATAGAGTTCATTTAGATTCATCGTGAAATAGATTAGTCGTTGGAATCTTTCCAAGGTTTCATGGTGTTAGTAAAGAAGTGCAATTGTTTGATTGACACACGCAAACAACGTCTGGAAAAGAAATTAACGCCTGCGGCTTTGATATCTGGTTTTATAAAAAGGCCTAAGCGAGAATGAGATTGGAGATAATAATAAGAGCATTCGAGGCTGGCAATGCCTCTTGATCACGTTCGCTGTCCAGATATTAGGCCAGTGTCCCATTTTAGACTTTCCCCACAATGCAAACTCATGAACTTTGATTATCTTTTTTTTTCTGTGCTCTCGAAATCTTTATTTTGAGAATCAAAAGAAGTATCTCAAGAATTGTCTCGGCAAAACCATCTCGTGAGTTTTCTACTCGCCATCCATCCCTGAGGCTTAAGTTTGGAAAGCATGAGATCCCCCCCACGCTTTTCGCGTCTTGGTAGTAGCTTTTACGACGGCGACGTCGCCGTCGTCTCCTGCATCGTGGAAATGCTCACTCCGAGGGATTTGACAACTGTGATTCAAGCTCTCGTTCTGGGACCAGAACTCGAAACCAGCTCTGGGAATCCGGCCACGGACCTCAGAGGTGACGGTGGCGAGGTACAACCTAATTATCCAAAGCTTCCGTCAGCTATTGGAGAAGCAGTTAGGCTTGTGACAGAACAAATTCCATGGATTCGAGCCATCGCGGAGGCAGGCCAGCTGCGAGAACTAGGCTATTTGTTAGACAAAACAGGCGTGGGTAGAGCAAGCGTATCACAAGCTCTGCGACGCACAGGTGCATGCGGAGAAGATGCACTCCCATTTCTTGAGGAACATTTGTATATCCGACTTGTGAGTGAGCTTGGGACCCATGATTTGTTTGTTCGTAGACTTAACAAGGCTCGCTGGCAGTTGCCGGGGCTGCATGCACAATGGAGCAATATGCTCGACCCAAAAGCAAGGACAACGTTTGGCGAGATGAAATGCATTTGTGCTGCTGGGCGATCGATTGTGAGTGGCACATCGCAAGGGGTACTGCAAGTAAATGATTTGATGTCAGGTATGGTGGTCTTTTCTGCACAGATTACACCAGACAGAGAGGCAATTGACAAGCTATTTGCTCTTTCGCCATGGCGCATAGCTTGCGCATGGAAGGGTACTCTTGCGTTAATACGACTTGGGCACCTTCATGATGGTGAACAACGTGTGCAAATACTTATTTCGGCTAGCGATGGACAGGACGCAATGATTCTATCTTGTATGACGCGTCCTAGCCGCCAACCATGGGCATTGCTTCTTGCAACCGGGTGGTTAGATGGTCAGATCAGGTTATGGGATGCTAAACTGGGCATATACAAAGGTTCGTGTTCAGGCCACATTGGATCCATAACTGCACTGTGTCCATTGCGGAGCGCAGCTGGCGGTGCAGATCTTGCAAGTGCCTCAACAGATGGAACGATTTGCCTATGGACGTGCGCAGTACCTTCAGGACAGCCGCGCCTTTGTGGTAAACTTCGCGGGCACGTTGCCCCTGTTCAAAGTTTATCTGTCATGAGGAGTCCGGAAACAAATGTTGAGCTTTTGCTGTCCGGGTCGAGGGATTTTTCAGTCCGTGTATGGGATGTTCAGCGCATCCAGCTGCATACAGTCTGCAGAGGACATCGTGGAAGTGTTGTGTCGGTAACAAGTACGCAGGATGGACGAATCTTATCATCCTCATGGGATCGTAGCTGGATTCTCTTTAATCTGAGTGGGCAGATTTTGGCGAGTTATAAGCACAAGCGAGGTGTTCAGTTTGTAAAGGTGCTTCATGATTCCCTTGTTATCTCTGTATCAACAGACAATGTAATACACATGACGGATATCTCAACAGGCCATTGTGTAGCTGCATGGTCAAATCCCAATTGTATATGTGGCGTGGAGGTTGTGCGACCTGAGCCCACTCAGCCTGAGCTAATTATTTTTGGATGCAGAGCTGGCCGAATTGGTGTGTATTGTTAACTCAATGCAAGGCTAGCCATATTTCATGATTCCAAAACTAGAAAGAGTTATTTTGAGCACTGAAAAATGGTAACTATTGTGAAAGCCATGGCAGCTCTTGCTACTCTGCACTTCAAACATCAACAACAATAACAACAACAACAACAACAACAACAAATTAAAAATGTGCAATATATACAGAGATACTTTTCAATAGACTACCTACCAGAAGCTCGCTATCCGTTATTGGCATTATTAGGTAGCTTGGTGTCATAGTGCTTATTGATGCGTGGTTCACTCTTTTTCCAGGCCAGACCACAGTTATCGCTAGAAGGTTATTTGGGACGATGCAAGGAGTTGGAAGTATGCATTATGCCTAATGGTGTAATTTGATTGCAAGGAAAAGCAATAAGATTGACAGAGCAACCATCAACACAAAAAACACGCGGGATAACCAATAGGAGAGAAGGAATGAAATAAAGCAGATAGAAACGAAAAAAATAAAAAGGAAAGAAAAGCAATATTAAAGACTACTTCTTCAGGTTCCCTATGGTATCTCTTCCCTCTAACGAGTAGTACAATCATCGCAAAGATAGATTCGCTAGAACCAAACGCATGGAACAACAAGCATATAGAGAGTGTGACAATGTTCGTTGCGGGAAATGAAGCACAAGCGTGAATGGACCTAGATTTGAATATTCTATGCGCATAGTAAAAGAGTGGTAGTAGTGATTTGTTTGTAAAGTTTGTTGCATGATACGTATGGATCTTGGATCAAATGAGAGCAGAAGCAAACAGCACAACAGCACAGGTGCACGGAGCAGTGACGACGAGAGAAGCTTCATGAAATATAATTTGAAAGAAATCCCTCCGGAAGTCAGTCACTCTCACGTGCTTTGTATTTACGTGAAAGGGGATGCTGTCAAGAGTTTACTTCTCCTTCTTCTCGTCCTTGTCGTAGCCAGACTTGGGTGCGACGTAGCCCTCAGGGAGGGAGAAGGTGTTGGGGAAAGAGGAGTGGAGGGCACCCTGGACGAGCTTGGGGGAGAAGATCTGGTAGCCACTCTTCCAGTAGGCGGGGATGTCAGTGAAGGGGTCGGTGATGAACTTCACAAACCAGTGCATGGAGATGCGGAAGCCGTAGCGGCTCCAGAGGAGGGCAACGCGACCGAACACAACAGAAAAGGTCACGATAATCCAGGCCTGGGCGAGGGAAAGGTTGATCTCGGTGTTGAAGTGGATGGAGGCAAGGATGACGGCAGGGATGGCGCCGTACATGATACAAATGCGGACCTTGTTCTCAGTGTCAAAGCCGAGCATGGCCTGCTCCTTGTCGTGGCAAGGGGGCTCGAAAACGTAGTGGCCGGCCTGGCGGATGATAAGGGAGAAGAGACCCCAGTACATGGCAGCCTCGAGGGCCTCGTTCATGCTGAACGAGTTAGGGAGGAAGACCACGTAGTAGCAGATCACAAAGATGGTGGAGCTAATGAGGTGCAACCACTGGTTGATGAGGTTGTTGTGAGAAGCATGGTGGTCAATCTCCTTCTGCTGGGCGACAGCCTCCCAGAATCCCATGTCCTCGCCAGCGATCACCGGCTTGGTGAGGTTCTTGACATCGACCTCCTCTTTAGCAGCCGTTTTGGACGCCATTGTGATATATGTGTGTGTAGTCGAGTGTAATAACGACAACTACTTTCTGTAAAATTCACCAATAAGCAACAACAAATAGCGTTAGTTCTCTAAATTCCATCCATCGAGATTAGTCTCTCCATGTGCCGCAGGTCCTTCATCTCCTAGGTTTTGCTTGCGTGAAAACCAAGTAAGTGCCAGCTTCACCACACACAGTAAGGACGAATATGACTTCCGCCACCATATTTGCACAAGTTATCCTTGCTGGACTACATCCTTGGAACAACTGAATGAATCAGCCCCGTGTATCGCCTTCCTCCGGTTTTCCTCGTCCTTCCTCTTCGTTGCAACTAAAAGCTGTAGCTCACACGCTTGATATGTACCGCACACCCAGCTATCGCGCTAGATGCCACTTAATCCAGGTATTTAAAGTAGAATCACGCCATATCAAATACACGTATTACTATAGACACTAGCACATTGTCACGTATTGCATCGCATCGCCTCACGTTGCACTTATATATAGAGGAACAACATTATGGGCAATGATTGCAACAACGTTTCCACTTCAATGCAACTAATTGAATGACAAGACTGCTGTTAGCCTTGGCAGGGCAATGATCTTCATCGTCAACACACATGGAGCAGACAGAGTAGCACAGAGAGTACATCCACGCATGCGTGAATAGATAGATAGATCAACGACGAGACAACACTAAGGACATAAGGGAGGAAAGAGAAACAGATAAGAACAGCTAAGAGAAAAAGCGACGTCAACCGAGGTCGATGGCGACGCCGCCAACCTGTGCATCTCTCAACCTCAAGACTCCGTGGCAGAGGCTAGGAGGATCGAGCAGGCTTCGAGACGGGCAGACTTCAAGGTCGTGAGGAGGATGCCCACATGGAGACAAGAGGAGGCCTCCGCGGCAGACATTCTCAGCGCGAGGGACGTACCTGATCCGAGGGAGTTGCAGGTCTGGATAAAAGCCGCAAAGGGAAGTCATCGTTGGGCAGCCAAGCAAGCAAGCACGGCGATCTTCCCCACTGCGTTTTCTCCTCACAAGGTCAAAAGCTTCCATCCCCCTCACGTCCCTCCATTGCCACTGCCCCCTTTTCTACTTTCTTCCCCTATTAAACATAGAAGGTATTCTTAACTGTGGGTATAGAGCAGTCTAACCATCACCACACCGCATAGATTTAATCTGGTCCTGTTTTATGCAGTTCCTCAACAGCACAGTCAGGGGACGGTTTGAAATATCAGTGGTGCTGTGAGGGCTAACACTGAAAGATTCTTCATAATCGAGGGGGCCTCATATCAGTGGTTACAGATATGCCTTGATAAGAAATGCGCCTTTGGGCCTGTCTGGGTACCTTTCTCCCGTAGTGGAGGCCCCTCTGCCGCCACTGACAGCAAGAGAAGATTCTCCTTGGGGACGCAAACGTCCTTGTGTGCCCCCCGATCGCGCAATGCGGCCCTCCCTAAATATGTTTAAGTTAATAGCCTATATTTTATTTAATACTTTATTTTTAAAAATAAATAAAAAAAAAAATAAAGGGATTACACACAAAATAAAGAGATATACATAACAGGAAGTAATCAAAGAAAAAAGTGCAACGAAAAACGTTTTTTTGTTTCGATTTTTAAATTAAAAGATACCTTCATTGAGAATAGCGCAATTACTGAGAGAGAGAGGAAGAAAGAAACCTTTAGCACGAGGAAAGGAAGGCGAAACAAGCGCTTTCGTTTTGTACAGGTAATGATAGGAGGGTCCTAGATGGGGTGGCTGGAAAGGGGACGCGGTGTATGTGTGTTGTCTTTCACGGCTTTCGTGGCGCTTGGAGTGTTTACGAAAGCAGTGTCAACGTTCAAGGTTGATTTGCTTTGTTTCGGAATCGAAGACCTATTTCTGCGAGAGGATCTTCGGCGGATGAGCTGCCGACAAGGTTCGATTCTGAGCTGGTGCTCCAGCTCTTGACTGGCATGAGCTCGTCTAGGTCGAAGACGTCGCACCGGCAGAAGTTAAGTAGGCAACGCCCGAGAGGGCAGGCATCGAGCTGAAGCTGCCTCCTTCAAAGTTTTCCGTTCAAAGTTTACAACAGCTGCCTCCGTTCAAAGGTCGTCCTAAGCTCCGCTCCTGCAGAGGCAATGCGTTGCCTCTGAGGCTTGCTTGCTGGTTTGGCTGTTGATTCGCTTGTTAGTTTGCAGAGGTGTTCGAGGTTTTGGGCTTTTCTTCGACGGCGCTATGCGCTGGAAAGGCAGGCATTCCCTTCTCTGAGAACCCGCTCCGCTTGGACTTACTCAGGAAGGCGCCGCTTGCGAGGCGGTTCGCGCGAGCTCGAGCTTCTGCGACTGCCATCGATTCAACATTATGAAAGCCGCATGGTTTCTGCAAAGGCAAGCGGCGGCAGAGCAAGCAAGGCCAGCCAAGGCCTGCATGCATGCATGCATCCGTTTTTTCGATGAGCTGGTCCCTTAGTTGAGGCCTCCAAATTTCAATGAATCTCGATCGACCGAAGGCCCTGAAGATCCCAGTCCTCCTGGGAATGAATGCTGCTGACCAGAGTTGGACAACGAGCTAGCTCCAAGGTCGCGAAGAGGACCACTCCACTCTGCGATACATACGTACAGGCTTGGTTTATTTTGGCATCCTGGAAAGCCGGCTGCAGCGAATCTAATCGGGGTCCAGGACACCCTATGGAGCGGAGGGCTGTCCATAGCGGCGATATGGAGGAGGATCTTGGCGAGAAGATTCCGCCGCACCTCGCAAGCTAGTCGCAGCAGCGACCATCGCTCCAAGAACTCTGTCGAGCACAGCGAGCTCTTCAAGGGGACGCACGCAACCAGATCAGCCAATCGCAGCGAGAGTCAACTGATTTGGCCATTCGCCTTGGAAATGTACTCATTCGATCGTGCATTCATTCGCTTGCGTTGGTTCTTACGATGACTCTTTGTTTTCATCATTCTGCTGCTTTGTCTTTCCAACGATCTATCAATCAATCAATCAATCAATCAATGAGTTTACAAGTGAATAAGTTAATAATTGAATAAGTCAATAAGTCAACCAATCAACAACAATCAATCAATCAACAAAACAATCAATCAACAAAATAATCAATGAGTGAATAAGTGAATGAATGAATGAATACCTATTACACTAAAGTAAAGCAAAAAACAGCGATGATGACGAGCGATGCAGAATTTGACCTTCGCATTGCAATTTGCCCTTCTCAGGAGCGCCTGAAAACCTGCAAAATCCCTTAAACTTAGCGAGAGAGCCCTAGCTCTTCTCTCCAGCAGCAGCCTCTCAGCTTCGCAGCCTCGCGGCCTTTCCGCCACTTCTCTTGCCCGACCTGGCGCCGTTTCATGAGCCCCAAGCGGCTTCACTTCTAACCGCCGAAGGCCTCATTGCAGGCACCCAAAAAAAGAACACCAACGACGGAACAATAATGGCGCCTCTACCAGGAACTCTAGGGGCACCGCCGCCCGTCTGGCATAAGAACGGCCAAAGAGGCCTCTGAGGGCGATTACAGCTCCGTTGGGAAAAAGAGGAGAAAGGCAATGAATGACATCTTCTCAGGAGGGAGGGAGCCACGTACGAGAGAGGCTGAAGGATGACCAACTACTCGCGTGAAGACGCGAGGGCGTCGAACGGCGGCTCGGCTCAGACCAGGCCAGTGAACTGCGGCGCCCAACCGAGGTTTGGTTGGTCTGGCCTGCCAGCACGACAGCGGAGAACCGCCGCAGAGAAGTTTCATTGACTTTTTTCTTTGTTTCTTTCTTTTGTTTAATTCAAAGTTGTTTGTTTCTTTGGAGCTGACATTCACGAATGGAGAAAATGGAGGAAAGTGCTTCTTTGTCCTATTTCCTCTTTCTTTTTTATGTTCTATGCAGCTCAGTAGGAAACAATCGATCACTTGCCTATCGATAGCGCGACTCAGATTTTATGGGTAGATGTATTTGTTTCATTTATTTTCATTTATTTTCAAGATCATGATACCTAGCAATAAATGTTTTTCTTTCTTCATAAAAATAAAAATAAAAATAAATTAAACAAGATTTAAAAAAATAAAAATAAAAATAATTGTAGAAATAGGGAGGCACGGAAGGAAAATACGTCAGCGGACAGAGAGCGGACTCGGAGGTTACGAGGGGTTACATATAGTGCGGTTTGATACATGGTTTCGCCAATATTTACCACTAGTGCTACTAGATCAGTGTGCTATGTTTGTAGCTAGGTGCGTAGCACCTGAACACACAGATATGCCACGCCAACGAGAGTTTCGAGTTGTAATTCGGGACGATGACATCAGCTTCGAGGAGGCGATACCTACCTAGCCAAGGACCACCTGCCAGAGCATGCCTCAGTAGACAGACTTTGCTTGGCGCCAGCCCAATAGTTATTCACTTTGTCCCTCCTCCAAGTGGTGCACACGTTTCATTACATTCATTCCATTCGATTACATTACATTACTCCTAGTAGTAGATAGTAGGTAGGTACCTACCTACTTACACTCCACTACTAAAAGTACGGGTCTTTGTCTCGCACGTGGTGGCGTCTTTGGCGTAATACGTACCATTTGCACAGCTTCTTCAATGAGCGAGGGCCATCACTAGAACTGCTTGTGTGGCTTGGAGCACTACTGATACCACTGGCTTATTGGTGTTGAGATATAGCCAAAGAAGTAGGTTTCTGTGTGATTGGGTCCCATCTCAAGGACGTGGATGTTACAGGGGCTCAGGTTATTTGTGCCAAGAAACGCCAGATTTCGAGTGCCCCGACTTTAGACAGAAGTTTCGCAGGTACTTGAAGTGCCCTTCATTGTCCACCTTGCTGGTCGATCATCTTGGCAAGGGATCAATCAATCACCGCGCCCATGGTCCAGGCTCTTCTTTGTTTGGAGTCTTTGCGTGTTGAATTCTTGATTTGACCATGGCTTGTGAAGAAGCTTCGAAGTGTGGCTCTCAGAGTTGAAGTGGCGGCATGAAGCAGTTTGACAGAAACAAAGAGCTTTCACGCGATTGTCCGCTGCTCTTTAGATGACTAGCTCAGGTTTTGCTCTCAAGAGTTGATAATCGTCTCTTAATTCGTTGCTTTACGAGGAAGGCCGCTCCGACGAACGAAGGTATCCCGAGCAGATGACCATTTGGAGAGCCGAAGAGAGGCCCTGCATCGATTAGCCATAAGTTCTTCTTCTTCTTCTTCAACTTGAAGCTGATTACCTCCTCTCGAATTGGACACGAGATGATCCAAAATTCTCGACTTGGTACATTCGCCTAATTTTACAACCATCTCGCAAGGCAAAAGCTTTTTTTTTTTAACTGACTAACTCTAGAGCTAACTATGGTGGCTTTGCCAAGGTTCTCCAATCGAAAACCAAGTCCAGGTCACCTTTACTTCATCCGTCGCGCTCGCCAACTCAGCAGGTGGTGAGCTCTATGGATATAACCCAAAGACAAGATCCTGAGCTATATTCTGATGACGACGGCGGCCTCTTCGAAGATGCTGTGCACCAGCCTGGCAGCGGCGAGGGCAAAGCACGCAAGCAAGTCATCCTACCCGTGCCTAGGAATCTAGGTAGCAGTGCGTCAACCACTTTTAATTTAATTTTTAAGAAAATTGCACTTTACCAACAATTATCACTCGAAATGTATTGTACGTACCGATTAGCTTATTATTATGATCACGATTATAATTGCTTTTCTTTGCGAATAGAGTAAAGTAAAAGGAAAAGTGCCGAGGTGCTAAGAGCACGCTTATGGAAACCGCTAGCTGCGAAGTAGCGCTGATTACTTCATTTCTTTCAAGATGAGAGAGAGAAAGAGAGGAAGCTTGAAAAGATGAAAGTACTTCTTTTCGATGTATGCGACGATGGTGAATGTATGCGCAAAACATTGCAAACTATCATGGGTCTCCATTGTGGATGGCGATAACTTTCTGGTTGTCCACAATAGAACAGCCAGACCTTGCAGATATCCTGAGTCAAGGTCCAATTCAACCGCCATCGCTGGCTCCCTGCGAAGCTTAAAGCCGGCAAGCTAAGTAGGCATTCTGCCTTCACGAATCGTGGATCGTGGTCAGATTGAGCCGTGGAAAGGGAGCAAACTTGAAAGAAATCGCCGTTGCAATGAATTTAGTTGATTGTAGGAAAAAAAATAACGAAGAGGCAATCAAACTTTTAATGAATGAATGAATGAATGAACGATAGAAAGAAAGAAAGAAAGAAAGAAAGAAAGAAAGAAAGAATGCCTAGGTACTAGCTACAGCTCGCGGGCACCGCACGCCACGCAGGCGTCCCGGACACAGAGCATAGCAAGGCTTGCCCGCGCCTTCTCAGGAAGCGCTCCCGAACGGCGGAGCAGAGCTCGAGCTAAGAATTTCGAGCCCATGCAGCGAAAGAACGGGCTTCTTCAACGGGCTGGGCAAGTTGAGAAAAGATTACTTTAAAGTTAATAATACTGCTAATAATGCTTTTTTCTCTTCTCTTTCTCTCCTTTGCCAAGGACTGTAACGCAACCGGTTCATGTTCGCATCGTGATCGTGGTTCTTGCGAAGAACTTGCTTGGCCTCCAGCTTGTTCTGGAGTGCTATAGCAATCAAAATTGATATTTTACAGAGAAACGATGGTAAATAGAGTACCCTTTTGGGGCTTTTCTGGTGAATTAGAATTTGTTTGTAAACAGAGAAAGCTGGCACATACACGGGTCCGGTAGATAGAATCATGGGACCGTCCGAAAAGCGGTACCGATTGAAAAAGCGGAAAAGAGAGAAGATGCGAAATGCAGCAGTGCCGATTCGAGGTGGAGTAAGAGTGGAAAGCTCTAGAATCACCCCAGGCTGGAGACAAAAGGAAACGCGAGGTGCGAAGAAATGCCATAAACCTTAGACATCGACGCCATTGTCATTGGCTGTTTTCGTTCTTGGAACTGCGGAAGTGGTGCAACCATGGTGAAGTTTGGGTTTCATTTTTGATGTTGGGAAAGAAAGCTAGCTCTCTAATATAGTTGTAATTCTCAGAGATGACACAGCGGAAGTGTCGATCCTGCTCACGATGATGCAAAGATCGAATCTTCATGCCAGATGCGACGTCGAGAGCGAATCTAGCTTGCCGACCCCGCTCTGCAAGATGCGAAATGCGTATCGACGGGGGCAAGGAACGAGTTACGCAGGTTGCGAGCATATTGATGGCACGCAACAACTTAAACTTCCTCCGCCATAGCCGCAGGACGTCGCACATTTCTTGGCTTGTTCAAGTCGTGGCTTACGCCGCTTCCTCAATGTACGCGTGGAATAATATAGCAATCTATTGTATTCCTATAGCTTGGGATGCTACGATGTGCATGCCATCTAGCTTAAATAAATTCGCGAATGAAATGCCGCAGGTACTGAGATTTACAAGGCATATCATGATAATGATGTTCTGCCAGGAAATCACCATCATTGGTTGCTTCAAATGAGACTGACCCTGGTGTTCACGTATAGCAATGATACTGCCTTCTTTGTAAATTCATGATTTCCTTTGAAAGTCGATTGCCCATTGCAATCCTGCTATAAATTCCATGGGACTACTAGTTGAATTTTATTACGATATTAGCATAGTCTTCAATCCATAATGATAGCAGGGTACAGTCCCACGAGACCATGTAGTTCTTTGAAGGATTGCATCATCATTAGTTTGTCCTGCACATTTGATGCAAGAACTTTTCTCGCAATTTCAACGAAATTTGAGTCTATATAAGACAAAAGGGCTTGGTTTCCCATGAACTCATCAATAAATACCGATGTACTTGGGTGATTCCTGGATAATTTGTAGATCGAAATTAACCGCCATGCAACAAGGTGTCACTGACCAATTCTCAATAAATACCACATGCAAGAATGGCAGCAGGTACAAAAAGGAATCAAAAGTTTATACCCGAGAGCAAGCCTAGACGACCCTTTGTTGCGTTTGTGGCTTTCCTGTTCCTCCTCTACATGAATGCAAAAGACCAAATGGAGCTAAGGCTGCAGCTCTCCACAGGACCCTCTTGCTTTGGCATCGATTGCTGCAAGCACTAGAAACGCGGTGCAGAGTCTTTTCACCCAGCTCTTCCCCATTGCTTCCTCAACATTCGAAAAGTGATAAGATAAGGATGACCACTGTCGTTTTGAATGAAAAATAAAAGAAGAATCAAAAAGATGTTTGTTTTGGAGATAGTGGCGGTGAAAGTTTTTGCAGTTAGAGTACTTTATTTTTGTTACCCGAGTCTCGATGTTGTCGCGAGAAGAAGATTGCAGCGCTACGTACTTCTGCTGCACGAAAGTCAGGAGCGGGCTTAAGACTCCTCACTGTCTTCTTTGTTCATTCACTGCATGGTTCATGAGGCTTCGTAGTGGGATGATGATGATGGTGACCTTTATTTTAAAAAATAATTTATTTTTTAAAGTGTCGCTCCCCTCTTATTAGTAGGTAGTATTAGTTGTGCAAACGTCGTCAACTAAGAGGAAGAGTAAGCAATCATCATCATAATCAACATAAGAGACATTAGTAATAGCAGTCTGAAAGGGGAAAGTATCAAAGATTAAATAATATTTGCTATTACAATCATAGTGAAAGAGGAGAAAGTAAAAAAAAAGCAAACAATTGCGTAGAGCATTCACTCAATCAGTACCCAAATATCGATCGCTCAATTGTTGAGTGAAGATCGATCGGTTCTGCACTCACTAAGTGCTTCGTTGCGACAACGAGTCTCCGTGGCGTAGACTCGGACGCGGACTTTTGGTGGACTGAGAGTTGGCACCTGTCAAA
Source organism: Schizochytrium sp. TIO01 (assembly GCA_004764695.1). Lineage (NCBI taxonomy): Eukaryota > Bigyra > Thraustochytrida > Thraustochytriidae > Schizochytrium > Schizochytrium sp. TIO01. The sequence goes on along the minus strand of SMSO01000037.1, from coordinate 2,621,639 downwards.
GATGTCTTTGCTCGAACTCCTGCCAGGTGGCTCTAGCGCCTGGCTGTGCGCCGAGGATGACTCTGCGTGCAAATTCCACCCGCTGACCATCTTTTCGTTTGCCTGCTTTCTGCTCAGCAGCTTCGACTCCTTCAGTGAGGTTGGCATCCGCACTTTGCTCACCTTCACAACGATCGCAGTTACTCTTGATCACATGCCCTTTGCAGATGTCGTACCTCGCGCCGTTATCGTTGCCATGGGCCTCACCATGCTTGCTGTGTATGTACCTGCATTCACCCGCAAGGAGAGCTACATGTTTATTGGAGTCACCTCCATGCTTGTGGCTGGCAGCATTCTCAACGAGGAGCTCAACGTGCAGGTTGTCCTCGCCATCATGGCCTTCTTCAAGCTCATGTACCGTGTATTTCTCGAGCTCATGACCTTGAGGGCTGCCACGCCAACTCCTCTGATTTTCCCCATCGTCTCACACATTATGCCTCGCTGGGCCTTCAATGACCACGACTTCTTCCGTACCGACAACCCTCCTGAAGAGATCGCTCAGAAGCGTGAGCGTGCCTTTGAGGCCCTCGCTGAGAAGTGGAAGACCAAGTTCCCTAAATCCATCGAGCTGAGCGCATACCTTTCTGACAAGTTCTCTGATCTTCGTTTTGCTGCTGGCAACCGTGTTTTTATTCCGTACCAGAAGAAGCTCGAGGGATGGTGCGATCCGTGCACTGTTATCGATCACGCAGATGGCACTGACCTCATTGATGTTGACAAGCACCGCCTCACTGACGTAAGTGGATCTTACGGTGTCAACGTCTGCGGCTACGATGAGTACAAGCGATTCATTACCGAGGGCTGGGAGCTCACCAAAGACGTTGGATGCGTACTCGGACCTCTGCACCCTCTTATCAAGGAAAACATCGACATGCTCCGCGAGATTTCCAACAAGGAAGAGATTTCTTTCCACATGAGTGGCACTGAGGCTGTCATGGCCGCAATCCGTCTCATTCGTTTCAACACTCGCAAGAAGTATGTTGTAATCTTTGGAGGTGCTTACCACGGCTGGTATGACGGTGTTCAGAGTATGGCAGGCAACGAGCGTATTCCCGGCGATGTCATCACCCTCAAGGACATGTCTCCGGCATCTATGGACGTTATTCGTCTTCGCGCCCACGAAATCGCTGCCGTTGTGATCAACCCTCTCCAGGCATTCCACCCCAACGCACCACCGCCGAGTGACCTTGTGCTTGCTAGCAACACTCGTGGAGCCAGCAGCTCCACGCAGGCGTACAAGAAGTGGCTTGAGAGCATGCGTGAGACTTGCACCCGATGTGGAATTGTGCTCATGTTTGACGAAGTTTACACAGGATTCCGTCTGGCCCCTGGTGGTGCTCAGGAGTATTTTGGTGTTCAGGCCGATGTTGTGACCTATGGTAAGACCCTCGGTGGCGGCATTGCAAACGGAATTTGCTGCGGTCCCTCGAACCTCATGCGTCGCTCTGACCCGATCAAGCCCCTTCGTGTGGCATACGTCATTGGAACCTTTGCTGCCCAGCCTATCCTCGTTGGCGCTATGAACGTATTTCTTAAGTGGGCCACATCTCCCGAGGCTCGCGGTGAGTACGACCGTCTTCGCACTGACGTTGCCGAGTGGGTCAAGGATATTAACGCTCACCTTGAGAAGGAGTTCCCGGAGACTGCTGCACCTATTCAGATTGCCGCATATGCTTCTGTCTGGACCATCCTCTACAAGCGCCCTGGTCGTTACCACTGGATGCTGCAGTACCTGCTCAAGGACGAGGGACTCAACCTCTCCTGGGTTGGCACTGGTCGTGTCTCCTTCTCTCTGGACTTTAAGCGCAAGGACCTCGATCTCCTTACTGAGAAAATTGTCAAGGCGTGCCACCGCATGGAGAACGATGGATGGTGGTGGGTGGAGGACAAGAAGGAGCCCTCCAAGATCGCGATTCAGCTGTCTCTCGTCAGCGAGATTGTCCGCGCGCTCATCAAGCGTGTCTTCACCTTTTAAATCCTCGACATTTCCATTTCTATCAAGTTGACCCCTTTTTATTGAAATCAGCCCAAGATGAAATTTTGGAGTCAACAATTTCGTTCCAAGGCCACGTGCTACTCGTGATAGTGGGCATATAGTCTTCTGTCGTACCTATTCATGGCCGGTGCTCTGCTGTATTAGTTTGCGTGTTTGTATTCTTTGCAGCATTCAACTTTGCAGTGTAGTCTCAAGATTGCCCGATTTTGCATAGCCTTGGCCAACCCCCTGCCTACAAAAAGGACGAGTTCTCTCTTGTATTTCTGTAGGTTTACTTTGCATACTACACAAAATTATGATGATAATGGTAGCGGATCGTATAGCAAGGCAGACACTTGTATATCCACGTGTCTAACGGTTCTCGTCTCCGTCACTTTTGGTCCTGCGAAACATGCCTGCCAAGGTTTTTCCCTATATTACACCCCTCATATGTCAAAGAGTAAAGACTATAAGTGAGCATGCGTTGTCTTCCCATTTTTTAATTTGATTCATCATCACTTGAAGTATGTAATAAAACTCTTGCCCCAAACCTTCTCAAAAGGAAATCCCCAAATGTGGAATAGCACTGAGATTGCCAAGGATCATACTTTTCTCTCTTGTCACAGACTCCCAAGTATGAAAGATCTCCGGAAAATCATGGCTAGTACTTAGCAGTAGGTAGATGTTACTACTAGTCATAGATAGTTGTACTTACCTACATAATTGACTCAACATTGACCTTGAGGATTGTTGTGCATGCATTCTCCTACTACACTCAAAGCACAAGCAAAGTCTAAACATGGGAAAGTAGAAACGCCAAGAAAGCAGTATGCGCGCAGAGGAAACATCCACATCTCGCAAAGGAGACGGCACAAAAGCAAAGAAAGAAGCAGATCTTAGTAGTAAATGTGCGACACCAGAGCAAGGTCCTCAAGATTGGGAACAACTTGAGCGAGATCTCCAGCAAACTCAAGCGAAAGAATCCAGAACGAATTCAGATGCTGCCGAGCTGGAGCGAAAAGAACTATCAATGAAACAGGAAGAAGATGCTGTCACAAGGATACAACTCCTACAAAGCGCGCGAAAAGGTGTTCTCAAAGTTATGACTGAGATGCATACGGAACGAGGGTTTTTACACAAAGCGTTTCATCGCCACCAACCTCCATGGTTCGTAGGTGCTGGAGCCTGCATCCTCGGTATGCCGCTTATTTTTATTGTGGGAATAGCTGTTCTGGTTGGAAGAGCATTGATGAAAATCCCATGTATCGCTCGAAATGCGGTTGGATGGATTCCTGACGCTCTGCACGAAACATTGCATGTCATACCTGATATTGAATCGCTAACACTTCAGGAGTTTCTTACAAGACATGGAGAAGACTGCTCGCATTCATTGACTCAGGAAAACTTTGTTGAGACAGTTGCAAAGTCATGGGTATATCCTTGGCATCCTGATGTTCGTTTGTATTGGTTTGGTATTGGGCGGAAATGCAGCCCTGGTCCTAAGAGTGAGTACTTTGACGCTACAAAGCCAAGTATTATCTACGTCCACGGCTGGCAACCAGGAACGACGTTGCGAGGATTTCGTGAAACACTGAACTTTGTCAATCCACCTGGAACTAAATCGCCCATGCAAGACACAGAAGTTGTCGATTTATGGGTAGCCAAAGGTTATAACATAGGCATCTTTTATTGGAACCAATTAGCGGATGAGCCTACCGTCGCTGAAGCGGAACGAAAAATCTTCAATACTCATGATGGTGTGGGGCTACGTTGGCGGCGCCGTAACCCGGATGGAAGCACTATTTTTGTTGAAAGTTCCGGAATTTTTCAGGAAGACCATTGTGTAAGTGATATGCTAGTTAAAACCTACCTTGAGCATTTCAGCGTATCTGCCTCAACAACATATGGACCTGTCCATATTATCGGACACTCCCTTGGTGCGCAGCTGACTTTAGAATTCTGCCGAAGGCTATTGTTGAGCCAAACGCACTTTTTTGGTACACAAGGAGAGTCCCTTTGGTATCCCCAGCGCCTCACCCTCATTGATCCTTTTTTCACTCGGGGAACCAAAGACTATGGACCATTAGATGGCATATCTCCGTCGCAACGCATGACAGAGAATATCCACCTTGTTCGAGAAGCATTACCACGTTTATTAATTGAAACTTATGAAACTTCACTTATTGGGGGGGTCTCTTCGGCGGCTCATGCCCTCGCCTCAAGCGCCATACAATCTATCATGTAGTTGACATTCAACAAATTTCGTGGACAAACATTTCTTTACGACACTGCTGTTCACCATTTGTTTACATGTGTAGCTTGCTGCGGGAAGATCCAGTAAACTGGCGCTCTGATTCATTCAATGCAGCGGTGCCTTATGACATTATGATTGCAAAGATGCCTCCGCATGCGACTCACAAGGGTCCCATGCATGACCATCTCCGAGTGGATGAGGCTGCCCTAGCATCAGCGACTCACTGGATTGTGAACTCATAGCAAGCGGATTCTAAAGACTATGTGGTTGCTTGTACTGATCATTGATATGATGTTGAAATTGAAAATTTTGGTTTGTTCATAGGTTTAACATGTAAAAGGAAGAATTTTGAACGAATAATTGCAGAGAGTGCACCAATAAATGTTGTGAAAGTTGCTGCCAATGCTGCTATAAACTAGAGAAGGTGGAGTTTGGGGCGACAAAACCAAATCTAGAAGAATACACTAACAAGGTAATCAGTAAAGAGCAGAAATTCATGGCACTATCAGGATGCACCCTTGTCATATTTCCAACCTCGTATGAAGGAAGGAGGTACATGAAGAATGGCCAAAGCTATTACACAGCGAATGGGATGTCATAAGAGTAGAGAGCGAATAGTATCCTGTGCGCATACGCAGTGATCTGCACTGCTGAGCTTGAGCCGGAGGCAAATCTTGTATTCTACTTTTATGCCTCCCAGTAATACATTGATGAGGCGTAGAGAAGCGTCTCAATAATAGGCAAGTAAAACCAATCCGGGCAGTCATTCCAGCTAAACACAAACATACCCCACACAGTAAGGATAGCGCCTAGGTACTGAGGGTGCGAGAAATGGCTGTAGGGAAATTTGGTGCACCAAGGAATATTGCGTCCAAAGCAGGATCCGTAGCAAACACCATCAATGCCGATACGGTACCACACCATGGCATTGAGAATTTGACCAAAGATGAGGACTGGTACTCCGATGAGAAATTGCAACCAGCTTAGAGACGGCAGCGTGGTACCGTAATGTGTGTAATACCATGTGCTAAAGACGTACATTTGTACAAGTTTGAAGGCACGCACGAAGTTAAAGATCAGCTCAGGCTCCTTTTGCTTCATGCCCACCATTTGGGCCGCCTTGGCAACGGTCTGCGGCTTCTTCCACACGACGCCATAGGCGAGGCGCTCCAATGAGAGCAGCACTGCAAAACTAGCATAGTCCATTCTCCTTGATATAGTTGCCTACGTACGCAATGTCTTTCTCAGCAGTCTCGGCTGCAGTGCAGCGTTAAATGTCCTCCCAAGCTTCTTTGGAGTAAGCAAGGCTTCCCGTGGCCTTGCGAGCTCTTGAGTGAAAACGGTCTACAGCAACTCAAGGCGTGGGAATACGACTATGGGTGGAAAATGTCGGATTGCTGAGGTCCTTTGAAAGCCTCAAAGATGCTATTTCGTATATCTCATAAGACGCATAGATGTATGTATACCCTCCCCCTAGAACCTAGCACTCGTAGCTTACTGTGCTACCTAAGCTCTGAATCCGATTTTAAGATTAACTGATTGCAAAAATAATGCACTGCATCTAGATGCATTAAAGACATTTCTCACACTGTTCCCAATTGCTCGAATGTTTGACGAATCTTCTCCAGTATAGCCCCCAACCGAAAGACTGCAGCATGATATCCCCGTGAACGTGGGAGAGAATACGTCTTCACAACGGAGAGACTGACACTCTGCAACCTTTGCATTCATTCATTCATTCATTCATTCATTCATTCATTCACTCACTCATTCATGCTGCTTTGGCATTCACGGCGAGAAATTCATAACTCAAATAAACCAAACCTGCGACCTCAAAGCGGATGCCAACCTCGTGTGGGGACCGCGAAAATACTAGAGGCCCACAGTCCACGGATTGAGATCCGCCGTCGTTCTAACTACAAACTTAGCACTGCCTTCGCATCTAGTTGGAGGTCTTATATGCCCCCCGTGGGTCCCTCCAGCGAGGCAAGTATACTAATTTATACAGTGACGTCGGGGGGTATATTGTACATAAGGGGACAAAGCCAAGATGCGCTCCCGAGACGGGCCAAACCGCTCGAGACGGCGTCGTTCATCATCAACAAGATTCTCCGATCTTTATTGTTATTTAAAATTAAAGGCGATGTCTAGTTAGTAAATGAGGTAGTATGTACCTACCTGCCTACACGCTGTGCCGTATAGGCTGGAAATAGCCAGTCTACCATTGATAAAGGAACTAATTACCTTCGCAGAGTGAGCGTATTTGGATTGATCGGCGATACATGTATTCCATTTGAAGAGTAATTGAAAGAAACCCTTTAATTTTTTTCATTTCTATGGAAAAGGCATTACAAAACACTCGTAACGGCGCCACGGTAACTTCAACTACTGCTTGAAAGGCAGCTTGGAAGTACAACTGGTTTCAATTGCAGTCTTGCCAGTGGACTGGGCGGGATTAGGCTGCCTTCCTGTCTGCTTAGATTCGAGGCCTCCAGGTTCCATCAGTTTGGCACTCGGGCTGTAGACGAAGGAGTGAGGCGTTGCTTTCGAATTGCCTTTCATTGGAATTACCTAACCAAGATCCTCCTTGCTACACGAAGGATCGAACCATTGTCCACCTGCCGGCCATATAGAGAAACGCGACAGTACCGTACCTATGGCTTTTGTGGCAAAGTTTAAGTCGGCGGATCAGCGTGTTTTATTCGCACAGACCACCCAGGAATCTTCACAATTGCTACACTGCACCTGAAAGAGGTCAAATTATCTTTTCCTGTCGCTGTATGCGACGCCTTCATCAGGTAGATGGTCTGCTACAGCAACCGCAGTTTGTATGGCTTTTCTGTACCTGACAAGCCAAGGGAAACTAACTAGCTCCCTAGCAGAAGAAATGATTATTATGCTCAGGCTTGCTTTCTTTCTATCAGAAGATGCCAGCCGCCTTGATGATTCATAGGTACCTTATCGATGTCTCTGCCCAAGGATAACAATATTGCCACGTACCCCTCGGACCTATAAATAGCAGCTAGTTTATGGGGCGAGCAGAATCTTCTCTGGGCCCAGCCAGGCGTACTTTAAAAAAGGAAGATTCCAGCGAATCTAGTGCAAAACGAACGGTCACGTGGAAGGCGAAAAGCGCGTGGACGGGGACGATGGTGCAAAGGCACGGAGGCGCTGCATGCCCCCTCCCGGATTTTAATTATTGTTTGCTCAACTTTGAGTCTTTCGTGTTTGTTTATCATTTCTTTCTTTAAAAGTAGTGGTTCTGACTGAATCTAGTGTGTTCGCTGTAGGTGAGATTCGACAAAGGTTTGATTGATACTTTCTCTTTCATTAAGAATAATGTTTTAGGGAATATAGGATTTTTCAGGAAAGTGATATGAAGAACAAATGTGGCAGGAAATCATGTCGTCAAAAGACACGCTAGTGGTACCACCGGTCCGGTATATAGAGTAGTGGCACCCGCCCTTAATATGGGATGAAGAGGCTTAGAGCACAGCATGAAGACAGTAACTGGGCATCGAAAGGTCATAAATCTTCTCTTGGAGAAATCTCACCTGATGGTTTGAACGACAGGGGAAACTCTTGAGAAGTTTAATTTGAGACTTGATAGTTGTATGCACTGATGAAGATAATAGTTTTAGAGCGGGTATTTACTTCAAACAACAAGGTTTCTAAAAGAATACTGTCGAATGTGTCTGTCGCATGCCTAGTAAAATACTTTTGCGCGCCTAAAAGGGTGCAGATGGGTTCGAGATTGAATAAAGATTACGAAGGAAAAGACACTTCACCTACGCAGACCAAATTCGCATTCTCGAGTTTATTTTGACCATTCGCTAATTTCAGGAATGACTTACAACAATGAATTCTGCTCGGAACCAATTTTCTCACAATCTTCCCGATGAAATTCGCCTCACAGAGGTCTTTGAATGTGTGTCAAATTTGCGACTTTTAGGAGCTCCGAACAGACCCGGAATCCCAAAGATGCCTGGAAAAGGAATCTTACCGAGCAAAATTTGAAATGTGCGAGAATTGACTAAGTATCTGTTAAAAAGTTAGATAAGCAAAAGTTTTCCAGTAAAATTAGATCATTTGCATTTTAGATTTTAGATTCTAGCGTGTTGCTGTATCTCAATCAATTAATCACACTGCAAGATCTTAAACCCATTTGCTAGTTTTCTAGACGGTGAATTTAGATGTATTTCCAAAATTGTGCCTCCAAACGATTCACTTTATAGGTTATTGTTTTTATAATTTGCCTGTCTAAGCTTTGATTATTGCCTTTTAAGATACTGTTATTAAGAGTACTCCCCAGGAGCAGTGATAGATAGACGCGCATAAAGCTGCTGCATATTCTTCATACTAACAATCATTGCGACCTGTACAGGGGTCGCCTTGTTATTTTGTATCTACCTATTATTGATAGTAGTAGGTAGGCACGGTGTAAAAAAAAAATATCTAAATAGGATTAGCGAGTGATGTTTCATTTCCCATTTCCCAAACAAAAACCGGCACAAGCTTGCCCCTGCTTCGCAAACTCACGGAAGGGACGATTCCCACCTAACGCAGTCTACATTTGACAACAACCTCGGTGGTGCCTGTGCCGCGTATATCTGGCTTAGAGGATGTTCGACACGATGGAATCGATCCCGTTTGGCGCCATCTTGGTCGCTTTGACCATGGTAAGCTTTGTGCGTCTTCGCAAAGCTGGCAAAGCGCACCTTTTGATGCCACACCAGTTGAGCATCGGAATCGCTTCTGGATGGACTGCTCTCGCCTCTGTGGCTGCTGCCATGGGTTTCCATCCTGAGGCTGGCCCCCAGGACCAGATGCACTTGCTTTTGGTCTTCTTGCCGCAGCAATTCCTTTACGCGCTATCTCTTTGGACACGCAATGAAATTGTCTTTGCAGAGCTCGGCCTCACAACCACGGCACTGGGAAGCACTTTGGCTGTCATTTTCTTGCAGGATAGCGGACTTGCAGAGGCCTACGAATTTGGTGCTGTTATCTGTGCAGCGCTTCTCGCGTTCACGCTCTTGCCCAAGCTTAACATGCGACTCAAGGTCATGTTTATTCTTTGGGGACTCATTCTTGGCACTGTTCTTGTCACTGGAAAACCCACAGTTCCGGTGGTCATGATGCTTATTATTGAGGAGCTCTCTCTTCTCAACGTCAAGATTCAGTATCTTGGTGACGAGGAGGGCGCACGGAAGCGGGCTGAGTAAACAAACAATTGAGCCTTGACGTTACTTAATAACGTAATTATGTATGTGTTCGTTCCAAGCGGGTCGCTTACTTCTCTCCGCATTTGGATAATTCCAATATGGGAAAGGTATCTTCGAAAACATAATCATCGTAACCCAGAAGAAAGAAATCTATAAGTAATTTAAAATCCGCCTTCTATTTTCAAGATTTTCTCTTTGATGAATTCCTTTGTCGTAAGGCACCCATACATTCAATCGGCACCTTTCGATAATGATGCCGTCTTTGCTTGATTCTACACTCCGGTCCGCAATGTGAATACAATTGAGAATTTCGAGGGAACGCGTTGTTTCAAAAACACCCAACGAGTTGCACAACTGTTTACTATAGAAATCATGTTCTTGACAAGGGGTAGGCGTACATAATGATGTCGAATTTGCTGGCTTCTACTTTCCAGCCTGCAATGCAAATACATTTGCGAATACCGCAAGGACATTTGTTTCCAAAAAGGCGAATTAAGTTGCTAATTATTTGCTATAGAAATAATATTCTTGCACATGGATTAACTTTCATGGGGGGCAATGACAGGCAAATCCCATAGCATGCATAAATTGCACCACAATAGATTTAGCGTGCAATGGGATGTGTTGTCTCATGTCTGTGAGGTTTTGTCTTATGCAGGGAGAGGCGCTCTACGAAGCTATCCTTTATATTCACTATAACCACAACTCTGAAATCATCTATTTTCCTGCGCTCCAGTTACTTGTTTTTCAGGATCTCGAAAATGCCGACGCTAGGCATGCGCATTATTGCTTTGTTCTGTGCTAAAACCCTTAATTTCTCCAATGAAGCAGGCAGCAGCGTGGCTCATCTTAGAAAAGTTGTACTTCTCATGGAGGAGTCCAGTGAACACAAGCAGCTAACTACCTGCTAAGTGAATGACCTACCTAGTTTGCTGAGCAAATGTTCGTCATCAACTGGGGATCTACGGATACCAATAGGGGTGCTTAGGACCTTTTACACATACGCACTAAGATACACATCGATTATTCATGACGTCGCCATTGCAACTCGCATCGAACATGCCTTTCGGGCCCGCGAACTACGAATATATTACGCGGAGTCCTCTTAGTTTAGAAATGTGATGTGTGCACGTTGGGACTAATTCGCTCGACGAAGCTGCTCTTCTGTGCCCTGATTTCTCCGAGCTCCAAGAAAGCGAAGCGCCTTAGTTGTAGCTTTTACCTTAGGACTCAGAGGCCTCCTTCGCTAAATTACTTTACTTTACCAGCAAAAAAAAGTGATCAATTTAATGTTATGTTGATGTGTGGCAGAATAAATCTAGAGGATAGATGAAGTGAGCGCTCTTGCTAAGGCGTGCCCCGGTCTTCTCCACGGTCCACGGTTTCCACATGTCCTTCTGTACTTTCGTATCATAGTTTTCAACTTTCTCAAGCCGATCTCTCTGTGTAACCTTTGTTTATTTTAAAAACTAATCCTTCAGAAGCACGCTTAATCTATATAGTATCCCTCAATGTATAAGTAGGTCAAAGCGTCTCCACAGTAGAGCAAATGGCAGCACAACTACATTATAATAGCTCCATTGGCAGGATACCAACCTCTGGCTGCTCCATGCTCAAATCAGAAAAGAATAAAAATTAGAAACTGCTGTGAACAGCAGGGTTCACAGACTCACGGACTCAAAGCAATCCGCATGCACTTTAAATTAAGACAAGCTAGCGAGAAGTATGGTATTATGGTCTTGCCTTTCCCATGAATTTCCGTCGCAGCAGCGTTGTATTATGTGTTAAGAATGCACCTCCTTTTTACATGCGACAGCAACACTAGATAATACTAAAGAAGCAGCAACAGACAAAGCAAAGAGAAAGAGGGAAAGAAATAAGGAAATAAAGAAACTGAAGAGGAAGTCAAGACAGAATAGACAAACAAACAAGCGTACAAGCAGAAACCAAAACCATCGCCGATCGAAACCGGCGGTAACCATATCGCGAGCGTCTGGTGATTCTGCGAAGATGCTAGCGGCGTGGTCCCGCCTCCTGGGCCCTGGCGTCGGCTGCAAACCGCTTCGAGCGGCGGCTGCCCTGCGTGAGGGTCCAAAGAGTGCCTTCGTGCGCGGCCTCGCAAGCGCCAAAAACGGCGACGGAGCGGACCAAAACCTCGCCAAAGACGGCAGCAAGAATGGTTCTGCAAAGGGCACATTTCTTCCTTTGGATTCGCAAAGGTCCCGGTACGACCGTGCGATGCCTGTGCACGAAACAATTCAGGGCGGGTATATGCGAGGCAAAGACGCTCACGGGAGACCAAAGACGCTGAGTTTGGACTCCAAGCTTCGGGTGATGAGGCTTTTGGAGACGATTGAGAAGACGGACAAGGATGAGCACGACCTTTTCGCTAAGAGATTCGCGCAGTTCAAGAACAGATCTCAGTTGGACTATCAGGAATTCCTGCTGGCAGATCTTGATGGAGACGGCAGAGTTAGTAATGCGGAATGGGAGGAGTTCCTTCGAAAAAAGGCCCTCGTCGAGGCAGGGCTCTCATTCAAGGAGCCAAGTGCACTAAGCATTGAGATCCCGATGTCCATTCAGCAGTTTACAAGGATGGCGGACGAAAACGAGGGTCTCCACGTGTCCGTGAATGGCATGCGATATCGCCTCTCACTGCAGCCAGAGGGTCGTACCGCCGATGTCATTGAGCACAAGCAGGAGCGTCTACACGATACTTTGGTGGAACTCGCCTCCATGGAAAAAGAAAAAAGGCCCCTCGATTCCCAGGCAGCCCGGCACACGAGGCGAGTGCTAACCGTCTGTCTAATGTATCTACTTTCCCAGGCGGCAGTGATCGCAAAATTAACATTCTTTTCTCGCTTTGGATGGGACGTCATGGAACCTATTACATACTTTATCACCTTTGGCACGGCAATTATGGGTCTCGTTTTCTTTCAGTATCACAAAATTGAGTATTCATATCCTGCCCTGGCTGCACTACTCACCCAGCGCCGCGCAAACAAATTGTATGAGCGCAACGGGTTTGATTTCTCGCGGTATACAGAGCTGCAATCGCTTGCACTCAAATACGAGCGTCAGCTTCTTGTGTTGCAGCCCCCTCGCTCTTTGTGGCCTCCATCGGCACTTGCAGAAAACGATCGCATCTTGGCAATCCTCAACGAAGATATGAATGCGGCACAACAGTCTTCGTCCACGGATGGTAGCGACCCTTCCACGGCCACGAGCAATCCAGGCCTTCACGCTGAGGCTTTGCATAATGACGCGAGCAATAATGTTAACAACAGCAAGAACAACTAGAAATGACTTTAACACTGCTGCATGGCCAAGAGCAAAGGTGCCGTGGCTGCAGCAGTAATGAAAATGATGGCAATGTTTCTTTTGAGTATTCCGTTCTGGAAGCCAAGAAGCTGCCTAAACTCTTTTCATGTCTCTTTCTGATCATGTTTCCTTTCCTCAGTGCAATTTGTGTTTCTTTATATCAAAGGTATGCACGTGTTCATGAATGCTGCTGAGGCTGACGACCTAATCTTCTGCTGATTTCTTATGGCAAAGTGTTTCCAACTTACTCTAGTGGACCAATTTATGTTGAACAGGATTACACCTGGTGTTGTGCTCCCAGCAACAAATTATTGACGTGGTCCTGTAGCATCTTTTCTTTTTCAATTTCACAAGAAGGCGGTTCATAAATCCGGACAACATATGCAAACAAAAATACAATATATAGGAGCAAATCTAAATTCCTGCCCAACGTAGGCAGTCACCGATCAGGGGCACCACGCACCTCACACTCGGCAATTAACCTTACTACTACTCAAATAGTTAAACCTCTTTTGCAACCAAGAAAGATCTCATTTGAAAACGAAAATATCGGAAGATTAAGAAAATATCCATGTTATACTTGGCGAATCTTGATGTAAACACACACCTGCTTTCCTTGCTTACTGTTTTCGGCTCACTGCACCATACAGTTCTTACAAGGTAAGGCTTGTAGCTACAGGATCAGCTTTATAACTAAAAACAAAACAATACAAAACAGGTGTTTACAATCGCAAATATACCTAATAAAACTCACAATGCGTCATGTTTCAAATAAAGTTTGACGACTGCCTTCGCTTTCTATTGTTAATTACTTCTTTTTCTTCTTGCCTCCCTTTTTCTTCTTTCCACCCGCCTTGGTCTTCATGTATGCTTTATAACGAGGTGCTTTGATAGGGTGAGCATCTGGTAATGCATTCGTTGGCAAACCCTTAAGGGTTCGATTGCGGTGGAATGCAAAAAACTTTTCTTCGATTGACGCACACTTAGGAGGCCCTAAAAGCTCCTGGGTTTGAGCATTGCCGAACTGAAGCTCTTTTAGCCAAAACGCGGGGTTGTTACCAAACTGGTCTCTAGCCAACAAGTCGGCACCAGCACAAACTAGCAGATGAACAATATCCATTGCATTGGATCGCACAGCTAGATGAAGAGCAGTGAAACCACTATTCTGGTCTGGAAGGTCAGGGTCTGCCCCATAAGCAAGCAATAGCTCAACAATATCTGGAGCAGCATTAGATTTACTAATACACGCCAAGTGCAATGGTGTGAAGCCTCCGACTTTACTGTCTTCGCGCTTATTAATGATTCTACGACGGTCACTTTCATTTGTGTTTTCGTACAAAAGGCTGAGCAATACTTTAGCTGTGCGAACATGGCCTTTGGCACTACAGACATGCAGTAGAGTTGTTAAATTTGGCCCGTAGCCCTGCGCCAAGTCAACAATATCCTTGGCCCTTTGCTGCTGGAGTCTAAGGACACGGCCGTCTTCCTTGGCCTCTATTTCTTGCTCATGTCCTGATTTGGTTGACCAGCTCCACTTGGCCTGATCCGAAACTAAATCAAGGACTTGGGGAAGATTTCCAGTCGCGACGGCATGATAGATCAAATCCTCCATTCTCGTGCAGGTCTCTCCCCTTGCTCATACCAGTGAGCACAGTTTGTTCATCGTTTACAATTCCAAACTTCTTGGAGAACCCTTGTGAAAATATATCTTCATGGGTGAGGATTTTCGGGAATCCGCGCATGCAAGCTGTTTTCACTTTATTCTAAATTTGTACATAAGCATTGAATTCGCAGGTGTGCAACAAAGCATTGTTGTTCCTATTTTTAAAATGTACTTCCACTAAGACTCCCATACCTGTGGTGTAACGGATATTTTTTTAAAAAAAAAATAGAACAGAACATGGAATGAAGCAGAAGATATACCTAGCCCAACGATATGTGCTGTGAACAAAAAAGAGCGAGAGCGCCTAGTAGTTTGAAAACAAAGCTACCTTGCTTTTCATGGTTCGAATAAAACCGAACAGATAATTCGCCCCGCTATCCTCTTAGTAACATGATTTGTAGCAACAAAGTTTAGCGCGTACTAAGCCGTCATTCGCTTAAGAAAGGAAATCTACTCCGAAGTCAAGTCTAGCCAAAATGCTAGCTCGTTTGTTACTGCGGAACTGAATCTATAATATAGCACGAGCTCGCGTTCTCACAAAGTTTGCGTCAAAGATTTATCTTCCCCGCACCGGCGTGCAAACTTGGGTAATCTAGAGCCTTCATTTTATAACTTATGTTGTAAAGGACTAAATTGGCAAGATGGCCATCTTCATTAATTCTATATGGAAAGACTGTATCTTATAAGAAAACTTTCATCGGCTGGTCAGCTGGTCGGCATCCTGAAAATTAACTATTTTTAATCAACAGTTTTCAACTTTGACATGCCGCCTTTAATTTGGGGAATTTAAGTTATGTTTTCGTTACATGAAACGAAAGAGGTTACACTCTTTTCGGCTGGGACTAAAAAGTGTAATAAGTTTCGGGTGAAAGATTTCTTTCAAGTTTCGAGTTGATTTCATTGACACATGTTTTGAGCGAGAAAGGAGTTCGAGGGGCATCGTGAAGCTGCTTGAGGCTGGCGAGGAAGTAGCTTTCTATACTTTGCATCAACAAAGTCAGCTGTGAGCCTAACATCTTGATGTTCCCCGAACGCCAGACACTTGAACAGTTTGGTTTTTGCGATGGTGGTGGACTAACTTGCAATGTGAGGGAAAGCGATTACACAAGTCGATCGGACAGGACCTCAAGTGCACTATACTTGATAGTAGTTTGAATATAAACAGTATAGCAAACCCTTTGTAAGTAGGTTATAGCCCATGAATAAGTAGGTTATAGTGAACGGAAAGTACCTAGGTAGGTACCTAGTATCTCCTTACCATGCTTGGGAAGGATTGAAATCTAGCAGACCTAAGACAGCGACGACCTGGACACGCCAAACAAGCTCGAGGGAAGCGCACGAAGCAGACCTCTAACACTCACGAGATCTTGAGGATTTTGCAACTTACGGTGCGACTATCAACGTTTGCGAAGAGTTAAACAGCTGAAGCAAGATGGGAGGTGACAACGAGATTGTGGAGACGGAGCCATTCCTCAACAAGTGGACTGAGCAGAAGGTTGCGTAAGTTCATATGTTCGCAATATACGAAACCATCTCTGTGCATTCGTGTGCATGATTTGGCTCTCAGAGCGTAAGGCCTAGCTTGGCTGCTCTTGTTCTTAAACCACTGAACTTTTTACTAACGCGGGATTGCTTGAATTCCTACCATGATTCTGCTCTATGTGTTGTCTGTCTGATTGATTCATCTTGTCGTTATTTGTGTCGATGTTGACCATACATTCTTTTGGGGAAGGAATTGACTTTTTGCTTTTCATGTGACAGTTACAACAAGCGTGATTTGTTGCTGTATGCTGTTGGCATTGGCAGCCAGGACCTGAACTTTACGTATGAACATGATGATGACTTTGCGGCTTTCCCAACTTACCCCATTGTACTGACCTTCAAGGGCACAGATCAGGATGTTGTAGACTTCCCTTCTGAGGCTATGGGCGAGGGCCCTCCGATGCCTCCTTTGCCTGGGATCAAGGTCGGTCTTGATGGTGAACGTTTCATCGAGAAGCTTGCGCCCCTTGACCCTGAGGGAGGAGAGCTCACCGTCAAGGCTCGCCTTATTGGTGTACACAAGCGCGGATCTGGTGCTTCTGTGGAGCGTGAGGATCTGATACAGGATGCCAACGGCAAGACTTTGTATCGTATTGTCTCTGGCTCCTTCCTTGTCGGTGCCAAGAACTTCAAGGACTCTGGTGCAACCAACTCTGAGAAGGTTGATGTACCGAACCGTAAGCCTGACGTGACTATGGACATGCCAACCAGCGAGGCTCAGGCCCAAATCTACCGTCTCAGTGGCGATTACAACCCGCTGCACATTGAACCTAACTTTGCCCAAATGTCTGGCTTCAAGAAGCCCATTCTCCACGGTCTTTGCTCCTTGGGTATCACTACCCGCGCTGTTGTTGCTGCATTTTGCGACGGCAAGCCGGAGAAGTTCCGTGCCATCAAGGCTCGCTTTGCCAAGCCTGTTCTTCCTGGAGACACCCTGGTGGTCGAAATGTGGAAGGAGGGCGACAAGGTCATTGTCCAGACAAAGAACAAAACCACCGGTGATATTTGCATCAACAACGCCTATGTTCTGCTCAACCCTGAGTCTAAGCTCTAAGCGATTGCTTACAATCGAGCTTTCTTCCTCCGTTTTGACAAATCGGAGTCGCATTTTGTGAATCTCTTCATTTATCTATGTATGCGACCACCCAAGGCTGTTCTCACTTGAGCACACAAACGTTCACCATTCAATTTCCTACGAAAGGCCTTTCATTATTCAGGTGGTTTGCGGGACACATCGTAATCATATAAACTTTCTTCTACTTTCAATTTGATTTGATTTCTTTTGTAGCTCTGGCTTCATTCAGAATTAATAAATTACTAAACGTTGAAGAGCTTGTGATCATCAAGGCGGTTCGAACGACCTGACCTATACTATTGTTGAAGACAACTTAGCGGAGCCAATACTAAGTTACATGAGTGCTTAATCTCAATTGTGATCATCAAGGCGGTTCGAACGACCTGGCCTATACTATTGTTGAAGACAACTTAGCGGAGCCAATACTAAGACACATGAGTGCTTAATCTCAATATGTGTTGCGTCATTTCCATGGAAGTTGTTTTGCTTTGAGAGGTTTTTGTTCATGGTACCTAATCAAATATATGAAATCGTCTGGAGTTTCCTTAAGGATTGTCTGTTAGAAAAGAGGAAATCAAAAGTCAGGTAAAAAATTGTGGTTTCATGTGTTCTGTGAAATGTGAAGTTAAGATAGAATTATGTCTTGCGATACCTGCTTTGCGGCGTCTATCCTTATCTGTGAAGGATGCCGATTGCAGGACACAAGTAAGACGGAACGGAACGCAATTACATAACTGGTATGTAACTTTTGTAAAATGTAAAAGGACATAAACCGCCGTACGAAGGCGACGTCTCGCACGCGGAACTAAGCAGGTCTGATGTGTTTTTGAGGGTGGTATTGTCTAGTGCTTCCCCGCCCATCTCGTGGTGGGTGGCTTCAAAGGGCACTAGGAGATAGTAACAGGACAAGAGAGCCCTGCCCCGAGGCAATTTCTCTTTGCAGAAGGACGGGCACTTGACACCTCCGGGGCGTCGCAAGCGATGTAATATCTGTATTAAATACATACCTTCAATTTGACTACATGCGCTAAACAGCGCGACTGGCTTCATGTGAAATGTGCGCGCAGGTGAAACGATAGCAGTCAAAGGCTGAAAAAAATAAATGGAGCGCATCGATACTACGCGCCCTCTTCGGGCAACTGGACGGTAGGTACGGCGGGGGCTGGAACGTAGAGTTGAGTCCCCTCTGCTTGCCGTCAATGCCAGGAAAAAGATGTAGAGTCAAACATGTAGGCTGGCAAAATAGGGTTTGGGTTTGTGTAGATGAGCGTGGCTCATTGGTTCTTTGTGTATGTGTGTGCAGACAAAGACTCCGGCGTCTACAGCAAAGAGGTCTTTTATAAGGCTTTTCTGCTTCTGCTCCTTCTTGCGAGCTATCAAGATCTCCAAAGTGTCTTGAAAGTGGACAAGATCTCAGACATACAGACGAAGAAGGCAATGAACAGCGACGCAATGATCTGGATAGAAACGTTGAAGGAACGAATCAGATAGATCAGATAGATATATGGATGGAAAGATAGAGGCATGTATGTGTCTGGGAGAGTCATATTTGTTCAATTTAGATCCCAGTTGAGGTCCCTGGAGCCGCCTAAGGCATGGTGGGCGCGTCTGAAATAGCGTTTCCTCCGGACCCGGCGTCTTCGAGGTATTTATTGCTCTGATGGCGATTCAAGAGCTCTCTTCGGCGAGCGTTCATCTGATCGATTTTCTTCTGATGGCGCGCCTTGAGAGCTGCTGCCTGCTCCTCGCGGTCCTCGGCGCCTGACTTCCAGTGCTTGTACCCCACGTACGAGCCCAGTACTCCTGCGGCTGTGAAGGTCACGAGGCCCCAGCTCAGCGACTTTGAAGTGCTCATGGCGCCTCGAATTCCGTCCAAACTTGCAAATTCAAAACCCAAAGTCAAAACCCAACTCTCAAAACCCAGAGAAGGAGGGGGAGAAGGGGAGGGGGCGGGGAGACTTTATGCCTCGGAAGGAGGTTATTCGCACACAACAGCCCTCCGCGGCCTCTGCTTGCTCCGCCAAATCTTCGCGTCCCAGCTGCTGAGGACGCCGCGTGCTTCCCGGTCTACTGCTGCCTATTTTCTGGCCTCTTCTGCTTCTTTCTTCCTCTTTGATTCTCCGGTGCTCTGCTTTGGTCCCTGTTACCTCCATCTTTTAACTAGCTCAAGAGAATAAAACTTGAAAGTTTTGAGTTTGCATTTGTTGTAGTACTCTGACCCCATAGCAGCTCCTACTGCCCACCTACACCTACATTTCTTTTAAAGATTCAAACAAAACTAAAAAGTTCATGGTCATCGCACAGAACTACTTAACTAAGGGAAATGCAGTACTCACTCAAAGAAGAAGGAAAGTAATCAAGGGGGGTAAGCTATTCGAATTTCGAGGGCATTGATTTGCAAAGGAACGAACATCGCTGGGCACGAAGGGCCATAATAACCGACTTGCGGGCGGCTTTGCCTACTGTGGAGCCCGAGCATCTACAATCGAGAAACCGAACGGCAAGTGGACTTTACGCTTAACTCCACGCCGTGCACTCCCTCCTCCCTCACTCCCTCACTCACTCGTTCACTCATTCATTCATTCATTCCCTCAGTGAAAGAACATTGACATGCTTTCTCTCAAACCCCATAGTAGTGGATAGACGCCTAGGCGCATAGGACATAGCTACTGCCGGCTAGGTCCTGAAAGGAACGCCAAACGAAACAAAGAAAGAACATTGGATTCTAATGATAGTGGAAAAGCTCAGCGCCGGCGCGGATGCAGGTTTCAGGCAGCGGCAAAGGCAAGGTGCTCCGCCTCTTCCCGCCCTACGCACCACCGCAGGGGATGCTCGCTCTCAAGCTTGGCCAGGTTCTGGGACCAGCCTCGAGGGAAACTGAGCCCTCGCCGGCGAGTTTCTGCGGCTCCAGGAGAGAGAGAAATAGACAAACAAACAAACAAACAAACAAACAAACAAACAAACAATTAAACAAACAAACAAACAAAGAATTTATCACAAACTCTGAACAATTTATACACTCTTTTCCTGACTATCTATTATCTGACTATCTGCAGACAATCAATCAAACAAAGACATCCATGAACTTGGTCGCCTTGGCCAAGTCCGTGTGCGCCAGAGCGACAGATCCCGTGGCCAGCGACGGGATCGCCACGCTCCAAATCCTCCCGAAGCCAGCCTACGCTCATCGACGGCGATCACGACCGTCGTATGAGAGCGATTGCGTATCTGTTAAATGCCGCTTCGTCGTCGTCGTCTCGGCAGCAGAGGTTAGTGCTAGAACGAGAAGGCCCTTCCTCCTTCCCAGCCAGAGGAGCATTTCGTGGGCAATGGGTACCTGAGTGAGCGAGCGAGCGCCGCGCGTAACCAAACGCGCAGACGGTTCTGCATTTGCAAGCTCAACCGAGTTCAAATCGAAGTTGTCGTGAGCGAATTTGAAAAAGCGCTGCGAGAAATTCAAAAATTCATTCGAACCGTTCGAAGTTTGCGAATTTCAAATTTGAACTAAACTTTTAAATAATAAATAAATAAATAAATAAATTTATTTATTTATTTATTTATTTATTTATTTAATTTGAAACTGAGACGGCAAGTAAGGGAGGAGAAAGAAGGGAATCGAAGGGCCAAATTCAAATATCTCTCACTCACTCATCGACCAAAGCGCAAAGAGAGAGAGGGCCGAAATGCGCTGCACTCCACCTCGTGCTGGTCCACCGGCTCGCTTGCGCCTTGCTTGCTAGGCTGCCTTTGCGGAGGCGGCGAGCGGCGGCGGGAGCCTTGGCAGCAGCAGCCGCAGCCGCAGCCGCCCGTGGATAAATGGCTGGCTGGCTGGCTGGATGAATGAATGAACGAATGACATCGTACGCTTAGAGGTTCTGGGTTTCCGAATCTCAGTTTTGGCGCCCATACAGTGAACCCGGAGGGCTCTGAGATTGACTGAGAGGAAAACACCAGACAAACACGCCTTCAGGCCAGCGAGCAAACAGGCTAACAGGCAAACAGGTTGAGGGGGCCGAGGCAAGACAGCTTGCTTGGAGGCTCGAAGGCGTCAAGGTCTCGAGGCTGGCGGCTCGGATCCGGGGGGTTCGAAGGCGAAGAATTCTACAAGCCAGGAAACGAGAAAGAAAACCGAAAGAAATTGTTTCTTCGTGTTCTGTCTGGTGTTCTCTTTTGATGTTCTCTTTTGATGTTCTCTTTTCTTCTCCCCTTTACATGCAATGCAAAAAGTCAATGGTACTACTGCTTTTATTTTATTTTTAAATAGTACGGGGGAAAAAAAATAAAATATATATATATATACAAAAAACACTCATTTTTCTGTAGTAATAAATGAAAAGGCCAGTGTACCGATAGGCCATGCGGGTTCTCAGTGAAGTCGTAGGTACTTTATTTATAAATAAAGAAGCCGTGCATGTCCAGAGCGGGCGTAGCGGCAGCTGGACGCCTGTCGTGGAGCGCTTCGCGTCTTCCTTAAGCAGCACAATGTTTGCAAAAGAAACGCGTGGCCAGAGCTCCGTTTCGATTTTCATCTCATACTTCAAGTTCTTCTGATTATGGTTCCTACATTTCGACCCCCATTTCTTTTATCCATCTCTCACTTGGGTGTCCTCAGGACTCCTAGCGAGAACTACCCTAAAGTCCTAGAGTGCGGGGACAGGAGTTGGGGTTTTCACTGATTCTTATTGTACATGATATTTTTCATTTTTCCATCATCATCTTCTGTTTTTTATGACTAAAAGCCGCGTCGTTTTCCCCATATCGAGTGGTTAGGCTTGCTTAGTAATAGCTAGCTAAAGTGACATGGAGGAGAAGGCCTTCAAAAGCTTAGCTTTCTTTTTCCCCTTTGTACGCACAGATAGACAGAGTAGTTAGGCGTGTAGCTAGCAGTGCCTACTACGATCTATGTAGTTTGCAAATGATGAAAATGATGAAATGCAATGAATGATCCATGAGAACTCTAAGAAGGTACGCCGATTCATAATTGCTAGGCAGGGAAAGAAAGCCCACTTCTCACGCCACCAGCTCCAAAAAGTAGAGTAGGCTCGCGAAGGGACGTCGTGCGACACCAAGGCCCGAGGCTGGCCCAGGAGCCCCCAGGCTCGATCAAGGGACCTCGAGGGGCCCTCCCTGGCCTCGCCTGGCTGCCGTGACGTACGCCAGCCCCCCGCGCGACCCGCAGGTTCACGGCTCTTCGAAGAGTCACTGGGTTTTTACCACAGACGATGGGTCCCATGCGGTACCTTGAAGGGCCATGCAATGGTACCCGATTGGTACGTTATTTTGGGACGAAGGTGGGATGACCGTTCATGGACTGATTGATTTGGTTCATTTGCGCGGAGTTTGGGCACTGTGGAAAGGACGCTGGGGATGACATGAGCTTGGACCAAAGCGCACACGAGCACCAGCTTTGACAATTCTGAGCTTGTGTTGACCGTTGCCTGTGCGTTGTTTCCATAAGGATGGACGTGGGTGGACGTCATCTGCGGATATCATGAGTTAAGTCATTTCCAAAAATGAAGACGAAGAAAATGAATGACCTCCAAAACGAATACTGCTGCTACTGCTGCGAGTGCGAAAACTATCGCGCGACCGGGGGCGGTCAGGAGCAGGCCCTCCAAGCTCAAGATGGCCCTGGCGCCAGCACTCGCAAGGAAGCACTCACTCACTCCCAAGCTCTCGCGAAGCCAGGAAGGGCCTGAGAGAAGGAAGATGCCAAAACGAAACAACCGTATCCAAACGGAGAAATGAAACGATCAGACCTCCAAGGTAGCAGCAGCAGCAGCAGCAGCAGCAGCAGCAGCAGCAGGCTGGTCGGTAGCAGTGGCAACAGCAGTAACGAAGGGCGATTGACTCCGCAGGAGATGAGGAATCGAGCGTCTAAACAGGTCTCAGGAAATGAATGCGAAATAACAGGAACGAAGGCTTGTTTTGAAATTAAAATTGTTTCGACTCGATGGCCCGCCTAGTAGGTGCCTAGAGGTAGGTAGGCACCTAGGGGTAGTTATGCGCCCGTAGTAGTAGTAGTAATAGTAGTAATAGTAGTAGTAATAGTAGTAGTAGTAGTAGTAGTAGTAGTAGTAGTAGTAGTAGTAGTAGTAGTAGTAGTAGTAGTAGTGACAGTAGGGGGTGGGTATATGATGATAGTCGTCATGGAATTGAGAAAGATAGATCGAGATTTGAAAATTTGAAATGCTCTCGACGCTGACGCTGATTGGGGATTTCAAATGGCGAAGATAAAGCAGAAATAAAGGAGCATTGGCTGGAAGGGGAAGAGCGCAGAGAAGCGATGGAGATAGGCTCACCATTTGTTTATCGCGCTGCAATGGCGACTGGGCATGGGCGGAGAATGGGAGTGGACGAAGCCGGCAGGCGCTCTTTTTGCTAATATCTGGGATTTTTAGGAAACAATGAAGTCCTAGAATTTCAAATTGGTGGGAGAATCGAAAGTCATCTGGGATCCTATGCTGGACGCTAAACTTGAAATTCTCGACGACACCATGCGTTGAAGAAGGCAACCTTGAGCTCGGTCATGACTCCAGAACACACCTGTAGTTGCGGGATTCCAGGCTGCCTTGCGGGTTTATCGTGAGTCGATGGCTGCATTTCCGAAAAACCGGCTTCTCCGCAAACCTTGATGAGGCACCATGGACCGGCGGGCCTCCGGTAGCCGGCGGCCCTTTACACTACGTCTCCGATCAGAAGATGGCACCTCCCGTGAGATTACCAGTAGTTTTGCCGCTCCCTCCCGTCAGACGTCTCATTCTTCGCTTCATGAGCCCCGCCATGGACAGGGGCCGTCGCTCCAGGCCCAAGGCCGCCACGGGCACCACGACACCGCTCTGCGGACGCCGCTGGACCTAGGAGACAGCCCTTTAAGTGTTCCTCCTGAACTTCGCGCCCGCGAGCAAGTACCTAGCTCCACACCCTTGTCGCCGTCCTCCGGCGCCTCTTGCGGCACTTCTTTAGTGCCCTCCGGCATTGGGACTTCAGCAGCTTTCGCGACAACAGCAGATTCATCGATTTCGGGGTCCACAAGGGCTGCCGGGGCCCATGCAGAAGCAAAATTGAGAGCGCACACAGGAAGAGATAGTTCTATAGAGAAGGACAGGATCTCAGAGGCCTTTCGGGACCTCGAAGTTCCCAAGAGCGACGCGGAGGTGGAACGCGAACTCTTGGACAGATGGACGGCAAGGTCTGGCAGCGAGCCTGGGAGCGGAAGTGCAAAGTCAAACATGAATGAAAATCCTGATGCACATGACACATGGAAAAGGGGTGCAAAGGCAGCAGAAGGCATGGAGAATATTTTTGAGATTGATATGGGGCTGGAAGACGAGGATGAAGAGAGCTGGCCCCCGATCAAGACGACGAGATCCCAGACTTTTGTTGAAAGACACAAACGAGGCCAATCTCAAAAACGAACCTATGCACCCTTTTTAGTAGAGATGGCTTCGAAAAGAAGCGTGTGCAAGTGTCTGGAGGGAGCGCGAGGAATGCGACTTGTGTATGTGCTGTTTATGGCCGTGGGGATCTCAACTGTGATGTATTTCATGTATATTGGGGCACTCACTGCGGTGCCACTCTTCACAGATAACACCATTGATGTTACTCAGGTAGACAACTCTGAAAAGGGAACTGAAAACATTGACGCTTTTAGTGTAGATACTCCTATTTCAACGCCAGAGCAAGGCACTCTAGCCAAAGCCCATCAGTCTGAATACCCGTTGACAGAGCCTACCTCTGCACCTAGTAAGTCACCAACTTTGTCTTTAAGAAAGCCTGCACCAGCAAAACACCCACCAATTGCTGTAACAAAGACACCGACACAGCCTCCAAGTTTCCCAATGCCACACATACATGACGCTCCACCACCTGCAAAAACAGGCACTGGGCTTTCATTGCCCAAGACTGATTCTGTCGCAGATGCTGATCATCAACCAGTAAGCGAAACTGGCAGTATAAATGAGACAGGAAAACACGAAGAATCGCCCGCGTTTGCAATGCCACATGTCTACAATCCTGCGACAACAGGCAAGGAGCCAACATTGTCCATGCCAACAACTGATCAACCTGTGGGAAGCGACAGCAACTTCAATGCTGAAACTCCAAACAGACAAGATCAGTTAGACGAGTCCAAGCAAGAAGACCAATCGACGTGGACTCAGGATAACATAAACCATGCCGAACATGACTATCCACTTTTAGTAACAGGAGAAGGTCACGAGCATCAAAACAAAATTGATATTGAACAAGTAAATCAGTCACAGAACCAGCAGGATGACTCTGGTCAAGATGAGGATCAACAAGGCCACGTGGACCCTGAGCTTGCAGCGTTTCTTAAGAAGGTCCGCTTGTCCAAGTATGAGGACAATTTGTTTGAAATAGGAGTGGAATCTGTGGAAGATCTTCAACTCCTCGTCGACCAGGAAGTTTCAGAATTATATGACATTGGAATGAAAAAGGTCCACGTTCTTAGGTTGCGACAAGCGTTCGTTGTTTTAAAAAGTATGCCCTCGCCGACAGAGGAACCGACAGCCCGTCCAACGAATAAACCAACATTGAAACCAACATTGAAACCAACTACGAGACCCACTCGCAAACCAACCAGCAAACCGACGCGCAAACCAACCAGCAAACCCACACTGAAACCAACAATGAATCCAACAATGAATCCAACAAACAACCCTACCCCAATACCGACCCCTTTCGTTACAGAGCAATCATCAAGTGAAGGTATGACTGATCATACTTCAGATTTGCGTAATTCGATAGAACTTGACCTATCACCTGCACCTGACAGAACAACTGAGAATCAAACAGGAAATGAGAATATACCCCGGGATAGCTCGGAGTTAACACCCCCTCTCTCTGTTCAGAATTCCGTTCGGACAGGTGAAGACAATCAGGAGGAGAATTTTGTTGATGAAGGACAACAGAAAAGTTCATTAAAGGATGTACCAGTAGAAAGCATTACTCCAGAAACTAAAACCATTAGTACAGAAGAAAGAGTAAACCTGAAACCGCGTACCTCTGAAAACTCAGCTTCTAATCCTGCGTCCACTGGTCATGTTTAGAACTTCTTTGCCTCTTTCCCCATGTGACATGCTCAGAATATTTGACATTATTTTCACGATGCAACGTTGAACATTTCTGAATCACCATTATGTCGAACCTTAATTCAAGGAAACCATAATTTTGCCATAAATACAAAAATCAATACATCCTTTGCTTTTATTATTCCATATGGCACCAAGCCGAAACGTGCATTCTGTGAAGAATTAGTTTTTTTTAACTACTTCTGAAGTATCAGGTATAATATTTTCGTCATTATACATTTTAACCACATAAGGTACGCTGCTTTTAAAGGTTGTATTCTCAACTGGAACCTGGTACGAATAAAAGAGGGAATCTATTGTTTTGATAGTGTAGAACTACTTTATTCCTATCAGTGATATCGCTAACCTACCTATGGTCGTCAGTAAGCGTTTATCATAAAATACATATCGTTTTGATACCCCACAATACATTCTCACAAAACGAAAACTAGGCTAATGTCGCTGCTATTACTTGTATTTGAATAATCTAGATGCTGATCAGTAGGATGAAAAGAAGATGTTTGTAGGGTTTGAGAGAACTCACACAAGGGTTTATAAACTTGGACCTGAGAGTTTGGCTCCGTCATTTTTCTTTTTCATGATGAAGAAAGGACTTGGAGTCAGGACTCGTAACAGTGTCAACATTTAGTTCCTTTGCAGTGGTTTTCCAGTTAGGTTTGGGAGTTTTGGAATGCGTATTCCAGTATCCATTGTTCTTACAATGTAAGCGTCCAACAGTGTCTACCTAGGGAATCGTTTCGCGATTCGAGGTATACATGACAAAATCAGATGCTGATAGTAATTATTACGATCATGGCCAAACGATTGATTGAACGTGACTGAAGGTACACAAGATTTGCCTTACAATCCATCCATTCATTTCTCAACAATTCAGAATAAGCCAACTTCTGAAATAATTAGTGGTTGGTTTTTTATGTGCAAATTTCAGAAAACATATACGACGCAACTTCAATAGGACAAACAGTCAAGAAACTCGTGATCAACCCAGTCCATGATCAATTGAACTCTTCATAGCTCTGTCTGGTAAACTGTGGAACAGTGATAATGTATAGACTTTGATTTGGGCGGTCCTACACACAGAACCCAATAGAAGCAAATTTTTATATACTACTACCTCCTAAAATTTGCTTGAGCAAAACCTCTGTGCTATGCAATACATGATTTGTTCAAATAGACCTTTCATTTGCGGGTATGAGTTTATATAGGCAGCAAGTTGTAGCACTCCTGGCAGTCAAAAATCTGCACTGGTTTCAACGAAAAACCTCTGTCAGTTTCCATTTTAGAGGATGTCCTTGAGAAAACTGATATTGAATAATCTAGCACTCCGCAATATCAGGCAGCTGTGACTAGAGAATAACTTATTCAGTGCTTGGCTAACTTGGAAAGTTCACGGAAAAAATATGAAATTAAAAGAGAGGTATCGTGAATTGATAATACAACTATTCTAGCAATCCCGTCAATCTCGTTGCAAGCTTATGAGGTCTATTGTAGTATGTAGTAGGTAAGCAGGACAAAGCTATGATACCTTTATCAGTGAGACTATATGTACATAACATAAACTTTGAAATAAAATGTGATTTTAAAAGGGTTTTAATTATTGTTATCTAATATCATCTATCTTTTAGAGTAGGTAGTAGGTGCATTGTAGAGCGGCGTAATTTTTTCTTTTTAATTGAACACAAATAATTTTAATTGAATGTTGAGAGCGAAAGGTAAATAACTTGAATATGGTGGAAATTATTGCAGATGCTTCTTTCATATTCATAATCCTGTAGCACATTAAAAAAGCTAATTAATAAGAAGCAAGAAGCCTATTTCAAATACCTAGGATAGACGAAGAAAATGCACTAATTCCCATCACATTCATAATTCAAAAAATTAATTTAATTAAAAAAAAAAAAACTAAAACTAAAAAACATGGTGCATGAGTAATTGAACTTACAAATCGTCGAACTTATAAAAAGGAGTGGGGAACTGTGAACAGCCTATTGATAAGTATTTTCAGTATGATATACATTCAGCTTGTACAATTGCAAAATTCCAGGAAATAATATGATCAAGTTGAACTACCAAATACAGATCAGAATAACATATAAACCTACTTAACAGGATTAATTGCAATTCCTATAGA
This sequence comes from Schizochytrium sp. TIO01, assembly GCA_004764695.1. Classification (NCBI taxonomy): domain Eukaryota; class Bigyra; order Thraustochytrida; family Thraustochytriidae; genus Schizochytrium; species Schizochytrium sp. TIO01. Next base: position 2,593,304 of record SMSO01000037.1, on the reverse strand, counting down.
CCAGTACATTTTTTTTACCTACCCTCAAGTAGTGCGAGAAGATATACCTACTAGCATTTTAAATACCTTGTGGTTGGTCTTGAAAGCAAGTATTTATTGAGTGAAAGAATTGTTCATGGTAGCCTCTGACTTAGGTACTACCATAATAAAGCCTCACATGCTCTGGTGGGTATTACAAACCCTCGATCGAAACCTGTACATATTATCAAAGGTCTGTAGATACGCTCGGTAAAGCAAAACCTCTTCAGCGCCAGGCTACAATCCTGCGTACGGACAATCTCCTGCTTTGCAGATTTGCCTGGAAGCCGCCACAGGTCCCAGTTTCTGATCTTGAGAGCGCCGGTAACGAGAAACAGCACTATCTACACGATGACTATCGCAGAGAGCATTGAAGCTATCAATACCAACACCACAAAGGTGGAGTAAGTTCATAGTTTGGCGTAGAGAAGGCGAAGTTGGGCATTCCAAGTCTTCATGTTTTTGAAAGAATCGTTACTCACTGGACCTACTTTGTTCATTCGATATGTGCAGTCTTAGCAACAACAACTTGAGTCTCGAAGATGCTAGAGCCCTCGCCGCGGCGCTGGAGGGCTGCAAGAACTTAGTACACTTGAAGTAGGTTTATTGGATCGAAGGTTGTATTGTACTTTTCTTGTAAAAGAAAGAAGCGATACAGACAGCGAGAACGCAGAAAACCAGATGGGTTCTTACCATGAGGAGGTCTCAAATGTAAGGCAACTAACTTATTCTGGAAATACGATCAAATGATGCAAACTTAGTCTCCATGACAACAAATTTGGTCCTGATGGTACCAAGGCCGTCGCCAAGGCTCTGGAGGGCTCCAAAAACTTGACTATATTATCGTGAGTTTCAAGAGAAATAAGGTGTGTGGTTTGTATTAGTAATTCTTGTTGGGAAGGCAACACGTAAGATTGAAAGCAGAATGAAGATTGATTCTCAGGGATTGTTTACCAAGGAGAGACTCAAAAAATATTGGCGTATCACAAACGGTTGAAAAGTCTGGGTGGTCAAAGTTAAAGTGCTGAGAACATATAGAAAGAAAATGATAAAGTTTAGAGAGCCAGACTCCTTTTGTGAGACATGAAAAGTTGGTGCATATGACTAACTTTCTTACAATACACAAACTGAGGATATGCGCATAGTCTTCAAAACAATAATATGGGCCCTGAAGGTGCCAAAGCATTCGCGAAGGTACTGGAGGCCTCCAACAATCTGACTAACGTCTTGTAAGTTTCAATGACAAAAAGCTGCGTGGGTTGTATTTGCAAATATTCGCTGAGAAGAAAGCAAAAGAGGTCGGAAACGAGAACGAATGCAGCTTGCAATCAGGTTGCGTATTAAGGAGAGACACAAAGAGATATTTGGAAAATGCAAAGGAGTGATAAAAATCCAGCGACCACGTTTGAAATGCTGATGAGAATGTAGTGTTAGGTTGAAGCAATGAAGAGATGCAGCGTAATTTGGTTTGACATTGATAATTGGAATGGCTAGCCGTTAACTAATTTGTACTGACAATGGACGAATGAATACACACAGTCTCGGGGGTAACGATGTTCGCGCTGAAGGTGTCACAGCATTTGCCAAGGCGTTGGGGAGCTGCAATAATCTGACCGTATTGGGGTATGTTTGATGGGGAAAGGAACTGAAAAGAGATACGAAAACATAATATAACAGCATCAAAAACTAGAAAGAATTGCTTTTTAGTGACACACTGGCGATTGAGATGAATTGCATGTGACTGACCCGTTTTAATTATGAATGTGGAGAGAAACACACAGTCTTCGAAATAATAACATCGGCGCTAAAGGTACTAAAAGCCTCGCCAAGGCATTGAAGAGCTGCAAGAAACTAACCAGGCTAGGGTAAGTCTCACGGAAGGAAAAGTTGTATTTAAGGAAAGAAGGTTGCTATTCCCGTCTGATAACAATCGAAAGGAGATATAAAACAGAGACAGCTCACAATAAGGTTACCCACCTCGAAGCGTCTCATAGAGATGAGTTCAAATCTCGAAAGCGGAGACAAACCTAGTGATCGTGAATGAGTAGAGAAGCAAATCGATCAAAAGAAGCCGTTTAATTTGGCTCATAAGTGCAATTGAAATGGAGAGTAGTATTTGGCTAACATTTCTTGACGTGGAGCGAACGAATATACACAGTATTGGGGGTAACAACATTGGTTCAGAAGGTATATTTTACCTTGTCGAGGCCCTGGAGAGCTGCACGAATCTAAAAGAATTGAGGTACGTTTCGTTCATAAAAGTTTGCTTAGATTGTTTATGTTGGATTTCTTGGGAGAGAATTTAAAGAAAAAGAAAGAGAGATCAATTACAAGTTTTCTTAAGACCTAAACAACCACTGTCGAATTTCAAGTTGGTCAAAAGTTCAGATCACCAGCTTTCAAATTTAAGTAGTATGAGAATACCTACGAAGTGAAGAGAGGCGTCCCCTATTGTGGCGCATATACAACCTACATTACAACACCAAACTGACCTGTCTCAATAACGAATGGGTGTCATTGTTACAGTCTCGGAGGTAACGACATTGGTGCAGAAGGCATCATATCCCTCGCCAAGCCGCTGGAGGGTTTGAAGAACTTGACAAGGTTGAAGTACGTTTCACCCAGGAACATCTTCACAGGTATGACATGTGGGCAGAACTTGACTAACATGCTTGAAAACGAATGACAGTCTGGAAGACAACCACTTTGGCTTTCTGGGCACTAAGGCCCTCGTCAAGCTTCTAGATGGTTGCCGTAACTTGACCGCGCTAAAGTACGTTTACTAAAAGAAAGAACTACTATTCTGAAAGTTGGATGGGGTTAAACTCAATGATTGCAACAAGATTTCTTGGCAAAAGAGGTCTGAATTAATAAGACCACGACACAATTGATCCAGTAGCTTAAAAGATCAGATTTAGAATGAAATCATGGACGAGGTAGCAAGTTCGCAGGAGTAGTGGTGATCTATGGCTTGGGTAAGCAAAATTCAATCGACTAATATTGGCAACGTACGAGTGCACAGTCTTCAAAACAACAACATTGGTCCTAAAGGCGCCGAAACCCTCGCCATGGGCTTCGGAGGCTGTAAGAATTTGGTTATGCTAAGGTATGTTTAATTGCCAAACAGATATTTGAAATCGAAGTTAGCAAAAAGAAGAGAGACACTGGAGAAGGGAGAAAGCCACCAATAAGTGTTGCTCTCCCAAGTGGGTTTGCAAAAAGGTCAATGCAAAGTTATAATAGTGCAAAAGTAAAAATACTAGTCATTGGACTAGATCCTTAGGAAATTGAATCACCAGCCGCCTAATATGAGGTGGCAATGTATGGTGGCGATTTTGTGATCAACGTTTATAATGCTTAACTAACCTTTGATGACAATTAATAATGAAATGCACCTAGTCTCCGATACAACAACATCTGCGCAACTGGTGCTAAGGCGATCGCCAAGGCGCTGGAGGGCTGCCACAGCTTGATAGGATTACAGTACGTTTCATGAACAGGAAAGCTTTACAACTCAACTTTGATATTTCCATTTCATATTTAAGACGAGATGGGAAAGAGAGAATGAAGCCATTTGTCAGGCTTTTACCAAGAGAAATTGAATTTAATGAAAATGTCAAAAGGTGTAAACGCTGCGAAGTTAGACATTTCGGCTTCCAAACACCGACATGAGGACAACACAGCAAAGTTTGGAGATATGAAGGATTTCATCTTTTGTTGCATAAGGGTGATTAGAATGGATTTTGCTGACCTGTCTGGACAACCACTGAATGAAATATACAAAGTTTGGAGGCCGCCAATATTCGTGGTGAAGGCGCCAAGGCCCTTGCCAATGCTCTAGAGGGTTGCAATGAGCTGCAAGAATTGAGGTATGTTTATATGAAGTGTTCTGTGGTGACATAGTGAATATGGTGTGGGCAGCTCTCGACTTACTCAACTAAACAACAAATGAAAAAAATGGGATAAACAGACTCCAGTTCAACAAAATTGGCGATGAAGGTGCCAAGGCTTTTGCCAAGGTCCTAGAAGGATGTACTAACCTGATCACATTAGGGTACGTCACGTGAACGAAAAAAATCGTCGATTTTACTTAATATTTTCGATGGGAAAGAAACGCAGAGCATTACAAAAGAGCGAAGTCAACACTACAACGTGCTTCAATAAGAGGAGACTCGTCTACAGATAGTCAATTCAAAGCTGAACAAAATGATTAGCTTTGAACTGCTAAAAGTTAAAAGCAGGCAGCGAAGCTTGAAGAAGACAAATCCCAGGGAAGAAAATTGGGGAATGGTATCGTAACATCTGACTGACTTATTCTTGCAACGAACATATGACAATCTTAGTCTTGATAATAACGATATTGGCGATGAAGGGGCAAAAGCTATCGCCAAGGCTCTGAACGGCTGCACTACCCTAACCACTTTAAGGTACGTTTTATGAACGAACGGTTGTATGAAGCATAATTTCTACTTCCGATAGGAAACCGATAAAGAAGAGAAACATGGAAAGCAAAATAACAAGGTCTTAAAGAGAGAGGATACCTGAATAAAGAAGCCAAACATATTGATTTTATATCACTAACAGGCAGCTCAGGGTGAAGAAAATTGTGGCTACATTATTGACATATGGTATAGATAGAAGATGACTAATTCGTGGTGACAACAAACTAAATCCAAAAACACAGTCTTGCTGCTAACAATATTGGCGACGGGGGCGCCAAATCCTTCGCTAAGGCCCTGCAAGGCTGCACTACACTGACCACATTAAGGTACGTTTTGTAAACGAAACGCTGCACAGATTGCATTGTTGACTTTTGGAGGGAATAGTGGAGGTGCCGGGGTAAAGATAGAAATTGACTGACTTGTCTTGATAACAACACCCAGTCTTGATAAGAACAATATTGGCTGTAAAGGCGCTGAAGCATTTGGCTTGGCCCTGGACGGCTGTACTACCCTGACCACGTTAAGGTACGTTTTATGAACGAAAGGCGGCGTAAATGTTAGTCGCTAATCTCGATGGGGAATGGAATCAGGGCAAGCGAGTAAAAACATGCAAGTAACAAGGTCTCGAAGGCAAAGGAGATCCACATGCAGAACTCCAAACCATTAAGCCAACCAAAACAATTAGCTTTGACTCGCAGGCATGAAGAAAGCGCGTTTGGGTAGAAAGTTGGCACATGATATAGATAGTACTTGGCTAACTTATTGTGATGACAAACTAACGGCATACACACAGTCTTGATGCTAATAATATTGGCGAAGGAGGCGCCAAAGCCTTCGCCAAGGCCTTGTGCGGTTGTACCACCCTGACTACGATGAGGTACGTTTTGTGAATGAAAGGTTACATGAATATGCATGATGTGTTACAAGAAGGAAGTGGAAGAGAGAGGATATATATCACATTGGTCTCTTATTACCGAGAAGCCCAAACGAAGGACGCCAAAAGAAAGATAAATGGTGCCAATTTCATAACGCTGAAGATATAGAACAGGCAACGAAGCATGGGGAAATGACGCTCTTTGGCTATGCATAGGCAACTGAGATGGCATCATATGACTAATTAGTCTCGACGTTGGATGAGCGAATATAAACAGCCTTATGGGTAACGAAATTGGCGTTGAAGCTGCCAAGGTTCTCGCTAACGCACTGGAGGGATGCACGAACCTAACAAAATTAAAGTACGTTTTACAGATGAAAGGATATTCGAATCCTATAAAGAAACTAGATCGGTTTCTCACCAAGAGAATACTCAAATGAATCAAGTCCAACACGGGATGAGCAAACAGAATGGTCGTCACTGGAGTTCAGAGAATATAGAAGAGGCACCAAAATGTGAAGAGATTGTGTTCTGTGGTAGCGCATAAACGATTGCTACATGCAGCACTTGACTGACTTTTGTATTTGTAACCATTGAAAGTCTTCATAATAATGGAATTGGTGATGGAGGAGTCAAGGCCTTTGCAAAGGTGTTGCAGGGTTGCAAAAATCTGATCTTTTTGGAGTAAGTTTTACGGGGAAAAAATGCAAGTGTTTTATTTGACCTGAGAAGGAAATGTGGAAATCAAGATGGGAATACCCAACCAGCAACGAAAAAAGTAATTGAAAAGTCGCTATTATAGTAGGAAATATGGCGCAAGAACACACGCAAAAGCAAAACGACCGACTTCAAATGCTGAGAATCCAGACTAAGCATCGCCGTAAAGAGAAGCAGCGGTCTTTGGCGCAACAATGATTGAAATATATAGCACTTGACTAATTTGTCTTGTCATGTCTTGCCTTGACAACGAATCCACACAAACACATAGTCTTGGATTTAACGCGATTGGTAACTTAGGCGCCAAATCTCTTGCAGAATCACTGGAGGACTGCACAAACCTGACCATGTTGAAGTAAGTTTGAGAGTAGTAGGTTGCATGGATTCTATTCGATATTTGTAGTAAATCAAGCACAGAGACAGAGAGGTGAGGATAGAAGAGGAGGAGAGATCAAGAAGAAGGTGATAGAATGGCAACATAACGAATATAGTAGCAAGGATCCCCCTTACCATGAGAAGGTTCATAGAGATGACGCTTAACTGCAAAAGGCAAGATGTTCCTCTGTTCTGGTTGACCACTGAGAATAGAGATCAGCCAACTATGGGCGAAGAGCCCGTGTTAAGTAGTGGTTCTTCGACAAATCAAATCTGCAGCAGTTGACTAACTTGCCTTGGCAACGCCTTAATGATACAGTCTTCAGTACAACAACATTCGTATACAAGGTGCCAAGGCCCTGGCCAAGGCGCTGGAGAACTGCAAGAAATTGACCAGATTGAAGTACGTTATATAGATGAATGACTTCTTAGATTAAATTTACTAGTTCGAGAAGAAAAAAAAAAAAAAAAGAAGAAGAGAGAAACGCGAAGGAAGGACAAAGATAAGATAGCAACGAGGTTCTTTACTTAGAAGCCCAAATAGATGACGCCAAAACATAAACCTCCCAGAGAAATTTGGTCCAACTTAAAAAGACTGAGAATACAAACACAGCATTAAAACCTGGGGGCGTCAGTCTTCCAGTGACTTTTGGGTATTAAATGCACCTTCGGCTAACTTGGCTTGAATACATCTTATGACATACATACAGTTTTCGACATAACAAGATTTGCATGGGAGGTGCCAAGGCGCTGGCCAAGGCGCTGGAGAACTGCAGCAAATTGACCGAATTAAAGTACGTTTTACGGAAGAACGCTGCACTATACAAGCTGATCTGCAATATTTTGATAAGAAACAGAAATGTGAAGAAGAACAAGGATAGCAACCCAATTTTTATGTTGCCAAATCAAATATCATTGAGCTCGGCTTTCATATCCCATAAAACAGTGAAAAGCAGAGGTAGAAAGGTCATCTTTAGTGGTACATGGGCGATTGATACACGTAGCACCTAACTGACTTCTCTTGACAACGATTGAATGACGTTAACACAGTCTTGAGGATAATGATATTGGCGATGAAGGCGCCAGGGCTCTCGCTAAAGCGCTGGAGGTCTGCGAGGACCTGTTCGAATTGAAGTACGTCTCATGGAAAAAATGTATATGGATCCTTGTTTCACGTTTATTTGAAGGAAAGGACAAGACGGATTTCCACAAGAGGAGGCTCAAATGCAGGAAACTAGGCTACTACAAATAGTCTACACAACAGGGCAAAAATCAAAATGGTCACGCTTCAGTCGCTAAGAAAACAAATCGTGTAGCGACAGAAGCGTATACTTTCAATCATAGGTTTTGCGGCGATCGACCAATGATATGTAGAGCATTTGACTAACTTTGTTGGCATCTACCATCCAACGTACACACAGTATTGGGTCTAACCGAATTGGTGCTGCAGGCATTGAGGCTGTCAGCAAGGCATTGAATAGCTGCATGGGTCTGGTCACACTAGAGTATGTTTATATCGATGGGAATTTGCATAGAATATACTCGATATATTCTCTTGGGGGAAACAAAGTAGGGAAATAGGAAATGGAAAAAATATCAATATTTGTTACCGCGTAGAGACGCAAAAATAAAATGCAAAAACTCATGACGTGCAAAAATCATTAGGATTCTCTTTCAAATGCTGAGAATGTACAAATAGTTAATTGTGAATTGTGAATTGTGAAGAGAGTGAGAGTGTGAGAGTGTCCCATGGTGACACCTAAGCGGCTGTACATATAGCATTTAACTGACATGCCTTGACGATGATTGAGTCATGGAGTACACAGTCTTCATTCTAACAATTTCGGTGATGCAGGTGCCAAGGCTCTCATCAATACACTGGAGTATTGCAATGAATTGGTATTATTACAGTACGTTCATTACATAGAAACGCACATGGGTGATTATTTGATGTACTGTTTGTCGTAGAAAGTAAAAGAAAGGCAAAGAGGAGCGGGACTAAAAGAATGGACCAAAACAAAACAAAAAGAATAGAACAAGTCTGCGCATACTAAGCCAAGACGATCAGCTTCTTATCATTGAATATGGGCAGGCAACAGAAAATGAAGAAATAATAATCCTGGATCCCGCATTGGTAATTAATATGAACAGAGCTTGGCTGACTACTCTTGATGATGAACAAACAACGAACCTACAGTATCTGGGATAATCATATTAGCGTTGGTGTTTTGAAGTCTCTTCACAAAGCATTTCCTTCTGTGGGAATCCGGTAAGTTCCAGGCTTCTGTTATCGTTGCTTCGAGCTAGGTCAAAACCTCCTATTCTGCATTTCTCCTTTCATAGATGGAGTTATGAGGTCGTATATACTGCACTGATTGTTTTTCTAACTGCCACTCTGAGCGTATAATTGATGTAAAACAGTTACAAAGAGCCTTTTTCAACTAATGCAGCTCATGAGAACTTGTTTGAGGAGGTATATAGCTCTGCTGAGGACATTGGTTCTTCAGACACCGAATCCTCAGACCCCGATTCAAGTGTCATAATAATAGACGAGGCACCTAGGACTTCTGCAGTATCAGAAAGCAACGAAGATATTGAGGTTCCTGAAGACCTCCGTGATCCAGATAAATCCGCGTAAGTTCATTGTCTTCGTAGTTGAGCGACATAGTTTCTTTTAATAAAATCCTGACTTGCTCGTTCACTGCATTTGATTACATCATCTTAAGAAAAAATCCGGAAATTACCAGTGTGAAGTTTGGGAATGTGGTTCAACTTGCCGAAAAAGTCTCGGATTTGCGCATGGGGCTTGGCAAAGTTGGAGAAGAATCTCAACACATTGGGATCGAGCTGCTCGAGGAATTTTTGGCTCCTGCAATTAAAGGCTACTTTGGCCAAATTAAGATGCAAAAAGCTTCTAATGACATCTTCAGTTCTATAAAGCGTTTAGAAACCCTCCAATCCCAAATTCGTGAAACCGTCCACAGTGGATTGCCACGTTACGTTGAGGATCAAAGTATCGACTTAGGTCCAACAAAGCTGCGGAAAACTTCTGGTGATGTCAAAAATGCCAAAGAGCGTCTAGAGAACCTCCAAAGCCAGGCTTCCCGTGAAAGCTGCCAAGATGATTTGCTTAGTCTCATTAAACAGCGCAATGCGGAACGAGAACACCTGCGATCACTCGTCGAAGACACTCAAACCTGGGTTCATGCAAAGCTTCCCTGAAAATGACGAGGATGGCGTCCACAAATTTAAAGTGAAACTCACAAGTGTGTTAGATCATCTGGCCATAAATTTTGGCGCTCAAGATACATGCACTGACGATTTTCAGAGCTATCAAGAACTTGCTACTCAGGCGGGCAAGTGCGTCGAAGACTACAGATTGAGGTTGAACCAAAAGGGCCGATCTGCTGAGCAACGAAGCAAACAGGCTGTCGAAAGGGTCATAGAGCGGGTAGCAGAATTGGGGCTTGGTGATGCATTCTGCGTCGTCCTCAGATCACCTGAGAAGGCGTCAGAGCTAAAACTTGAACTGATCGAACTCCAAAATGCTCTTCAAGAAGAGCTCGGACTACTTAAAGAGCATACATTGCATGCAAAAGAGCAAAGTGTACTGCGAACCATCGGTTCAGCTTTCCATCGTGTGGAAAATCTTGCTGAGGGTATTGAGTTAAATGAAAACACAAACACGCTTGAACCAGACGTTCTCGCTGAGCTATATGACTATGTGCGTTTGGGTTCAACGGAACCAAATGTCTCCAATATGGAGCAGCTACAAAAGAAGCTTGAAACTTCGCGAAAGGCAATGGAAGGTTTAAGAAGAGCCAAAGAGAGTCTTAACGAAGCTAGTTCAGAGAAGAAAAGGGAGTTTTATCGCGATGAGATTACGGAGCAAGAAGGTATTTTATCCAAAGGAACTCCTGTCGAACTGAGTAAGATTTATCGCCATAAGCTTGCTGAAACTCTGCAACATGCGCAAGAACACTACCCAGAGCTCGTGAAAGACCAAGTTTGGTTGGAAAGGCTCCATGTAAGCACAGATGGTGTATTTGAAGTGGCTTGCTCAGACCTCTGGTTGGCAAATGTCAATATCTCGGACTTTCAGCCTGTTGGACGCCCCCTCGCTTTCAGAGGGGGCAAGACCGTACAAAAGGTTCTTGACAATGATGGTAAGACACTGGTTCTTAAGCAGTTCCAGCTTGGTCACATAAGCCAATCAAAGACGTTTTACAAGCAAGTTGCCAATTTAGGAAAGGTAACGTCTCAGCACGTAATTCGTATAACTGGTGCTTTTATAGACACTTCTCATGGGTTGCCACGTGGATGTATTGTCATGCCGTTCTACGAGCAAGGAGACTTAGCCAAATGGATTCAGGAACACCCTAATGAAGGCAAGGCGGCTCGTGATCGGCTTGCTACAGGGCTGCTCATTGGTGTGGCAGATATACATGATCATGGAATCGTGCATTGTGATATCAAACCAGAAAATATCTTTCTCACAAGTAATGGAACGCCATTGCTTGGTGATTTTGATGGCATCAAAGTTGCAAACTACACTGCAACTTTCACGTCTCTTCAGGCGACACCCCGGTACATTGCTCCTGAGTTAAAAAATGGCCCTGTGGAGAAGTTCCAAACAGCAATGGATATGTACTCTGTGGGTGTAGTGCTAGAGGAGCTTTATCCTGAGCTAACTAGTGCAATGCAGCAACTCATTGAGACCCTGAAAGCAAGAAACCCTAACCAGCGCTTGAGTGCGCATGAAGCACTTCAACATGAAGCATTTGGAGTCTCTGAAGCTCCAACAGGGGTGTGTCTTGTGTGTCAGGTGGCAAATCCACTTTCCAAGAGCACAAGCTGTGAAAGGGGGCACTTTCTTTGCCAAGATTGTATCGCAAGGTCAGTAGAAGCTGCTGCGCAGCCAGATGCTTCCGTTACTGTGGATGCCGACGGTACAATGGCCTGCATGAATCCTGGATGTGATGGAAGAATCACGGGTCAAGAGATCACTCGCCTTGCTCCGAATGCCTTAAATCATTTATTGCGAATTGCGCAGATGAAGGTAGAAAGTGAAGCAGCAGTTCGAGCCGAGCAAGAAATTCAGAGGCGAATGGCTGAAGTTATTCAAACAGATGGCCTGACCCGCGATGCACAGATGCATCTACGGTACATACAGGAGAAAATCCTGAATGCATACTGTCCGAACTGCAACGCTTGTTTTGATAAGTTTGAAGGGTGTTGTGCTGTGAAATGTGGTAATCCTGCATGTGGTCACCACTTTTGTGCTTGGTGTCTGGAATATAGTTCAGAGGATAGTGAATCTTGCCATGAGCATGTGAGAAATTGCTCAAGAAGACTCGGGCAAGATCCATTTTACCCTGATTCATTTGAACAGGTTCGTAAGGCGTGGAGGGTGCTACGCGGGGAGCGTCTGTGTAAGTACTGGACTGAAAACATTCAAGATAAAAGTCTTCCGAGTATTCTAGGCGCACAGCTTTTGCCTTTGCTGACACCTGATGTTATTGGCCGTAGATTTAGATTGGATGGATTAAGATGACGTTAACAATATTGAATTGGCATAAATGGATCTTGTTTGATTTGTTTATATTTCTATTGAGATGTGAACAACTTTGAATATTCGATTTGATCAGAAAGTTCAAATGTTTTGTTATCTTGGAGTAGCTTGGCTCTGGGAAGACTTTCTGATACAGTTCTTAGAGAATTATATATAGAAAGTAGGCTTTGAGGGTGCTTAGTATAGTTAACTTATGTCAAGGTTTATTCATAATGCTGAGCGCTCGGTGATTAGTTAGGTAGGATTTTAAATTGGATTCCAAGTTAGTTTGAGTGATATCACATCAGATGGAGTACTTAATTTGTTTGTGAGACTCTACCGTATTACGATTTTTTAAATTAATATAATGTTGCCTACCAGGTGCTCATATAAGGAGCTGCTTCGGTAATTGCGGAGTATACTATGTATGATGTTTACAATATTGCTCGAGTGTTCTCGATAAACTATTTTATTCCATAGGGTTTACGCCCCGCTTAGGTTTTGATCAGGCAACCACATAGTGGCCAGGGAAACAAGGTTGCGCCTACTTCGGAGTTTTGTTTCCAAGGTCAGCACATTGCTCTCTCCCTAAGTATACAATACCTTTTAAAGTTTATCATGCTTTCCGGATTCCTTGCCTTCATCTTCCAGTCAATCACTGGGTGCTCAGGGATACGTTTTCAGAAATATTACACTTCAGTTAATCTGTAATGATGTGTTTGTGGAGCAATGGATAAGATTGCAGTTCTGCGATGGTTTTTTGTTTAACAAATTTTGTCAACGAGCATATGAGTAAAGGAATAGCCAATAAAAAATAACCCTATACTAAGGCTCTACAAGAATGAAGGGAAGACCAGGGTTGGAGAGATCGTTGACTGACAGGCCATTAAGCAGAAACCAATAAACATTTACGGTAAGGTAAAAAATATCTGAAGAAAACAGATCTGCATACCTGACTTTATTCCAAGTAATTCTGAAAACTCTAGCCAAAATCGTAATCTAGAATTTTCGAGATGATATACAGTGGTTGCTTCTTTCTTTTGGGAATCGTTTTGAAGTTTGTGCTGCTTTGCTGTATTTTGTTGTTAGCAGGCTATTTTGTTGCTAAATCGTAGGCGGTAGCTAGTTCATTTTTTATTCTTGCAAATGATGAAGCAATAAATATATTCCCCGTTCTAAGCTAGAGACCTTTCGGTTTACGAACTGTTCTTTTAACCTTGATAAGCAATGATGATCCCCACCCCCTAAAGTACAAAAAATCTTTTTTTTTTTGTTGTAAACTCCCTCTAGTTACAATAGCAGATGTGGTAAGTCTATTGCTTCAGAGACCCAAGCCCACGAACGTTCCTCGCGTGTACGGTTCAGAACTATGTTGCCCTTCAAGTTTTAGAAACCCGGTCGTCTAGCAGAACTGACAAGATCGGCAGAATCTCTTTACTCAGTTTGTTCGGGTGTGCAGAATGCTTTGTAAGTTGGTTGCGCCGTATATACTCTTAGACTGACTGAGCAAACTGGATCTTTCCCAATCATCGTTTTTGTCTGTTTGCGCAACACATTTCCTTAGTCATATAGAATCTATTGTTACCTCAAGTAGCTTTTGCAGTCTACCGCTCAAGACAAGCGACGATGACGCGCTTAAGTCTGTAGGTATCATGGCGGCGGTTGATGCGTCTAATTATGATAACACCTAATTACCATCGCAGAGCAACTGTATGTTGTCAATTGGCATGTGATATTGTTTCGTTTGGATACGGAGTTTGCAGAGTGAACTGTGCCATTCTTATAAGCGGTCCTTAGAATTGCAACTCTCATAAAGTTATGGAGAACGAAAGATAGTGGGGCTAATCAAGGGAGCGCATGTTGGTAAGGGTGTGAAAGCGTAGGGTTAAAGCACCGTAAGACAACACGAAACGCTTCAGAGCGACGCCGAAGTCAAGGGAATGAGATAATCGCTCTATTAGCTTGCTATAATCTAACCTACGGCGAATCATTGGGCTTAATTCGCAAACCAAAAGTACTATAAAATACAGTCAACCAGCAATTCGATAGCAGAACAAGTAAAGTGAAACTTCATGTTTGGCCATCTACCCTCACACTTCTTTTACTTTTATTCTGGCGCCTGCGCAGTCACCGTAGAAGTAAATACCGTTGACTTATATCTGGTTGATTTCGTACAGAAAATCTCGCTCAGGCGATTAAGATGTTTGCTTGAGTATTTCTGAAGAAGTGGTAATAAGTACGCTTTTGATTAAATTGTCGAGCTTAGGCCGCGGGCCGTTGTGATTTCTCATGTTAATTCGTAGGGCAACGACGACGAGACACGTATGCCACTAGCTCAACTCATAGCGGAAAGGATAGCACTGGTAACGTCAGCTTGTTCACAGCAAGACAGCCTCATCACGATGTTGTTAAAGCGGCGAATTCCCATCAAATGTGAACGTAGATTTGTGCGGGTCGCAGGAAAGCAAATAAGGACTTCTGAAGGCCGAATGAAAAATCCAATAGCAAACTCTGGTTTAGTTTCGGACAACAGCACAGCATCAGTTACCTTGAAAGTCAGAAGAACAGAATCGTGATTGATAATTAATTCTTAAACTGGTAAAAACACTTTAGTGAGGCAGGGGAACCTCTCTCAAGCCAATTTGCCGGTCCGGAACCGGAGCAGCAAAGTTTTGGTATGCTTACTTACTTACTTAACGCGGAGTGCAAGTTATGAGATAATGATTCCATCATCAAAGGTAACAAAAAAATTCACCATTTTTAGACGCTGCGCAGCACCTTGTGCGATCTCTTACTCCTTCGATCCACAGGTTCATGTGCGTAATGAGGGCCGCGTCACGGCCAAGCCAATTTGAGGCCCCACAAGAAATGTGCTCACATTCTTAAAAAGGTCCTCCTCCTCTTCTGAATGGAAGATTGTTGAGTAAATTAAGCAATATTGGCCTTCTAAGTGCACTAGAACTGATAATGTACCAGCAGTTGCAAAGCTCGATCAAATAGGTAAATCAATGAGAGACTTGGACTCGATGACGCACAGTTTACAATCTTACGAAAACTCACTCTAAGCTGAGTAGGCTTAGACCCAGTCAACGATTCTATTTCTATATGGGTTGGGTTGGTTCTTCGTTTCCATCGTTGGCTCCTTTTCAACTCGTTTAATTGCAATGCTCGTCGATCGAGGCGCCTTGTTATAGCATGTCTGCGTCATTGTCTGCCACCCGTTCATCAATCTATGAATCTATCAAAGAGAGTGTTCGGTTTGGTGGGTGGTTCTAAAGTTTACCCTGATGTATTCAATGTTAGAGTGCGATCCGGTTCGTTCGAGTCACAAACGAACATCGATGACGCTGCGCTTTTCTCTTCAACTCTTCGCTCTCCTTATCCGTCGTGTGTTAGCGCTAAGCATCGTCACTGTTCTTTCTCTGACTTAGTTATCCACGCCGCGCCTTTTTCGTGCATTTTTATTCATTCAGAGTTCTTCTTCTTATAAAATAATAATACTTACTTATACCTTCGAATTAAAAAAGAAGAAGTAAAGTAAAAACATTCGTGAAGTAGGTAGTCCTATGTAGGTAAGGTAGATACCATGATGCAAAAAAGAACATTAAAAATCAGCGGTGTTCTATCCTCTCCAAGCTCGAAACTGAAGTAATTAAAAAAAAAGAAACTTGGAACTTTTTAAAACCAAATTTAAAAAGAAAGAAAAAAGAAAGAAAAAAGAAAGAAAAAAAAATAAAAGAGAAGAAAACGAAGAAGAAAAGAACACCTTTCTATTGTTTGGAACTCAGAAGACTCAAAACTTCTTTGACTTCGTTGCGTTCTTTTCAAGTCTTCTGTCTGCCGAGACTGGGAACCCTTCCTAGGGTTATGGCTATCCGCATTATTAACACGCCTGTCTAACTAGGAGTAGGTAGGTACAGGTACGGAGAGACGACTCACTTGGTCCTAAAGAGACCTCATTGTGAGTGAGTGAGTGATTGATTGCCGATTCTGTCTCCAGCCTTTGCATTTTCCTGCGAATCTGTCCCAGAGCCCCTCCTCTGGCTTGGGGCCGCGTTCGAGTCTTTTTGGCCTTTCCGGCTCGATCGATCGTTGCGTTTGACGTGCGTTCCCGTTCGTCTTCGTTAAGGCAGGCCTCCTCGTCGTACATTTATCTGCTTACTGAGGCTGTTATGTGATTTTACTCACCTTCTCAGAGGTCATGTGCACGAGATGGGCCACGATCCCCAAACGACGTCCCTATAGTATTCCGTATCCAGGACTCTATCCTCCTTCTTCCTCCCAACGCTTTTCGCTGGGTCCTCCGGTACCGTCCGCACGGTCCCACTCCGAGTGTTTGAAGTAGGGTCGACTAGCAAGCTACTAGGCGCCTGGTAGCATATTGCTGTGTGGAATTTAAGGAGTTCGACGACTTCGAAGAGTTCGATTCGCGCATTTATTTCAAGTCAGCAGTCAGCCACATTTTCAGGAGTTCGTTCATCTTCCGGAGCTTGGCCCATCTCGCGAGCAGGCCGACTGGTTGTCTGTCTGGTCAGCTGGCCAGGCCGACCGCGAGTCGAGCAGCGTCCAAGACCCTGTGGCACAGAACCAGCCTGGGCTCCGGCATTGATAACTCAAGACCATAGACACCTCCAATCTTCGAGTTCGCTGTGGCTCTGAAAGGGGATGAATAGCGTTCGTTTCATGGGGGCCAGTGATCAAGGTTCCGGAAATGACAGAGGAAGTAGGTACTATGAGTAATTGAATGGAGTGCATGAAGCCAAATCACCCAGGAATTTCGTTGTGGCGTCGAACCCGTGCGTCTAAGTAAAATCTATCTGCCCGGAATGGAACTGCAACGTAAGCGGAGATCCAAGTTTAGTACCACTAAAACAATCATTCGTGCGCGAGGATCTCGAGAATTAGAGTGGGTGGGATACATACTTTCTTTCTTCTGCAGCAGAGAAGGGACTTGGAATCGAGCTATTTCTCGAATCGAACTTGCATCTGCACAGGTTTTGTGATGGGTTCATGGACACACATTTGTTGTGCTCGAGCCAAGAGCGGAAGGGTTGCTCTTCTTGCCGCATTAAAACGCAAGCAATGAGTCCGTCCCGCATGGAAATACCGTGAGCTGACATTCCAGGAAATGTTTTGCATGTATCTCTTGTCCATTCTGCTCTGATCTGTGGACTACCTGCGAATTAAATCGCGTAGAAGGGCCATGTTCAGACCCAGCTTAATTAAACTTGACTTCAAACCTCGTCTTTTCGATAGATCCGCATCAGCCGGAACCAGACGAACGAAACTGCAAAGTCCTGTACTAAGTTATGCTGTTCACATGAGGTGTTTGGTTCGAGAATTTGCTGCAGAGGACACAACTTCCCGCTCAGGAAACTGCCCTTTAATTTGTGCTTCTACTGCTTCTCTTCCCTGACAAGATGCCACAAAATCGCCACGATCATGCATCACGATGCCTCGGTCTCCCCCTTGCTACTCGCTAAGCCTGCAGATTAATTTGGATTTCCCTTCTAGCATCAATCTGCATCTAAATGCGCCCAATCAAAAGATCTCCTCACAAGGCAAGGTGGCTCATTCCTCTCCCTTGAATGTAACAGTTCGATGTATCCAGATCTATTGCTTGCCTCATAGGAGCTTGAGTAAATTGTACCTAGCGAGTTAATGCATCCTGTAAGTCCGCATGAGCCGTGACGGGCAACAAATCCGAGAGATTTAGCCGCATTTTCGCAGCAGTAGAGAACAACAGCCAACCTTGTTGAACGGTCTTTTGAGGGTCTTTCTCGGTAGCCTGCGTTTTTTGGAAGTCTCAATGCCAGCTCGTCGCAGTACTAGTACGAGCACGGGGTTCTTGCGCGATTCGTCATTAATGGTTGTTGTTTTCTGCTTCTTCTTTCAAAGGCACCTCTAGAGGCTTTATGATGTGAATCAATCTGTGGCCATGATAATTATCGCAGCAAGAACGGTGGGTATCGAATGATCGATTCATTGGTTACCGCCATCGCCTTTTATTCTATCTTCGGAAGGGTCGCATAAATAAGACATACATCAATACTGCTAACTAGCTGCTCGAGAGGCGCTGATACTATAGCTATTACGATGGTCGGCCACATGATCGATCGATCAGCTTGAAGATGGGTGAAGCGCACGGCCTGCTCTGAGCCCGTTGCACGATGATCACGGCGATTGCACGACTCTAGCTTCTTGACCTGCGATTGTTGGCGCTCCTTCTCGAGTTTGACTTGGTACACGAGCGAAGCCCAACGCCAGCGAGTCTCAACGTGGTTCGTGACAGTGGTGGTTCTCTGTGCAGTTTGAAGAATTAGAGAGAATCGTCATGTCATCAAAAGGTTGAGGTATTCTAAAACATTGTTCTTGCTCTTTAATTTTTAATTTAAAAAAAGAAGATCAAAGATAAAAGCCTCAGTCATATATTTCATTTTAAAAATCAAAACAGAACACCACCGGAATAAGCATAGTGATTAGTAAGAGTTATGCTAGTGCCTCAGCGGAAGGTGGATAAAATCGAAGAGGTCGGGAGGAAAACGGGGTCATTCACGACGCCTTGGGGAGAGCGAGTGCGAGCGAAAACAAAACCACGCAAAAAGAACACCTCCTCGACTCTTTTCAGAAGTTAAAATAAAGAAAAAGAGTATAAAAGAGGTGTTCTTTTGATCGGAGAAATAGTTTCCGAGGGGCATTTGCAGCGTTCTTGTTTCCTTGCGGAGTCTTTCTCAATCGTCAGCCCATACTAAAAAAACAGGTGACTTGCATCTCTACCTGTACACGCAGGGGTGAGTGATGCATAGCTCTCTCTCCATCTATTCATAATTTATTAAAATAAAACAAAAAAACGCAACAAAACTTTATTTTATATTTCATCTCCAAGTTCAAAGTTGTTTTTACAAAAAGGTGAAAGAAAGTACTACTTTCTACTCTAAGCAAAAGAACGGAGGAGATCATAAAATAAGTATCCCTTATCAAGAAAAGGGGAAAAAAGGGGAAAAAAACTAGAGCTGACATCAGCACCCGCGAAAGAATCGTCGCTCGCTTCTACTCAGAGTGCCTAGTCGATTGATCCTTTCGTTCATTTCGGAAGGAGGGCAGAACTCGGAAGACAGCGAGAACAGTCCTGGCCTTCGCTTCTTCTCCTCCTCCTTCTTCTTCTTCTTTTTCTTCTTCTTCTTCTTCTATATCTCTCGACAACGGCCAGCCACCCATGCCTACGAAGAAGAAGAAGAAGAAGAAGAAGAAAGCCTCCCTCGCGAGGAGGGTGTGCGTATGGATGAATGCAAAGGGCAGCTTGCGATCTCTGCGGAGCCTGGGCTTTGCTTGGTTGGAATCGTCTGACTGCCTCCAACGAAGCAACGAAGCAACTAAAGAACTAAACAACTAAAGAAGCAATCGACCGATCGATCGGCTGTTCTTCTGGTGTTGGCATGCATGGATTGATTGCTCCAGGGAGAGAGGACTTGGTCTGTCCTTGGGTGAAGTGGCGATATGCCGATTCTCCTCCATACGTTGCTGCTTAAAAGTAAGCAGCTCTTCGCGACTCGTGGTTCGCGAATTTTGAGAGGCCTTATATCTCGCTCATCGCAGTCCCTGGTGAACCTAGTTGATTGACTTCATCATGCGCCTAATTCGCTGCCAATCTGTCGCGATTCTCTGCTTTTCCAGGCTGAGACGTGTGTTTTCTTTCTCAGCGTGAGGTTTTCTCGAGACCTTTTCAGACTCTGAATTCGCTCACGATTCTCCGCCGCCTCTGCTTTTCTGTTCAACGCTTTCCTTTGAAATCTACGTATGTATGTATGTATGTATGTATCTCTGTATGTATGCATGCATGCATTTGATTCACCTATTTGATTTACCTGGGTTCTTTCAAGGCTAAGTCGTCGATCTTGAATCCAAAACAGCGCATCAACCCTCGTGCGCCGTCGTTTACAATTTCGCAGGATTCCGTGACAGCTCATGGGCACGCAAGGCTGCGCGAGCGAGTGACTAAATCGCGCTGCGCTTGCTTGGCGAGAAGGTGCCCAATGCCCAGGTGCGAGGAGGATAATGACCGGGATGCACAAACGAAAGAAGGCACTTTGGAACAAACAAGGGCCTCCTGGAAGGCCACGTGAGGGCGGCGACGCGTCAATCTAGGAGTTGCTAGGGAG
This sequence comes from Schizochytrium sp. TIO01, assembly GCA_004764695.1. Classification (NCBI taxonomy): domain Eukaryota; class Bigyra; order Thraustochytrida; family Thraustochytriidae; genus Schizochytrium; species Schizochytrium sp. TIO01. The sequence continues at coordinate 2,573,168 of SMSO01000037.1, read as the reverse complement.
ACACTAGGCGGCGTCGCCTGCAGCGTAGTCTCGACAACTCCAGTTCCGAGTGTTCGTTCTTTTTAAATTGGTTTTTTTTTTCTTTCTTTTTAAAATTAAACAAAATGAAATATATGTGTGAGTAGTGGTTGTTAGTTGAAAGCAGTGTTCTCTCGCTTTGGAAAGGAAGGAGATCAGGCAGGCGCCTCAAAGGCACAGGAAATACTGAGGAATATATATTCTCATTCATTCATACAATGATTCACGCATTTATTTATTTATTTATTTATTTATTTATTTTGTTATTGTAGTTAATAAATTATTTATTGACTTATTTTCCATTGGTAGCTGTGCGCTCCTCCTTTTCTGAGAGCAGCACATTCGCGGCGACGTCTTCACAACAGAGAGTCTTTGCAGAAAGTCTTCACAGAAAGGCTTCGGCAACCAGAAAGAAAAGCCAACGACAACTTCAAGACAGGGGTGCTGCTCCAAGATGCCAATAAGAAAATAGAACTCTGAAGAAACCTTGAAAATGTAAAACTTGCCGCTGCGAGGTGATGTGACTGATGGACGGTGTCCACAACGACTATATGTATACAGCAGGTAGTACGCAGGTAGCTGGGTACCTTCTACCGCCCGCTTTGAGAGAAAAGAACGGGACAAAGGACATGGGCCCTTTCCTTTTCCTCCAACTGTGTTCACTTTCGTCAATGAAAGGGTCTCGGAAGAGACAGAGGAAAGAATAGAAAGGCATGGCAGCATTTGAGTTAATTAAAAGTCTTTTATATTTAAGATTGTTTTAAAAAATGTTAATTAGAGTAGAAAAAGGATGCTTTCGAGAGGAAAGAAAAAGAAAGCAAACCAAGGAGGAGGAAAAAAGAAAAGAAAGAAAAGAAAGAAAAGAAAAGAAAAATATACGGTGGCCCGCGAATGACGCGTCGATCTCACGTGCGTCTGCGCTCCTACAGTTCGTGCTAGCGCGCGCTAGGAGGCTCTGGCATCGAAGTGCGACGCGAGCAGCTTGAAGATCCACAGATACATACATACAGACATTCATACATACATACACAAGTATAACTCGCCTTGACGCAGCGCTACGAGATATACGCAGACATAAACAACACATACATCCACTCAACATCTGCATAATATCATGTGTTATACCAACACGCACTTCAGAGAACCGCTAACCGCTGCTTTTGAAGAGAACCGCCTTCCTCTGTGGAGTTAGTTAGTGCGGTGGTGCAAACACATGCCAAAGATGGCCACCCGCGAACTCGGACCTGACCCGGAGGAATATGGATCTCACTGCTAGCTAGATAGACTGGACTAGACTATGGGTGCAGAGAACGAAGATAGCGGAGGAAACGTAGTCAAAGCACGACGATGCATGGAGGCGATGGAGTGAACGAGGTTCGTTCGAGAGAACTCGGGCTCTTTGGGTGCGCGTTTTCAACGCCGTGGATTGAAAGATTGGAGAGATACCGCGCTCGCTTCGCCCTCCGTGCGAGTGAGTGCAGTGTGAGAAAAACATCATCTCGCGGCTTCGCGACGACTTCAGGCGAGCTGGGCGCGCGAGCGAAGCTCGGCTCGCTTCGACTCGACTCGGCTCGCTCGCACGTGCGGGAGTGCCTCATTCACTCCTCTCGATCTTTCAATTCAATTCCTAGTTAGTACGAAGTTCATTTCGGGCGAAGGATTCTAACTTGTTCTTGCAAGAAACCCATGGATCATATTTCAGAGTTCTTCAAGCTAAAAACACAGGGAAAGTCAAAGACAGAGAAAGAGAGAAACGAAGATGGCACTACGTATAGTAAGCACCTGCGCAACTTCAGGCCTTCGTACGTACCCCATGGACAGCAGGTTCACGCAACCTGGGAGAAGAAAGACTGCGATGTTTGCTTTTCCTCCGCAGGAACTGAGAGTGTATTTCTGAAGCCAATATTATTATCGCGGCATCCTTCTCGCTCCATGAGAACTCCAGCCAAAGGCGCCTTCACACAGATGACGTCTATCTCGCACTGCCGCTTAAGCAGTTGCAGCAGGAGCGCGCACGTCTCTGCTGCAACGAGAGCGAGCAACTTGAGGCAGGCCTTTCATACCTGTGCAAGCTATCTCCTTCATAGTTGCGCGAGACTTTCATCCATTCTCTGGCAAGAATCCCATAGGTACCTACCTACCTATGTGCGATAATTTCACGGCCAAAGATTGGGCAACTGAGCACTCTCAAAAAGGTGAGCCGCGGCTCTCTCATTCACCCGCCGTCAACGCCGCCTCGCCGACAGCGAAGCCAAGAGGCCGGCTGGAGCAGCTTCTTGATTTCCCGGGGTGGCTGCTCGACCTGCCAGGCGGTCAGCGTTATTTGCAAGCCTGCGCCACCGAGCTGGGCCTTGCTTGTGGCCTGTGCTCTCGCTTCTCGGGCAGGAAAGGCCAGACGCAGACATCTCGGGAAGTCTTGCGCTTAGTCTATCAATGGCCTCCTCCTCCTCTTCTTTCCTCCTATTGTCTTACGTTACGATCGCCACCCCTATAGTTTTATGTATCTATGGGCACTAGCAGCGGTTGCTGGTTTCTTTTCTTTTTACCTCCTCTCATTTCCATTTTAGAATGAATGAATGAATGAATGAATGAATGAGTCATTTATTTATTTCGTTTCTTCTTTCTTTCATACAATCTATGAGAATATGAATATGGTATCAAAACAATTAAAAACTAAACGTTGAGATATATGACTGTTAAGGGCAACAGGTAGTATAATTTTAGTGATTCCTGACTCACGAACAACTTGAAGTGCGACGCCCTTGCGCTCCACGCAATGCTAATGCGCCGCTGGTACGAGGCTGTTCGGGGTCGCGAATTTGCGCGTCATCTCGCCTGCGACTGCGAGCTCGCTCCAAGTTTCGTTTGTCAGCCTTGAGGAGGTCTGCCTGCCAGCAGTTTCTGCGATCCATATTCCAGTGATACGAAGGAAAGAAAGTCTTTGCGAACCGCTGCCTCAGTTTGGTGTTCTGAATGCAAAGTCTAATCTGCTTCAAGCTCAAGACAGCGCCCAATGGCACTTGCCTTCACCCTGAAATCAGCGACCCGAGGCCTTGGGCCTGCCTGCATGTTTGCTAGCCTGCGAGCAAGTTTGTGTGCCAAAGCGGTTGATTGAATGGGTATTTCTCAAGAACGGGTTATTTGGGTGGATGCCAGAAACGAACTTGGGACATGCGCGGGGACCGCTTCTTCTGTGGCCAGCAGCGGTGCTAGCGACCTCTTACGGCTACCCGTAGCAGTGATTCTTGGATGTCGGTGATTTTTCAAAGTGCGATGATGACGATGCCTGGCATCTTCTTCTGCATTGCTCAGTGCCCGCACTGGAACGACTCCCGGCGTGCGAAGGTCCGATCTGCGCGACGCTTTGGCTGGTCCTTGAGCGTTCTCTGCTACAAAGAGCCACGGGAAAAGTCGCCGCCGCAGTGTCCACTGTCTGCCCAGTTGGCACTTGGAGGTGCTCCTGCTGTGCTAGATCACGAGCATCGCGAATTCGCTGTGCGTGGGATCTCTCACTCTCCCTTTAAACCTGAGCGAACTTCATAGCGATTGGTTCATTGATTCATTGAGTGAATGAGTGAATGAGTGAATGAGTTCGTGAGTGATTGAAGGAGTGAGTTTATTTACTTTGAAACCACACGAGAACGAGGAGAGGGAAAGGCTATCTACTTCTCTCCAGCTCCATCTATCTCTATATGGATAGGCACTTTAGAGCAGAAGTAGCACTTTCATCCTGATTTCTCATGCCTCATGAATCCTGAATGTGGGTGGACGGCGCTGATCCAGCCATCCGGCCAGCGCGAGTAAGATTGGAGCAGAAGAGGAGCTATAAATAAGCAAAGAGATCAGCTGCTGACCCTCGGCGCATCCGCGCACGCGGCAAGATATATAGATAGCTTGGTCAGCTCGAAGATGCCGCAGTCAGTCAGTTCCTCTTTCCTGCAGACGTCTGTCTCACTCACAGATAGATAGTCCAGCGCCTACTACCTATCACCTGCATTCATCTCCTCCATTCTCCCAGGTGGAGCGCACTACCGTGCACATAGCCTATACGCTAGTCCTGCCGAAAAGTGAATCTCCCAATCTCCTCTGGTAGAGTGGCCAAGAATTCTGAAGGCCTCTCTCTCAATCTATCTATGTTTCTGTGTGACTATGTATCGATCAATCGATGGCTGTTTCTTTCACACGTCTTTCTGAGGAGAGGCTAGCCGTGGACTCGATGAGAGGAAGCGAGGAGGATGAGAATACTTGGCGCAGTAGTAGGTAACTAACTCACTTACTTACTAAGTCAAGAAGAAGAAGGCAGCAGGCAGCGAAAGTAGCACCAAGAGCAGGCCGGGAACATGGGTTCTTTCGTTCTCACGCGCGACGTTTGGCTTCAGGCACTTCTAACTAAGGATGCAAGTTGTTTGTTTCTTGCGAAGGCCCATCAGGCGCTGTATACTTATAGTTGTATGAAATCTATTGTTAAAATATGAGGAATGAGACGTCTGCCGGAACTGGAGAGAATCTATGCCTATGGCCTCTTCTCGTTCCAACACCGAATTCTTTGTCATTCCTTTCCTTTCTTCCACTGACTCTTCGTTGACTATTATGACTATCATTTTTCCATCTGTTCTTTAGCTCATTTTTCTTTTCTTTTCTTTTTAAAGAGAACATGTGTTCTTTTTCACAAATTTATTTATTTATTAAAAATAAAAAATAAAAATAAAAACTATTTAATTTATTTTTAATTTCAAAACATTTTTAATCATAGCGTTCTTTTCGGGCTATTTCGCCAGAATCAAGCAGAACCATAACACCCCGTAAAATAAAAACAATCCTCCTTCAATTAAACAAACACCTATTTTAAAAACAAACAGCAGAACACCGTTCTGTGCAACCTTAAAAAGCGAAAAGAAAAAATCTACAAATTGAAAAAAAACATCATCATTCATTTCTGATTTCATAAACTTTAATCTAAAAGAGCTAATAAGATAAACGTCACAGGTTTTTGTTTGCAAGGAAGGAAGGAAGACAGACGTTTGTTTATACATGTATCAACAAATATAAACCAAAAATGAAAAATAAACATATATATACAGATACATTTATACATATATGTCATATACACAGACGAGAACGCCCAAAAGACTGGTGAGCAGGAACACGAAGAGAACGATTGCCTGATTGGCAAATGGAATGAATGTATGCCGCCCTTCGCGAGTGCTACTGTATCGCCTAGCCAGGGGCCCCCTGAATCAATCCTGCCAAGTTCAAGATGGCTGCCCGAGTGACCTTCGGGCGCGCTGAAAGGACCAGGGCCACGGCCAAATCAAGCACGCGCAAAAGGCTCGGAACACCGCCTTTCATGCCGCCTTTCTCTCGTGCCGCCCAGGCGTCTTTCCGCTCCCAAGCGCCTCTGCGCACTGCTGCTACGATCGCGGCGCGCCTCGAGTTCGTCCCAGCGCAGCTAGCTAGCTATTTAGCGAGAGAGAGAGAGAGAGAGAGAGAGCACATCGATCTGATGGCGGCGGTCGATCGAAGAAGCGGAGCGCGGCAGGCGCAGGACCAGCCGCTGGCCTGCCTTTGCTCCCTCTGCTCGTGGCCAGGCAGAGCACCGTCGCGATCGCGCTGTGCCGCTCGAGATCGCTCGAGGCCTCGAAGCTGGCGACCGCAGAGAAAGCTCGTGTATCTCCATCGTCTCGCTTGCTTTTGAGAGTGCTCTCTCTCTTTCTGTATATAGTATATTCGGGTTCTTTGCCATCTGTGATGAATGAATGCATACACAAAGGACCGAAGGAATCTAGCTCAGCTCAGCTCAGCTCTGCTCGGCTCGGCAAAGCTCTGCAGGCCAGCGGAGCCTGCACGCACGCAGGGTGTCCAGAGCCCTGGCTCTCGCTGACAACGTCACCCGCAAAGAGGGCTCGCTGGGGTTGGATTGGATTGGATTGGATTGGCTTAGATGAGCTTATCGATGAGCTCTCTCCCCAACTCGCTGAGACCCTGATTATAATGCCGCCCTTTGGCGCTTCGGGTTCCTGGTAGGAGTGCTTATAGCCGCGGTAGGGATTGATCTCTGAACGTTACGTTACTGTATCGAACTTTAAACGTCGGTACTACCTCGAGACTGCCTGGCCTTCCTCGAGACCATGATGCAGCGAGCACAGGTTTCCGCGCGGATAAGCTGCGCTCGAGGCTGGCTGGAGTCTTGCTGGGTTAGGGCAAAACGAGGTTGGCTCGAAGCGGCGAGACTCGATCAGATTGAGAGAGAACTCTCGCTCGCTCGCTCGGGCAAATGGAGGACACCACGCGAGCACGCAGTTCTCACAGAGCTCGCAAAAGCGTCATCGCAGACCTATCTAGATAGTACTCACTTACTGGCGCTGCAGCAGAGAAGCTTCAAGGTCTGCGGCAACCGTGTGCGCCCTAAGATGTCCCCGGGCACCCTCCATCCGGGCACCCGCATGAAGCTCGGCGGATTAGCGTCTCGCCGAGGAGGCGGCGCAACCCAAACTGGTGTTCTCTTCGGGGAATCAAGGTTTTTTCTTATCCTCTATTCATTTTCATTTTATTTATTTATTTATTTACTTATTTATTAAAACACATTTTTTAGACATGCTAATAGTTAGTTAAAGCTACGTTTAAAAATTGTTTTAAAATTAAAATATCATGAATGAGTGTTCTTGTTAACTTCTCCCTTTTTCTTTCTTTTCTTTCGTCAAGAGAACAATTTACCACTCGCAGGTGCCTCCCTAATTAATATTAAGAAAGCAGAGAGAGAGAGAACAAGAAGAGTGGAGAAAGTGGATGCGATCACACCATCATAACTAGTCATCATGGCGGACAGGCCAGTCCAACTTCGCGTTGAGGCGCTCGAGCTTCGCAGGTTTCAAGTCCGCCGCCGCTGCATTTCTCCTTCTCCCTGCTGCTGAGAGAGAGAGAAAGAGAGAGAGAGAGAGAGAAAGGAGGTCTCTCCTTCCCCTGTTCCTGTCCGTTCGTCGCCATTCCAAGCCCTCCCAAACGGTGGTGACCCCAAAGTTTCAAGTTGGCTGATCGCTTTGCATTCTTCATTCCTCATTTCATTTCCCGTGTTCTTCTCTTCTGTAGCACTCCGGAAGTGGCTAATAAGCTGGCAGCAGCCACCGCAAACCATAGCAGAGCAAGCAAGGAAGCAAGAAAGAAAGAAAGAAAGACGCGCCCAAGATGGATTCATCAGCGCTGGCGTTAAATGTACCAGGTACATCCTCTCCATCTCACTCACTCACTCACTCACTCACTCACCTCTGTCTGTCTTTTTCAAGAGACTGTGTGTGTGTGTTCTGTCTATTATGATTAATTATGATTGGAGTAGTTATCGATAGCTGCTGTTATTGCAAAAACTTGGATGTTGCTGGTTGTTCCAATACACTGGAGTCCTCCAAAAGGGAGGCCTCAGGGATCCAATTGGACTATGCATAGAAGCACGCAGGCGAAAGCTCAAGTCCCCGTACCTTTTGGACCGCCAGGGTTGCCCAAGCAGGGAATAGGATACCACATCCGCCGCTCTGGGAAATTGCAAATGCTGGTTTCTTTCTTTCTTTCCTTCTTTCTTTCTTCACTCCTTTACGTCCAACTTTCTGGCCAAAGAAGCAATTGCAATGGTGACAACATGGGTGCAGAACGGAACAGAAGAGAGAAAGAAAGAAAGAAAGAAAGAAAGAAAGAAAGAAAGAAAGAACTGCGTTGGCTGAGAGGTAGGTCGCCATAGGGCCATAGAATGGGCGGCATGTCGATAGATTTGCGGGGCGGAAGTCACGCAGACCAGTGCAAGTAATCAAGAAGCAAGCAAGCAAGCAAGCAAGTAAGCAGCGTCTTTGGCCATTGCGAATCTCTGGCGCTTGCTTGCTTCTTCTCGACCTTCCTGTCTGGATGCGGCCTCGAGTGAGTGAGTGAGTGAGTGAGTGAGTGAGCGCGTCTATTGATCTCTGTGTTCTTATTATCTGCCTATCTAGCTAGCTCTAGCGATATCTAGCTAGAGGTATCCTTCGAGGAGGCCGTTCCCTCGCCCGGCGATTCCATTTTGACTGGAGCTCTGGGTAGGAGGTCGGCCGCGCGAAACGCTAAGACTCGAAAGTGCGAGCAAGTTCCCTCTCTCTGCTGCAGGCGAAGGCAGGCAGAGAGAGGTTCCAATTCGAAGAACTTGTAGCAACTGCAAAGGCGGGAGGGAGGGAACAGAGAGAACGCGAGGAAACTGCTCGCGCGTTCCCGTTCTCTCACCTCGCAGCGCAGAAACCACTGCGATTCACGGCCAAGTGCACGAACTCTAAACTTGGTACTACGTGGCACCTCCTGGAAGGTCTTGGAAGAACTACCGAGCGAGGAGGAGCTGTAGCGAAGCGCCTAGCTATGATTTGAAAGTGAGAGAGAGAGAGAGAGAGAGGGTGCGAGAGAACGGGTGTGAGAGAACGGGTGTAACCGCAAGAACACCACCGTTCAGAAATGGACTCGCTGCTGCGGCTCAGGCGTTCTTTTTGTTCCCTCGAGCGTGTTTCAAATAGACAGATGCCCTACCTACTGCAGGAGCAATGAAGTCCACAACTCGCGCTGCTTTTGCTGTACAACAACCAACAAATAGTCCAGGATCCGCTTCGAAGTTTCCATCTTCGACGGGGGAACGAGGAGCAGAGCAGCAGAGCAGCAGAGCAGCAAAGTACCTTCGCAAAGGGGCGAACCATCATGAGCTGAGCCTGGGAACGAAGCCTCCAAGCTTACATACACTAGGAGCGTACGCGTGGAGAAAACTCCTCGCCGTAGCCTGCCTTTCCCTCGCCTACCAATAACTGCTGAGACTTGCAAACAGGCCACACGGCTCCAGGGTGCACACCCAGAGGCGATGTCCCAAACTGCCACCCCTACTCCTATCTCATATTACGGTTTAGGATAGCAGTCATCAACATGGAACGATCCAAGAACCATATCCATCCAGGCAAAAGATTCGCCGAAACTAAAGGCTACTGAATTACTGCAACGAAAGAGGGCGAGATTGTCGCTAGGTTTTCTCTTAGGGCACTCCTATGGGACTTGCTATTGTGTAGTGGTAGAAGGAGGAGGGAGTAGGACTATTAATTCATTTATGGTAAGCAGGTGCTAGGATGTGCCGTAGATACTACCAGGAAGCAACTCTCTCTCTCTCTCTCTCTCTTAAGATTTAAAAGGACTAAAAAGAATTGATCGTTTTGTTGACTTGTTTCAATTGTGCTGTTAGTGCCAAATCAGACAGAAAGAAGGAAAGCAGGAAGAAGGGAAAAGGGCGCCTTTTCCTGATCCTTCGAAGTACGGGTTTCGAGTCTCAGGCATGTTCGAAGCTGTGGATGCCCGCATGCAAAGACAGGCAGGCAGGCAGGCAGCCAGTCCTCTCTCCTTGCGCCTCTCCAGCTCTGAAGGAGCCTGGACGGGCGGCCAACGGCAGGGAGTCTGGAGCGCGTCTGGACCGTGGCGAGTTTATTTATTAATTACACATGCATGAAACCGGTGTCGCTGTGCTCAACGGACGCAAAAGGCGCTCGCTCGGGTTCCTTCAACGAGCTGTCTCAAACATCACAATCTGCTTTCTCTTACTTGTCCACTTCTTCGTGAAAAACTTCCGCTTTCCTTCGATTCTTCCATCTATTCAACAGCGGTCGATGGCTTTTCCCTCCCAAAGGCACCCCCTCAGTGGGCCTTGGTTGCCTGAATAAGCGAAAACCCGCGTCGTTCTGTTTTGAACTGGAGCGCACAGCGGTCTTAGGGAAAGCGAGGTTTATGATGAATGCGAAAATAAATAAGTAAGTAATTAAATGAGTAAATAAGTTGTTGTTGTTAAAGAAGTAATAAATAAAGAAAGAGATGAAGAAACACATGGGCAGACAAAGGGAGGAGAAAGGAGAGAGCACGAAGCAGGGCGCGACTCAGACTCGGACTCGGACTCGGACTCGATTGGCCGTCTTGCCGTTCTCTCCTTTCGGGTTTCCGACCGATGACCTCTCCAAAATGACCTCCCGGGCGCCTTGGGAGCAGGGAGCAACGGGTCGAAACGCCAACTTTGCTTGCTTTCCGCTTTCGAGTCAATTTCTTCCTTTGTTTGGCTGCGATCCCATTTCGAGACAGCGGGTGAAATGCCTTTCCGGTGAATTTCAATCGTGGAGCTGCTCTCTTCTCTTACCGCGAGGCGTAGCTGCCGCTAGGATGGCCGGCCATAAGGGCGCATACGTACGCGCATTTTCCCTTTCTTTCTACGAGCTCGTCGTTACTTAGGTTCTTCAACGAGGTAACTTCTAAAAGACGATGGATGGCGCTTCGCAGTGGTTTGGACCCTCAAGTCAGTCTGAGCCTAAGGGCCAAAGACAAAGGGAGAGGCACCCACGTACATACTTGGAGGCACAGTGAAAGGCACATTCGTTGTGGTGGCAGCAAAGGTCACAAGTTCGTTCGAAACGTGGAAATGCCACGCATTTCCACGCTCATGCATACGTTCACACACCTACAGGTACATGCATAAACAAATGCGAATGTATGTATATATATACATACATACAGGCATGCATGCATGCTCGCAAGCGCGTAGGTAGTAGACACATACATCGAAGCATGGAGACACAGATATGCAAACAGCTCGAGGTTTCGCTTGCTTCAAGTAAGGCTCGAGCTGTTCAGTATCTCTCGCCAACCGAAGAAAGTTTGGCGTAATGAGCTCGAAATCTTACACTCAAACCCAACTCATGACGGTAAGGGCCCCTGCAGCCATTGTAATGGTGGAGAACCGAGGTAGGTAACAACTAACGAAGTGAGCGACCGATCAGCTGTCTGTCTGGCTGTCTGTCTGTCTGTCTAAGCAAAGCGAAGAGAAGAGAAGAGAAGAAGGCGGCCAAAAGACAAAGCGGCGCTTCGTGGCACCGGCCGGTCTGTGTTCAGGCGAGGCTGTGAAAGGTGCTTAGCTCGGCTAAACCGAAGAAAACGCGTCATGTGAGTCTGAGCAGGATATCAAGACGGCTCTCTCACAAGAAAGTGCGTGAACAGAGGTGGGTAGGTACTAGCTAGAATCGTTTTCAATCAAAACTATGTTTGTTATGAATTATTATATACTTTTATTTTAAGATAAAGTAATAAAATGAATTACAAGTTTAGGTATATTCCCCCCCTCTTTTTTTTTCTTTTTTTTCTTTTTTTTTTCAAATAATTGAAAGAGGATTCTATCAAACTAGCTAGCTGGTGTTAGTAAGGAAAGTAACCACGGTCCGGTCCGCTAGGAAAAGGCACTTTTGGGAGCGCAGGAAGAAGTACAAAGTTGCTCGTTTCTAAGCTCGGATTTCAAGTCCAAACCTTGACAGATCGCAGATAGCGAGGGCCAAAGCCGTCGAAGCGAATAAATAAATAAATAAAGATTGATTGGGCTGTCGTTGTGATCGCGAAGAAAGATGCGACTTGTCTGCCCGTGGCACTGATCAGACCAGTCTAATCCTCCGCGCAGGAGAAAAGCTGAGGCGCTTTTCTTTTGTGCCAGTACTACTTGGTGGTAGAAGGCAGGTAGGTAGGTAGGTAGGCGCTGCTACCTGATCTTAGCGAATTGGTCCCAAAGTGGGACAGGTGAAATGCTCGAATTGAAATTGCGGAACAAGGAGGTGAAAGAAGCTGCAGCTTCGAGCCAAACGTTGGCTACACTTCGAGCCAAAGGGTGAAGACACAGTTCGAAAGCTCGATGAATAATATACGTAGAATTAGGTAATGAGTAAAGAAAAGAAGAAGAATTGAAATCGAAGATCTGTTCATTAATGCCGCGTGTCCAAAGAAGAAAGTGCTTTCATCGCGAAGTTGAATAAAAACGGTCTCTTCTTTCTGCCCTCTCACTAAATAGTCACGGGCACTGAGTTAAAGTCTTTTGATTTGGGTGAAAACTCAAGTGAAAGCCATCACTTAATACTGTCTGCCTCGAAAATGGCACGGGGTGCAAGCTAGACGCATACGAGGGGTCTTCTCTGGGAGCAGCGAGAAATATTGTTGTTTCTCATGATCACCCAGGTGCCCTCTCTAGGCTCTTGGCTGTTGTTGAGACGTTTGAATACCACAACCTTATTTCTAATATTTTAATTTTACAGAAGTGAAAGAAAGAATTAAACAAACAAACAAACAAACAAACAAATAGATAAAATGGTCCATGGAGAGTGTTCTAAAAAGAAGAGGGCCTTTTATAACTTTACGAACGAAGAAACAGAGACCAATAATAAATAGCGTCGTGGTATTAAAGGTTTTGGCGAAAAGGAGAGAGAATCGGGTTCACACAGGTCAACGACACTTGCGAGAGCGAACTGGAAACGGAAGGAAACCATGGCGCAGTTTCAATCGAAGCGGCTCAAGAGTTCTCTTTCCTGTCCCTCGCCGAGCAAGCTCTCTGCTGCTCTTCTCTCACACTGATCAAAGGTGGCGCTTCTTTGCCACGAGACCGTACTGAGCCATCGATCAAAATTGCACGCCCAGTCTCTGTCTCTGTCTCTCTGTGAGTGGTGCGAGCGCGTGGGTGTGTGCTTTGCTCAAGACATGGGGACTACCACCTTGGTAGTACAAATCTAGTACCCCTACGGTAGCCTAGGGTGTGTCTTCCTAGCGAGGACTACTAGGCTGGTTCGTTCTGTTTCTAGCCACGCTCATTCGTTTCGTCGCGTTCCAAGCGTTGGGCTCTTCTCTCGCAGTTTGGACCTGCGCGGCGGGTGCGAGACGCGGCCTGGAGACAGACGCTCAGCCAGCCGCTTAGTCAGTCAGACACCCAGTGAGCCATTTGCGCTGTCTGGCAGCGAACAGTCTGAAGGTCTTCTGCGCGGTGCGGTGCCCATATGAGGGCTTTCTTTGTGCCTGCCTAAAGTTGGACTGTTTCGTTTTCATTTGACTGCCCAAGAGAGAACAGCTCCTCGTTCAATGCAGACCTTGGTACAGTAAGCAGAGGAGACGTTGAGAGTGATCGATAGCGAGGTTCCTAATAGGCTGTAGCCGTGAGTGCGTACATTTGTTTTGCTGGTTTCATTGCTCTTGCGGCTGCCTTTTTCTGAGCAGGTTTGAGATCGACGGGTTGGAGAATGGACTTGAAGTTGGAGAACGAAAGGAAGAAACCCTCGACGAAGGGAAGAAGCAAAGAGACCTTGCGTACCAAGTCCTAGTCGTAATTGGGGTGATGGATTTCATGCTCTACTATATTCTATTTTGTAATTTAGAATAGACTTAAACTTTATCGTGTGCAGAGTCGAAGGAAAGAGGATCCAACAGAAAGCAGCAGAAGTGAAGAGACAGGAGCAAGACGTCAGCAGGCATACATACTTACTTACTCATACATACATATACTGCTACCACAAGTACCTCACCTCAGTAGAGTTTATCACATCATCAACCGAATATAACACGAGAGCAGGAAGCTCTCTCTTTCGTTCTTTTCTCCTTTTTTTCCTGTTCAATTATTATTATTAATTTTTAATTGAAAATATCATGGTAATGATAAATATAATAAAAGAAGGAGATTTGTAAATACTGAGATTGATTGGCTGTTGATTGACTCGACTCGACTCGACTCGAGTCCGCTTTGAAACGCAGGTTTGCCTGGATTGGCTCGGCTTGCCGTTAGTTTCTGGACCTCGACGTGCCTGTGCGCGGCACCAGGCCCCAGTAGGTAGGCGGCTGCTTGCTTATGGGAACGTCAAATGCGGTGCTGCACAGTGATGGGAAGCCAACTTGTGTCACTAATTCCTGCCACAGGTCAGGGAAAGTGGAACACACGCTCAAAGAACACTTTCAAGCGCGTTTCTTCAATTTAAAGAAGGTTTTTTCTTTTCATTGTACAAAAGCAGCTTGAAAGCATGACTTATTTATTATTATTATTATTTAATGTAAAAAGTATGGAATTAAAATTAAAAGTAATAGCAATATTTTTTGCTTTAGAGATAAGAATTGTGGAGATGGCAGTCGTACATAAATGAGCGTTAATGTGTTCTCTTTCGCCTCAAAGATAACCTCTGGTAGAACACCCAGTACCTTGTATGAACGAAAAGAAAAAGAAAGAAAGAAAGAAAGAAAGAAAGAAAGAAAGAAAGAAAGAAAGAAAGAAAGGAAAGTCTTCTGCCAGAGGTGTTCCATTCTCATGAGAACAGCCATATTGCCACTACGTCTCCAAAAATTCTCTCAGGAAAAAGAAATCCCTGATGAACCATAGTCTTAAGTACATACCTCTTCTATCTCTTCACAAGAAAAGAAAAAGTCGGCGAAGCACGCGTTGGAAAGCCGAATAGGGCAAAAGCAGAGGAGAATAAGAAGATAAATCTGCACAGCGAGCAGCCTCGACCACGTGCTGCCTCCTGGGTGCTCCAGAGCTGGGCGCTTGGTCCTGAACACGGCTGAGCGGCTTGAGTGAGCGAGGGACGGGCCGAAGTGAGTGGGCTACTGCACCCTTCGCTCGCAGAGGCGAAAGCAGCGAGCGATCGCCAGATCTCACTCACTCGACAAACAAACAGGACAAGGTCCATCTTAGCTCGAGATTGGGCGATTCTTCTGCTTTTCCGTTCTTTTTTTAGTTTTCCTTCTTTGGAACGGGGTTTCCTGTTCTCCAAAGGCCAGCCACCCCGCCTAAGCGCCCCTAGCGGGAACCGTAGCTGGCGCGTACCTATCTACCCACCTCGCTGCGGCTTATCATAGAGGAAGGGCGGTCCACAATAAGGCACCAGGAGACCCTCTCATTCCTTCACTGTGGCTCTTCTCGCGTCGCTTTGCCGGAGCTTTTCGTTTTCTTTCTCTTCGTGCTTGCTTTGAACAGCCGTCGTGGCAGGAAAGAAAGAAAGAAGGAAAGAAAGAACGCCAGGGGGTGGGTACTTCACAAGCAGCAACAGCTTTTTGGCTTCTGCTGTTGGCTGACCAATCACGATTCACAGTTGATGACGGAAGAACGAAGTTCAAAACAATTTAGTTTTTTCTCCTTTTCCTTTCTCGCCAAGACGAAAAGAACGCCACGCCCTAAAGGAACGCCCGCCAACATCAATCACAATGGTATTATTTGATTTAATTATTTTTCCTCCATGTTGTTTCAAAGTAGTATAAGAACAAAACTTTGAAGAGTTTTTTTTTTTTATTTTTTTAAAACAGCGTTAGAAGTAGGTAGCAGCAAACCTAGTGGTGCGTACTCTTCAGGTGAACTGAACAACCTCGAAGGGACAATTGCCGGCCAGAAACACAGAGATGAAACATGCAAGTAAGGAGAAGGAGAAGAAGAAGATTCTTTTTCGCTCGTGGTCTCCAGTTACCGTGGCATACATCGTACATAAATCGCTAGTATCGAGAGGGTTGGCCAGGTAATTGATTCCTTTCTCTCTGAGGGCTGGCTGGCTGGGTGGCTGGCTGATTGATTGATTGATTGATTGATTGATTGATCGATTGATTGATTCGCTGGCTGGGTGGCTGGCCGCCAGCTCAAAGAAAGCCGTCCACGGTCTCCCTTTCATCCACCCAGCGCGCCAAGACCTACGCTTAAACCCCGTCTCGCAGCGGTGAGCCAAAAAGAGTTTTCCCACTCAATCAATCATATTTACGTTCATTTATTTACCTGTAATCAGCAACCCTTCTTAGATTTTTTCATTTCATTGCATTTCATTTCATTGATTCATTTAGTTTCCACAGCGGTTATTCCTTCTTCTTTCAAAGCCAAAAGGAACGGGCTTCGAAACAAGGTAATAGAACACGATCAATTGAAATGAAAGCAGTCAATCAACGCGCAGATGCTTTGTTCTTCTAAACAAGAACAAGAACAAAAAAAACAAAGGCAGGTACACAGACAGATAGATAGATAGATAGATAGAACGGCGCCTCTGCTTCTTTAGAGCTTTCGCCTGTGACGCGGAAATAACTCTTCTTCTTCTTCTTCTTCTTCTTCTTTCTGTCTGGCCAACGGCTGCACTGGAAAGGCGTCGGCCGCGTTGCAGAAACCGTGCCTGCCTGAGCCTTCAGGCCGCCCTCCCTCCTCGCAGCCGGGCCTTTCTCTCCCGCTCATCGAAAGAAAGAAAGCAAACGGGACAGACCCAAGAAAGACGGGCAGAAAGAAGGAGGAGCGCCCGAGCTCGCTCCGAGCAGCGACGCGTCAAGTCCGCTTAAGAGCCGCGCTCGCGCTTGTCTAGGGCTCTGTTAGGGTAAATCCTAGGGAGGGCGACAGGTGAGCTGCGTCATCTGCCTCTTCATGGAGTGAGGAGGCTTCTTGTTTTTGGCCTTGAGAAAGAAAAATGAAAGAAGAGGTGATGGATGTTCTTTCTATCGTACGGAGGAAAGAACGGGGTATTGATGCATGGATTCTTCATATCTACTTATATGTATTTGAGTGATTAAAACATGTTTTTAATATAAATATATATATTTTTTAAATTGCACATGCATGCATACATGCATGGAATTTTCAGTTCGCAGCAGAAAAAGAACGGCCAATCCGTAGGGGTTGGATAGTAAGGACTAAGCCGCGTTCTGTTGAACTTGTTGTGCACCACGTTTTGAAAGAAAGTTAAAAACACCATTTTGGACCTTGAAACAAAAATAAAAGGTGCTCGATAAAACTGTGTTCTAAAAGAGTAGAACACATCATTTATTTAGTTTAAAAACATATTTTTATTTAATATACAGATGGATGAATGTAGAAAACCCGAATCTCCATGCAGTTGTATGGAGTGTTCCACTCGTTCCTTCTGTAGTTTCGCCGATAAAAATAAAATCAAAATAAAAGCAGCTACTTACATTTTATTTCAACTTTTATATATTAAAAAGGAACGCATCAAGAACACTTCGAACTCAGGAAAGATAAAATAAAACGAAAGGAGAAAGTGACGGAGAAGAGAAAAGAACGGCAGAGTTAGAACGCAAAGCAAGTTAAACTAAAAGTCTCTCAGGGCGGCGGCTCCTGCTTACGCACGGGGACTAGGTCGCGGCGTCTCCCGCTGAAACTCAAAAGTTCCGGCTGTGAGCGAGGAGGAGAAGAGAAATTGAAAAGAAGAGGAACTCGCTTTCCGGCTTGCTCTAATAAAAGAAAGGTGGCGGCCAAAAGAGCATTCTTTCTTTGTTGGCTCTCTCCAAGTTGATTCAATTGAGGTGCTCTCGCTCGCTCGGAGGCGGGATCTTATTCGTGGGCCAAAGACGAGATCGAAGAGTGCTGCGCGCAGTATTGATCGATTAATGCAGAGGCGGCTCTGAGAGAGGGATCGAGCGAGGTATTTTGCCACGTGCAGACCCTCTGGCTTTGTCTGTGTGAACGAGACAGACTGATCTTTATTGTGTGGATGAAGAATGGTTTCTGCTTAAAGTTCCAGTCTGATGTTTTTAATTTTATTTTAAATGATTATTTTTTTTTAAAAGAGAAAGTTTTATGCATAAAATTAAGTTAAAAGGGAAGCTAGTTGGAACGAGAAGAGAACGTGGAAAAGACTGCGATTTCTTTGAATTTAAAAAGACCCCTTTCTGGAAGCAAGCGGTCTGACGCGCTTGAATTGAGAGGGGAAAGTCCTCCACGGTAGGCAAAATAATAAATCGAAAAAGTAGAAAAAGTAAAAATGTTTCATCGATAAAGAAGTGAGAACTGAACAACTGACGATGGAAGGCAGAGACAGAGAAAGAAAGGGGTCGTTCTCTGCGCTTTCAGTGCGAGGCCGGATAGAGGGAACAGTAGGAGTCCTATAGGCCTCGGCGACTAAATACTTTATGATGGCAAAGGCCATAGTATTAATATGGAGGCCTGCTTTCCCGGCTTTTGCGAGTTGGGCGGCAAGCAAACACGAAACTAACTCGACGAGATCGCTCGAGCAACAAGCACTTCTTGAAGAAGCAAGCAATTACATATCAACGCTAGTCACAGCAGAACCGTACTGACTGGCGGTGTCTCTCTGTCTGCAAGCAAACGCACATGAGCAAGACTCAGTTAGAGAGATCGATACCTATGATGCCGCAGGACTCCTTTGAGGACCTTCTGGCCCTTGGCGCTGCGGCGCAGGCGGGCGACCTCTGCAGTGCTGGCAGCGAGAACCATGGCACCCTCAAGCGCATGCAGTCTTTGAAGAAGGATCTTCCCCAGGACGACGACCTTGAACACGATGTGGACTCTGAACACGATGACCTCGAGCTCGAGGACTTCGGTGCACATGAGTTCCAGCAGCTTCAGATTGATGACAAGCAGCAGCTCGCAGACTTCGTGCCATCATCAACACCAGCAATCGCAGAGGAAGATGATGAGACCGCAGAACCCACCGCAGAGGAGCTCGAGATGTGGAAGCCGCGTATGCTCCGCAAGCGCAACCGTGACCGTGGCCACGGCAGCCTTGACTTTGGCGACCTCGACGAGGCTCATACCGTAGACCTCAACGACTTTGACATGGAGAGCAAGGATATGTCATACGAATTCGGACTCAACGGAGCCCTCCCCGACGACCAGCGCAGCCTTTGGTCTGTGACCCGCAAGCTCAAGAGCGAAGAGAGCCGCGTATTTAGCCTCGGCGTCATGGGAGGTCACTACAAATTCACATTCACCAACATGAACACACGCAACAGCTGGATGGGCCGCTCCGCAGGCTTCGTGGTAAAGCTTTGGATTGTGAACAAGGAGCTCGGCCACAGTGTCGTGCGCCACGTGCACAGCGTCGATGCCATGACACCCGAGATTAACTTTGACTTTATGATTGGCAGCAAGGATTGCTTGAACAAGCCCATGGAACTCCGCGTGCAGGTTATCTCTAACTGCAAGCACTCGACCACCAAGGCTCGCCTCGAGCTCTTCAAGGTCAAGCTTGCATCATCCGAAGACCTTGTGGCCGTCTCTGACCACACTGTGCCGGGTCGCTGCTTCGTCGTCGAGCCGGGCATGAACGCCCCGCTCTCGAGCAAGAAGAAGGCAGCATCCACAACTCTTCTCCACACTGCCCGTGGTGCTCGCGGATCCCACGACTCCTTCGCTTCGCAGCGCTCCAACCTCTCCTCCATGCACAAGGGATCCCGCATCTTCTCGCTCTTCCGCTCTCGCAGTGGCCGCGCACTGTCCACCATGGCGCACTAAATCAAAACCCATGCATGCACGCATGCAAACATACATACATACATACACCCCCTACCTCTAGCACATCAGAGTTCGAAAGCCAAGAACCTGCCTGCATTTACCCAGCTCAAACCTCTCCCTGTAACATCGAGCAAGAGCCAAAGCAAAACCACCTCGAGACCATACATAGATGATCTCGCCATGTGTACTCTTCAACCTTCCTTCCTTTCTTCCTCCCGCACGGACCCCATCTCTGTTAACAACCCAAAACCCGTATTCTCAAGCAAGCATCAACAAGTGCTGCAGGAACCGAGGAAGGCACCGGAATCGCAGCAGTAGCGCTGTCCTCTGGCGCCTCCTTGCTTCTTCTTCCCATTGGCGGTCCTTCCATACAGAGAAGCAAAAGAAAGGAACAAGAACGAGAAAAGAGAGAACAAACAGCCCCTCTTACCTACCTACCTACCAGCCTTAGTGTCTCCTATCTCTATCTATCCCGCATTAAGAAGAAAGAACTCTGCCAGAGTAGTCTTCTTCCTCCTGGTCCGCGAATTCGTCCCAGCTGATATAGCAGCAGATGGATGGATGGATAGATAGATAGATAGATACACAGGCATCACCGACCCCGGCACCCTTAGTACATAGTAGTCCTCCCGCGATGGACAACAGCAACAACAACAAGAACCCTGACTTTGAAACCCATCGACCATCGATAATGAATGTGAACTTTTTGTCTGACTGATTGATTTTGATTGATTGCTTATATCTTCTATAGACTACATACAAATAGCAGAGCACCTCTCCTCCACGCTTGCTTTGCTTTGCTTTGCTTAAGACAAGGCCTTGCTTGCGTATGCCCCAAAATCCCCAGCTCTTGTCCACACGTAGCCAAGGCTTTCAGCTGCGTGTCCAAGGAAGCAAGCACGCTTGTCATACGTAATAATTAATCAGTCAGCTTGCCAAGCAGCAAAACCCAAGCCTCGCTGAGCCCTCGCTGCATTCTGGCTTCTGAACCCTGCATTGCAAGCACGATGAGCATTGCCATAAATAAGCCATAATAGCCACAGCTATTGCTAACATACAGTTGAGGCTATCTATCTATCTATCTATGCCAATGGACGAGTTGTTGCGGCAGTTGAGGAGGCCTTCACGAACTAACGCTCGAGGAACTCATCACGGTCAGCCTCCCAGACTGACTGTCTGTCTTGCTGGCTGACTGACTGACTGACTGACTGATTGACTGACTAATTGACTGCCATTCTCGCTGCATATCCTCTCCAACTCCACTCACCACACGCGAGTCGAGAAGCTGAAGTTATAGCAGGGCGCCCGAGAACGGTGACACGGGTCCTTAGATAGAATATGTATGGCCTTAGTTTAAAGAGGGCGCATTTCACTTGAAAACAATCAATCATCGTAGCACATATCACATGGTATTCTATAGGTAGGTATGTGCCTATGCATGTATGCATGAGTACCCACTGGCAATCAATCGCCTTTTAATCGTAGACGAACGAGGCCGCGCCTATGTATAAGCAGGGCAAAGCGGCCAGGAAAATTATTTTTAGAGCAGGATTACTCGACCGGCATCATGGTAGGAGCTCCTAGGCGTTCGCTAGCGCGGCCTCATAATGCCGCCCTTTTCATCTACATACATACATACATTCATACCGACCTGCGACTACCTTTGAAGAAATCCCATTTCTTTCCTGGGTTCCGGGTTTCTGCTCAGATCACTCACTCTCTCAACCTCTCTCAGTCTCTTAGTCAGTCAGTCAGTCAGTCACTCTCAAGGATGGAGAGCGGAGTTCTTCAGGAACAGGCCTCCTCGCTACTCTAGAGGTAGATAGACGATGCCTGGAGTAGGTTTCTTCATTCTTATAGCCATCTTGAAGATGTGCATGACCATAGGTTGCGTATCTATCTATCTATCTGCCTATCTATCCATGGTATCTATGGCCAAAGAGAGAAGGCGAGAGGTAAGGGAACATGGGAATCGCAGTGTAATCGCTGTGATGGCGTCACACACCTTTGTCACCTTGAAGGGGTGATGGCCTACTCCCAAAGAAAGAAGGAACGACGCGAGGTAAAATAAGAGGGCCTCCCAGCTACGAGAGAACACCTTCTTTTCTCTTTATAATAAAATAAAATGTACAACACATAAATAAACAAACATTAATGAACATTTTTTGGTCTTCAAATGAATTTTATTAATTTAAAAAGGCAATACCAGTGATCCTGGACCGAGGTACAGGCAGGTAGTGAGAAAAGCAAAGCATTTCTCGGAGACCGGGGTTGTTTATTTGGGAGCATTGGCAACGATGGCTTTTATGAAAGTATAAACAGTAGCAGCTTTTTTATTCCTCATTCCTCCTATGACCACCTCCTTCCTGAAAGTTTTATCCGTCTGTTCTAAAAATAAAAGAGTTGGTACCGTGGCGAAGGTACCGCGGGACCTACAGAAATTCCTGCAAAAATTGCATTCCTGTTCCGTTGACTCAACCTGCAGAAGTGAAGCAGCAGTACCGACTGAGGCAAAACGAGGCGCCAGGACCCGTCCGCCTGGAAACCCCTTCGAAGGGGAGAAGGCCAAGCCGGGCCGATGCAGCGAAGGGATCGTTACCGTCCGAAGCACATCGAAGGCACAACCGGGCGGCCCTGAGGCGTGGCACCACGCTCAATGTCTTGGCCGTCGCTCTTTTCGCGCCTCCATATTGGCTCTCTCTCCTCTCCCTTTTCCAAAGTGTTCTCGCGAGTGTTCTCGCGAGCGAATTTTCGAAAACCCTGCTCCGCTAGCGGGCAGATACCGCAATCCGTAGCAGTGCCCAGGTGGACCAGCCTCCGCTTTCTCTCCGCAATGCCGCAGTAGGTAGTTTGTGTATATAGCATACTATAGCTAATACATATATGATTAATTCAAAATAGGTATGTTTTTTTGTTTTTGTTTTTTAAGAACTAAAACTCCATTATTGGTAACAAATGGAAATGCAGAAGAACAATGGAGACGCGCGGAAAGAAAGAACGAGAGGGTTTAAAGCACCACTCATGGAGCTCACTCAATCTAGCGGCAGCTTCTTGGAGAACAAATCGCCACTCACGAACCGAGACCCAAAACGAAGGGGAAACCTCCCAAGAAAACCATCGCGAGGCCTCGAACTCGCCACGGAGAACCTTCCTTCGCAGATGGGTGTACAGTATTTAGGATACCGCTTCTGCGCAAACCTTGGAACGGCAGCAGCCACTCCACCACCACCACGCCCAAAGCGCGAGATTGATACAGTACTATCAACCCCAGGGTTTGGCTGCTAAAGTCCCATACAACAGCAGCACCATCGTGGAAAGTGGAAAAGGGAGCTTTGTAGTACTTAGGTTCTTCAATCACAATCAATCAATCAATCAATCAATCAATCAATCAATCAATCAATCAATCAATCAATCAATCAATCAATCAATCAATCAATCAATCAATCAATCAATCAATCAGTCCCTTGTGCTTTTATAAAATGAAGAACCTAAGGCTGCAAATGAAGTGACCGCCGATTAGATGAAAGTAGGTGGTTTCTGAGGTGTTGAATGGATGCGTGGAAGAAGTTGGAGCAGTTGCTGTTCCTTTGAGCGAGGCCAATTTGGACTCTAATCGGAGAAAAACCGAGTGATGGGGCGGGCGGATCGTTTCTTGGTCATTGAATAAATTAACAAGCAAAGCATTCTTCGCTTGTCACTAGCTGGCCTTATTTATACATACCTATATATTCATATATTCATTTATTCATTCATTCATTTATTCATTCATTCATTCATTCATTCATTCATTCATTCATTCATTCATTCATTCATTCATTCATTCATTCATTCATTTATCGATGGTTAGTCCTTCGCTTCTTGGGCTTAATGTGCAAGCGAGCGAGCGACTGAGTGGGTGGTTTAGCAGTAGTAGCAGTTTTGGAAATGTGGATTTGGGAAGGTCTCGTGGAGTTTTTGTGAGTGGTTTCTTTCTTCCCAGTTTTGAAGATTCCGTGGCGTTCACGCCAATCAACGTGATGAAGATAGATGGGATTGCACTATTGTATTGCATTGCGATGCAGAAAGAGGAAATGCCCTTTGGAACGCAGCACAAGAGCGACAGGAGACGACGGTGCGAGTGCTATGCTGAGAACACATGATCCTACTCGGGAGGAGCTGAGATAGGCAGCGAAGATGGGTGCGGACCGGTTCTATATAGAGGCGGCCGTCTTTAAAAAACCGCTGGGGAATCAACAGCGATGGCAGTGTTGGACTGGTCTCGCCAGTGCTGCCTTTGCTGCGCGTTCTGTTTCTGGCGCTATGTATGATATGTAGCAATGTTTCCGTTCTTTTTTCTTTGGGATGGCTAGCGTTTACTGATTAGTAGAAACGGCACTACGGGTGGTAAGAGAGAGAAAAAGAAAGAGATGCATGGAAAGAGAACACCGAAGCAAACGCGGCTCTGGGACCAATAGTTTTAGTGCTTCTCTAGAGCTTGAAACAGAGGACTGGTTGAAATTGAAATTATGTTTTGAGCTCTCATATGGAATAGGTACCTAGGTACCATGAATTGAGTTCAAGATTATGTGCTGTATTTTTTAGTAATAGTTATAATAATAGATTAGTTCTTTTTCTACGTATGTCCGATGTATGTGAAGGGAGGACACCACCCGTTCAAGGGTGCATCCAAGGTGCAAGGCATTTAAAAAGGGTATTTTCGATAGCCATGATGTTTTTTATTTTGTTCTTTCTCAAGTTTTAAAGTTGTTTAATGAGAAAGAGAAAAGACAAAAGAAGCCTTTCCTTCTCAACTTTTGAACTCTAACCTTTTGGAGATGTTTTTGGTCATGTTCTCTTTTCTGATATTTTTGAAATCTAAAAAGTTAATGATCTAACTTTTTCTTGATGAGCGTTCTTTCTTTCTTTTCTTCTTTTGCAAGGACCACCTTATGATGCCAAAGCCAACGTCAAAACCGTGTTTTGTTTTGTTTTTAAAATCCAAAACAGAGTGCGTTCTATTTCGGAGAAACTTGAAGCAAAGAAACCGTTCAAGGTAAACATTTTACCTTTGTGGCATCAAAGTATCCCATAAACGAGAACATGAGTAGGTATAAAGTTATCGTTCTTCTATCCAACGATTTTGACTCCTGTACCCCATTGAGAGGCAGAACCTTGAAAGGAAGTATGAATTACCTCCTTTGGTCAACCGCCTTTCATTTTCTCACAATGTCCCAGTTTGACCTCCTTTCCACAAATCTCTCCCGCGAATTATACTGTCTTTCTCAATTGCCTTTGCCTCTTCTTGTTCTTCTCCTCCCCTTTGAACTTGCACGCGCAGACAGACTGCGTACCTGCGCCTCGCATGACAGCCCTCCCCCCTTCGTTCAACCCCGTCTGAGTTTACTGGGTGCTAAGCACGCGAGTCTGTTTGTGCCCAAGCAAATCTTGCGGGATGAACTGCTTGCTGCTGCAAACTGCTGCAAAAGATCCATTGCCTCCTCCCGCTTTCAGAGCAGTTTCTGCTCGAGGGCAGCAACTATCTATCATCACACGCAGTGCAACTGATTCCCTGCGCTCTCTTCAATCAAGCAAGTTCTTCCTTGCAGGTCGCAGCACTCCATTGCGAAGAAGACTTCCTCTCCTCGGAAAGGAAGGAAAGGAAAGGGAGTCTGATGAGTGTGCACGCACGTGCTTTCGAAAGCAAGCAAGTGAGAGAGACGTCATCACAGCACTTCTCATGGTGGATGGCAATTCCAACACACGGAAGGACCAACGACGACTGCTTAGCATCGCGGGCCAAAGCAAACAAAGCTTGTGCGCGCCCTGCCTGAAGAGGGACTCGCTCGCTCGTGCGGCGCGGCGAGGCTGACTGAATGCGGCACGCTCTGCATGCTCTGCACTGGCGCACCCACCTTTCCGATAGCCGGCACCTGCCGCAAGCGACCCGGATTCAGGTGAATCTTGCACGCAAGGCAAGCTAGAGCTCTGAAACATGTGCTTGGAATCTCGCATTTCCTACGAAGGCAGCGAAATGGAGGGCAATGCCACTGAGCGCCATTCGCTCATTCAGCTCAAGTTGTCTTGTGCACAGTTAGTTAGCTACCTACCTACCTACCTACCTACCTACCTACCTACCTACCTACCTATTCACTCACGAGCTTCAACTGTGATCGTTGTAATGCGGCTGGTTTATTTGTTCATTTATTTATTCATTTATTTATTTATTTATTTATTTATTCAGTCTTTTATTTTCTTGCTTGCTCACACGCACGTGCACGAGTGTGGCTTTTATTGTTCACGTGCTGCAATGCGCTCTGGTGGAGATAAAAACGCGAGCCTCGCTTAGTTCGAACCCTTATGCTGAAGATTATGATGGGACGGGCGGAACACCAGAAGACAGGCAAGGCAACTTGAATTGAGCCAAGGGTGGTTCTTTTCGCAACTAGTTCCTTAGCTCGTAATACCTAGGGACCAACCTACCGTCCGTGGACCAGCGACCCGAGGGACGGTTAAATTACTTGAAGAAGGTTCAAGATGACTTGACAGAAGAAACAAGACCAGCAACCAGCCTCAAGCTTGCATGAGGAAAGCTTGTGTTCAAGTTGTACTAGCTAGTTGAAATCGATCCAGTTGACTTTGAGCGTCATGAAGCCAACCTCTGTGTAGTTGTTATTACTTATAGTAGCGGTACATATATTTTAAATTCGCAAGTTCACTTTCTAGGTAAGACCACTCAGAGCAATCGATCTGCATTCTCGAAGACGCCAGGAAGTTCATCAAATCGCGATGCAACCTAGTTGAAAGCAAAGCGTGTTCTCTCCTCTCCGCGCGCAGGAGAAGACCGATTAGTCAAGCGTGGAGAAGAAGGAACGCGAGGGCGGTTCCCTCTCTCAGATTCGCACTAATGCTACATTGGAAGTTTTGTTCGACCTCGTTCTGCAACAGTAACAGTACTGAGCAGAAGCACTGTTCCTGTTCCAATCAGCGTAATATTGGTAGTATCATCATAGTGCCCGCATCTTCATCTTCATCTACATCGTCGTGCTCAAGCTGCCAGAGGTGTTCTTGATGCCATCTTCAGCTTCTTCTACGGCCTTGAACTCATTACGAGATGTGCAAAGGGGCAGGACGCCTGGGACTCAAATCTGGATGCGAGAAAGCAGCCAGGTATTTGGCAAAAGCATTTGGCAAAAGCACTTGGTCCAATGTAAAAGATACCGTAGTAGGTACGTACTTCCGTGGAGATGGCAGATGATCTGTCAAGTTCCGGGAAAAGATGCTGCTGTTAACTAACTAACTGACTAACTAACTAACTACCTCGGTAGGTAATGCCTGGATTGAGGAAAGGCGCGATGGCCTAAGCCTGTCAAGATACCATTAGGATAATTCCATAGCGGGTGCCGAAGAGGACGTTCTGTTCGCGGGTGCAAGCAGTTTCCTGGGGCTTGCGCAAGAGTGCAACTGCGGAAAACTGTAATAATGCATTTCGAAGAAGAGAGAGAACAGTTCTGGAGACTCTTCGTATTCTTACAAAAGGCAAGAAATGCCAATGCCGGGAGGATCTTTGCACCTGCATCGAAACAAGAGAAAAGACAAAGGTTAGAGTACAGGCTCTAGGTGTGATGATTTGTAAAGAACACGCGGGCTTAAGAAAGGGAAAAAATGAAAAAGAGAACAGCAGGGCAGGGCACTGTTTTCATTTAGTGTGATTATTTTTTATTTCTTTTTATAAAGCAGGAGAAGGTTGAAGAACACCTACCCACTCCTGAAAAGAGGAAGCTTACTCTTGTTTGAAGAAAATTTCAAATGAGAACGGCTTTGCTTTCCCCTCTGGACACTGCAAGTTGAGAAACAATTGGGAAAGTGTGTTTTGTTTTTTTATTTATTAGAAAAGTAAATTATTCAAAACTTAGAAAGTCGCAAAGACCACGCGTTTTAAAGACATGGAGCAAAGGTTACAAGAGAACACATCATTATATATTTTTTTGATTTTGTTTTTCCAAGCTAGCAAAGTCGAGAAATAATTTTCAAGTTCTTCCTTTCATGAGTGATAGCGATAAAGCTCTGGGGGAAACTATTTAGATGTTCTATAAGTTTTCTTCTAGTTTTCATGAAATCGCTCCAACATTTTTCCGAGAACAAAAAGCAGCCCGATAAAGAACAACTGTGTCCTCTTCTATCTACTAAACAGAAAATAATCATGAACAGGAGAAGGAGACTGCACAAAGATAACAACAAATCGATTTTTGAAACACCTAATTAACTAAATTGTTTCGCAAAGAACAAAACTCGAAAGAAACAAAAAACACAAAGAGTTAGAACATACCTTTTATGTTCACATAGCCTGTATGACAGTCTATACTTTTGAAAAAGAAAAAGAGAAAGAACTCCCCCCTCTGAAACATCAATTCAAATATCAGTGCATAGTCATAATAGACTCGAGGGTACAGGTTACGTTTTCTTGTGTACGCGAGATTATTCAGTGTGAAATTCTTGATTTTTATGCACAGGTCTTTCATTCCCGATATTAGCTTAATTATCAAGAAATACACAAAGAAGACTCTAAAGTCTAACAAGTTCAGTAAACAAATGTCATAAAGGTTTTTCGATGTGAATTATATTAATTTCAGAGCGAATGCGAAGAATATATTACCTAGAGTAAATATTGCATGAAGATGAATCGGTAGAATCAAACGCCATCTAAGCTCTCTGCCCATATTCTTTATGTGTAGTTGCGACTTTTGTAGAAAGTTGGAACGAAAATGAGAGCGCCCATGGTGATTGCACATGCTTTAAATAAGAGTGTGGGTTTCTCTGCATATGCAGCTAGATAACATGTTTCCTAGTTTTCCGGCGCTTTGAGTTGGGGATTCAACCAGGTTGCTTCGCCGACGCCGCGGGAATTTATACATGAGGATAAAAAAAGAGAAGAAATAATAAATGTACGCGATCTCGCCACATAAAGAGATAGATATGCCGCGGTGTTGTACAGAGCGAAAGAAATTTTGAATTGAAGTATGAGGAGATCAGGGCATAACAAAGAACACCAAAGTGCTTTTAAAAGCTTTTCGCTTGCTTTGACCTTCTGAGGCCAGAAGCAACAGCCACTTGTTTATTAGAGTACTTTCTTACTTTGCTCCCATAGTGCGTACAGAAGTCCACGTTCCTGCTTACGCCACAAACATCTTTCGATCACAGGCGGTTGTGACAATTCCAAAGGCCTGAATTGGTGACAGTGGCCACTGGAAGTCGCATGTGTAGATTGCGAAGGGGCAATGCTCGTCGATGGCCACAACTTTTCCAAACTGCAATGATACTGACTTCTGGAGACCCTCTAGCTCAAGCTGAAAGTTTTTGTTTGAGGGTCTTTGCACGCGACCCCGAAAGTCAAGAGAGTAAGCCTGGATGGCATCGAGCCAGTACGGGTCTTTGTTTTGCCCATACACAAGCTTCTCGTGATTGTTGACAGCTTCAGGTCCTTTACGAAGGTAGTTTATGATGTGATCGTTCCGTTGTTTAGGAATGATTGCATCAGTCATATAGGTCTGAGTTGGAATTTCATAGTCGTCATCGTCATCGTCGTCGTCGTCGACATTGTATTGCGCAGCAGTGGAAGCTCCATTCTTGTCTGCGACAAGTTGCGGAGCCTCGTGTGCTGCCTCAAAGCCCACTGGAGATCCCATAGCAGGACTGCTAGTGATAGTTTGAGCAGATGAAGATCTTTGGCGGTCATCCGTAGATGGGGATGGAATGTCAAGAGGCGCAACATTGCTTGCAGGATTAGGGCTTGCACCACCGCTCATCAACGTAGCTGTAGACGACGTTGATGAAACACTGGTGGGAATTGAGCTTGGGAGTGGTAGCCCAAGGTTAGGATTTGAAGTGGCAGAGCCATCCCAGGCCTTGGCCTTTGCAAGCGCACATGTGAGGTGTCTTGGGCCAAAGGTACTGCCCACAAGGCGGTTCTGTGCATATGCAATGCTAGCAAGCTCTCGTTGCTTTGTGTAGCGTCCTTCTTTATAAGGAGCATTGACAGTGAATTCGGTACCAGCAAAATTTCCACTCACGCTGCCAATGTAGTTATAGCTATTTGAATTGAAGTCCTTCGCGTTTGGGTCTAGTGTGAAATCGATCACAGAGGTACCCCAGGCCGTGAGTCGTTTCTGGCCTGCCATCAAGAATCGATCACCCTTACGAGGACTCTCTTGATCAGGAAGTGCTCCAAGAGGATACGCCAACGTAGTCGGGGCCTGGACCCATAGTTCATAATGCACTGGTGAGCCAAAAACGCCGTTGCGAAGCTTGACATAACAACGAAGCATGCCAGCTTCCTTAGGGAGAGGAGACATAGCGAATTGTTTGCGGTATCCGAAGATCACCAACGAGTTTAGCTTGAGCAAATCAGGAGGTTGGTAATCAATGTAGCCCAGCTCTGATCTGCACAAAGGGCAAGTTCCAGCCCCCTTTTTCTGCTCCTTCCATTCGTATATGCATTTTGCATGCACAGGGGCTAAATTACAATGTTTCAGACACGGAATAGGCACTGAGGGCCTCTTTTCCGTGAATTTTCCGAGGCAAATCAGGCAGCCCTCATCCTCAAGATCTTCGCTCGCCAGTGCAGGACCTGCTCCTGTTAATTGTGGTTCGCTTGAAACACGTGATTGCAAGGTATGCTGGAGCTGCTGAGAAGGAGGCTGTGCTTCCTCCTGAACTTCTGGGGTATCTTGTTGATCCTGCTGCTGGAGCTGTTCTGCTTGCAAGCGCATACTCTCAAGTACACCAAGATCCACAGCATGGACACTACTATCACGGCGACTACCCAGAATAGGGCGTCTAGCACTAAATGAGCCAGATGAAGCGGAACTTCCGCCGAACAGACCTGAATCAGTATTGCTAGAGGATCTATCTCGAAACCTATCAAGCCAGCTAGAATTGTCACTTCGCGTGAGCATGCTCAAGGTAATGCTCCCTGTGCGTTGACGCATGCCTGGGTGGTGCTCCTCGCGTGCACCAGAAAATGACCCGGTGAAGGATGATGAAGCTGTGGAACCTGGAGGTGGCTTATGAATTGTGGCAAAGCGAACTGTGTCTAAATAGTCAAAGTTAGACCGACGACGCGAAGTTTCTGGTGCGTCGGACACTGTTCGTGATTTCAGAGCCTTTGAGCGAGTTCTAGGGGGTGTTGCGGTGTTGCCTGATGCGGGATTGGACGCAGATATTGATGATCCTGAGAACGGGGATGGCCACGAAGAGGCAGTAGCGCTCACGAGTTCGGGGCCAAGCGAGGAAGACGACGAGGATGCTGCCGGACATGCGCTTTTACGAACAGGAGTGGCAACATCAGTAGTCGCGGATGTCCTGGAGGATTGGTTTAAGGCGGCAGCCTGTGCACCGGTGGCGCCCTCGTCACCAGACTCCTCGCCGGACTCCGGCACAACGCTCAGAGCTGTGTCCATGAGAGCTGTGTCCATGAGAGCTGTATCCATGGGAACTGTGGCTTTGATACCTCCAGAGCGCCAACTGTTTGTTTGCTCTCAGAGATTTGCTTACGGCTCCACGCAAGCAAATCTCGAGCTCCGAGTAAGTGAAGCTTGTATAGTGGTTGTACTGTCCACAGTGAGAGAGACTCAGGTCGATCCACAGAAACCAAGCTGTCTTCTCGTGGAGGAATTTCTACTCAGAACAGGGCGCGTGAGTTGCGACTGTCCGAGATGGCGCGTTCCGTTTGTGCCTAGTTTGTACTTCAGTACGAGTCTGGAGTTTGGAGTTTGTTGTGCGCCTCTCGAAAGAATCGAGGAAGGCTATGAGAATATGAGAAGAAAGAGGTAATCCGAAGAACAAGGATAAGTAAAAGCAGGGAAGAGCTGATGGCCAGGCTCGGCCTCTTTGAGGGAGACCCAGTTAGCGAGGACGCGTAGCACTCCTCGATATAAGAGTTCGGCAGACGAGGGAGGGAAGGGGGGGGGGTGGCGCAGGGGATCACTCTCTCAACGCCAGAAGTCACTCCGTCCACAGGGCAATTATGCTTTTGCCGTGTGTCTGTGTGTCTGTGTGTCTGTTTGTTTGTTTGTCTGTCTGTCTGGGTCTGTCTCGTGGTCCTTGTTTTTCTTTTTCTTTTCTTTTTTCTCTCTGAATTCATTATCAATTTCTTGCTTCTCTAGGTACCTAGGTAGGTATTTCTTGCAAAGTACCATGTAGGCGGCCTAGTAGAGACTTGAGAAGGGAGGATGCTTTCTTCAGCTCCGTGAAAGGAAGAGGAAGCTTTTGAGGCGTCTGTTTCCAGGTAAATAGGTACAGGGGTAGGTATCTCTTATCTCCACACGTCGCTGTACTACTATGTTATGCGTTTCGTGTTTCTTTTTCTTTCTTTTATTCATTATTTTTATTTTTATTTTTAAAGATGGAAGTCAAAAAAACTTTCTTTATCTTTATTCAGTCAGAAGAGGAGGAGGCGCGCTTACCTTGATAACACTTTTTTTTTTTCATATTTTAAAAACAAAAAGCTTTTTAAAGGAACAGGAACAGAGGTTCTTGGATTGAGCCTAAGCCTGCAAAATCAAGCTGCCAGTGCGCCCTAAGGACGACGCCAAAGCGATACAAAGGCATACAACAAGCTATGAAGAGATCATGATCAATGGCCAAGCTTCTGTGAGAGAGCTGTAGGATCGGAACCGTGCTTTTTTAAACAACAATGTTGCGTGTCTGCCCGACTCCATGTTCCAAAGTTTCTTTTCTCATGGCGTTCTTTAAAAATAAATACTGCAGTTTATTTATAATTTTTTTTAATGAAGTTCTTATTTTAGATTTTCATTTTTAGTTATCAAAACAAATAGGTTTTTTATTTTGGCTTGCTCGTTTCTCTGGACCAAGCGCCTCCATTTCCTCGCTGTCTTCATTCATTGGATCTTTTCGAGTCCTCCCTTCATAAAACACCACACCCAAACTCATGCCGCCTTTCGTTCGTTCATAAGTTCATTCATCTACTTTCCAATCTATTCTATTTTTTCACCACCACATTATCACATTATCTAAGTAGGTAACCTTTGTGTAGTAGGCACTAGGAGGCGCTTTTTATGGATAAACAAACGGACTTTTGACTTGACCTCTAGCACTTTGAACTTTCTGCTTTAGCAACCAAAACCCAAGTCCAGTCTTGCAACGCAGCCTCGAAGTGGCCGTGCCTTCTTACCCAGCGAGGCATTGGCATCCCTGGCTGATGGCAGACGAGGTCGGCAACAAACACATCGCAAGGGGGCTGACTAAACAGAAAGGCCAGGAAGCCTCACGGTGTAGTCTAAACCAAGAAATAGTGTTTTTACTACTAGTTGTTTATTTATTTATTTAAGTTCTAAAGTCTTACTTATGATTATTATTATTATTATTATTGTTATTATTAAAGTTATTATGCTTGCTGGCAATCTCCGTTCTCCTGGAATTTGGTTCTCTCTTCGAAATATGAATCAGACGCGGTGGCGGCGCACCCTTTCTTTCAAGTGCAACAGATCAGAGAGAGAGAGAGACGACGCCTGCAGAGCAAGGACCACCAATCAACAGCAGCCTCGATCCACCAAGGCTCCAAAGAGAGGGCAGATTGGCAGACTCAGCTCAGCAGCAACATCCATCATCCGCTGCTCTTCGACTGCCCTGCTCTGCCCTGCCCTGCTTAGGTAAGCAAACCTGGGGAAACCCGGCATGAGTCCTTAGGGAAAGAGCAAAACGAACAGCAAGCACCACACAAACGCCAAGAACGAGAACGAAACGCATCGAAGGAAACAAAGGACGTTGCCTTTCAAAATGTAATTTCTTAGCTTCTACTTTTATCGCCATCACGACCATTTATTGTCCATTCCTTTGTTTGTTTGTTTGTTTGTTTGTTTGTTTGTTTGTTTGTTTGTTTGTTTGTTTATTCAATTGTACAACAAACAAGAATGACCGTCATTGCGCGCGTGCTTTGCTTTAACTTACGAAACACTGCCAGAGGCTGCGATCTATCCATCCATGTGTTTGTTTTTCTAGCCACCCGCGCCTTCGCCGCCACACGAGCGCTGTCGGCTCTGCACAGCTCTGCACAGCGGGCCACGGAGTCGTCGGCAGAGCAGACACACACACGAGATGGCAGCGGCCTCGGCACAGGCGATCATCGCTAATTATACATAACATGACATGAGCACATAAATGAACATACAAATTGATTGACTGATCGACTGATTGATTGATGATGTTGATTGGACTACTGAGATTGAGCTGCTTTTCTTTCCCTTTCCTCTTGCTCTTTTCCCATGCATCCTCACTCATCCGGTTCTTTTCTTTTCTCAAAAAAGAAAAGAAAAGAAAAAACAGACTTTCTCTGCCAGAGCCGACCCGTTCCATCTCCTGTGTTCTGTTCTCCCACCTTCCTCCTTTGCTTCTTTCGTGGGTGTTTGTTTGTTTCGAAGTGTTGTCTATATCAGTCAGTCAGTCAGTCAGTCAGTCAGTCCTTATTGTTGGTCAGACTCTGTCCAGTTTCTCACGGCAAGCAAGCAAGCAAGCAAGCAAGCAAGCGAAAGCGACGAGTACGCACGCAGGTCCGGCTAAACCCGTGCGCCCCGCGGCTCAAAGCCGTCTGCTTCAACTCCGTTGGCGTGGCCTGCCTGCCCCATCCTTCAAGAAAGAAAACAAAGAAAACAAAGAAAGAAAGGAGAGGGAAAAATGTTCTACAGGGGCCGCGAAAACAAAAACAAAAACAAAAGAAAAACAAAGCAAAGAGGAACAGCGCCGTCAGGACAGGTGCCTTGCGTCCCCTTGCGTCGTTTGAGACCACGAAGCCTCCGCCGTAAAGCAAGATCGAGCGAGAGACATTATTACTCCTCGAGGATCATTCACGGGCAGAAGCTGTGAGCGTAGGTATGCAAACAAACACCTCTGTACGAGCAGGTGCTTGCTGGCTGGATTCTCAGACTTCGCTTCCGTGAAGAACTAAGTTTACTACTAAATCAAACAAACAACCAGAGAATCTCTCCCCTTATAGGTAAGTAAGTAAGCACTGAGTTGTTCAAGTTGGTTAGTTTTCTTCTTCTTTCTTTTCTTCCGCGAGGCGCACTGTGCGCTTCTCGGTCTGCGCTAAACGAAATGAAACCCATCGAAGAAATGTGAAGTGTCTGAGAAGACGCAGGAGATGCTCAAGTTGAGATGGAGGAGACGAGGAAAGGAAGCGGCGCATGCGATAAAGCGATACTGACGTCGTTGCTGAAGCGCAGATATTCAGGTTTGAGGCGAAGTTGAGCATATTCGAGGGGGTTTACACAACGTTATTGTGCGGTGGGACGCATTGGATCTGTTGATTACATAATAGAGGTGAATGAAGCTGAAAAGCTCAACGCAAAGGGGTTTATGGAGAAGCGTGTGTATGCACGAATGCATTGCTTTGTTCGTTTGTTCGTTTGTTTGTTGTTTGTTTATTCGATCGTTCGTTTCTGCAATTGTCTTTGGAGGACGGCAGGGATTTGGACGAAGGGATTGGCCAATGCGAAATTACATTGGCGAGGTGAAGGTGTAATTCGAGAAAAGCGAAGCAAACCAGGCACATTTATTATTGCTATTGTTATTATTATTATTATTATTATTATTATTATTATTATTATTATTATGAGTCCCAGAGACCCATTTTCCTCGGATTTCCGGATCTCATTCTCTGCCATTAACTGTGAATTTGCTCCTTGAAAACTATTTTATGGTCATAGAAATATAAATATACCCGCATTAGGAAACCGGGTAGCAGTCCGAGTGCTAGCTAACTAGCGAAGATTACAATTACGAATTTGCCAGGACAGTATCCAAGGCGCAGGGTACGTTGCGTGGCGCAGCCGCACCCATACCCGTACCCAGGCCCGTGCTGGGATACATAAACAGCCGAGCTCTGAGCATGCATCCGGAGCGACCGGGCAGGGAATTAATCGACTGAGTGCTTGCTTGTATGGCCTGACCCAACCGCGAGAACTTAAGGAATGAAGCGCCGTCATTTCAGAATGCATTTTAGAGCACTTCCACTTCGATGTAGTTAGTTAGTAGTACCTAAGTAGCATCAGGTACTGTAATAGCCAATAATAGTTTCCTTTCTGTGAAAAATAAATAAATAATATGAATTCGCTTTCTTTCCCTGCCGCTCGACTGCGCATGGATGGGGCCGAAATGTACGGCGAGATGTACGTGGCAGGGACCCCGGTGGAGCCCGTGAAGAAGGTCGGTTGGCTGCACAGGCGCCTTTAAAACCGGTCAAGCTCAATCAATTCTCTGGTGCTTCTTGCGGATTTCACGGATTAGGATTCAGCGAAGGCATTATTTATGACCAGGAATATATGATGGAAGGAAGGAAGGAAGGAAGCAGGGCCACTGGTAGCGAAAACGTTAAGTGGATGGTTATGTGCGCAAGAAAGAAAGAAGAAAAGAAAAAAAGAAAGTAAGAATCAGGTAAGAACCTAGAAGTATGTAAGCAATCACAGAAGTTTAATACCATATTGTATACCTGTTTATACATTGTTGAAGGCACGCATGCCCACGATGAGTAGGAACTTTTTGAAAGAAAAGCTCGCAGCGCATCATCAGTAATTCATCAACAGCGGCAACGTATGTCACTAACGACACTTTGAACTTTGATAGTTGAATTATGCAGGCGACCACTGCCTAGCTAGGCATTGATGAATGCTAGCCTCTTTTAGTTTTCTAGCTAGGGTTTTCTTTTTACCTTTTCTTTTCTTTTCCTTTCTTTCTTTTTAAAAAAAAGAACAGAAAGGAGACCTTTTTTTCTTTTCTTAAAAAAAAAAAAAAAAAACAAAAAAAAAAAAAAAAAAAAAAACAGAAAGGAGACCTTTTTTTCTTTTCTTTTATTATAGTCTTATTATTAATTTTAAAAATTCGCAAGAAATAAAATTGAAAATCATAACTTATTGTAATAGTCCAAATTAGAACACAACAACAAATTCGAAGGCTACTATGATTAGTAAAATACACTAAGAATGAGATGCCCCCCCATGGGAAGATCAAAATGGTGTGCGCTGACTAGTCCTGAGTTATTTATTTCCTCGCTGTATAATAGTTGAAAGAACTAGCTTCCTGTGCCCTTGCGTTGGTTTATGTCGTGAAATTAGTTTTTTCAAGGCGGCTTCAACCCACTTAAAGGGCAATCCATGGCAGTTCTGATGATAAACAATAGCATTCATTCCACCTCAACAACGGACCCCTTTACTTTCTAACTTGACATTTATTTATTTATTTTATTTTAATTAATTAAAATAAAATAATATGCATATTCTCAGCGATGACTTTTTTTACTTTCTTTGGAAGTTCCATATCATGAAGTCAGCTAGCAAGTCGTGGGTCTTTAAATGGCAACTTGGGGAATTTGAGTTGAGAGTGATCCTGCTTTGAAGGTCCTTCCCATCATGGTCCTCTAGCCGAGCCGGCACGAGGCCGAAGATACCTGATGAACAACATCAATTTTAATTTCACGCCCGCCAGGTGCTTTTTGCAACGGTATGCGCCGAAAGATGCGTATCTATCTCTATCCGTGCCTAATCCCAAGCAGACAGCCCCTTCTAATGTCTACCAAATATGCAGTAGTAGGTATGCTAGTGTTTTGGATATGTGCAGCGCATGTGCAAATAAATGACAGTCAGGGCCTCCTTTGCTTCTTCTTCTTCTTCTTTCTTTGCCGATGCTCACAATGTTCGACAGGGCCTCAACCATGTTTCCAAAGCCACCTTTTCAGGCTGGAGCAACGCTGTTTAGGCTGTGCTGTTGCAGCTTGCGCTCAGAATTAAACAGCAGCCGCAATGCAGTCCCAAGGACTGCACGTAGGGTGTGCACAGAGGCTAAATTTGCGTTGCGCAGAAAGAGCGACTCCTAGCCGTCCAGGTAGCTGGTTTCCTAAGCCCCTAGGTACTACCCATCCTAGGAGAAGGAAGGAAGCCCAGCTACTATCCAGCCAGTAGGTGACTACTAGCTGGCACGAAGATGGCGCCAGAGTCACTCGGCTTCGCTGAGCCCGCGAATTGGACGCTGCTGGACTTGCAAAGCGACCAATGCAATGCAACTCAAGTCAAGTCCTTCGAAGGCAGGCAGGCAGGCAGGCAATCGTTGGGCGATGCGTGATCCGTGGCTCAGCCTGAAGACGCGCGGGGTAGCCTGGCAGGGCGCGGCCGGCAATCAGCTGATTAGTAAATTAAGCAAACAGCAGCAAGCTTTGCAGCGAGAGCTCTGAGAGAAGAGTCAGCGCCGCGATCCTTTACGGAACACTCCAACTAAAGTTCGCAGCGGTTTTAATAATGGTCTGCCACGATGAACGATACTGATACAGAGAGAGAGAGAGAGAGAGAGAGAGATTCTTCGCTAAGCTCAGCAAAACGAGGCTTTTGAAGCACTGAGCTAGGTCGGGTCGCGATGCCGTCTCGAGAGGATGCAGTGCTCGGTAAACGAGACGTTTTGGAGACGATGGCTGTGCGGGTATCTTGGAAATCGTCGACTATGGAGACCAGAGATTCCTAAGTCAACTTTTGTTGTCGTAATGTATCTGTATGTGTGCGGAAGGGATGATTGGGCGTTCAGTTCTTGGGTTCTGTCAGAGAAGGAATGGAATGGAGGAAGGGGTCTGTCTCAGACTTGAGAGCATTGATGGAGAGAGAGGGGGGGGGGGAGGTGAAGGTGAAGAAGGGATGGAGAATGGCATTGTTTGGTTGTCGTTTGAGAGAGTAAACTAAGTTTTCCGTGATGTTCTTGTTTGATTTTATTTTCGTAGTAGGTTTGCGATGATCAAAGTTTTTAAAGTATTCTGCTTGTTTTTTATAAAAATTAAGAGTTTTATAGAGTTTTCAACGATTTTTCGACTTGAATCCTTAGTTTTATTTTTATTATTTTATTTTTTTCAGGATTAACTTTTGAAGAAAAGTTTTCATGAGGTTCCTTTTATTTTCTTTTATTTTTGTTTTTTCTGGGGGGGGGAGGAATTGAGGCTTCGTTTTTCTTCGAGACAGAGAAGAAGGATGAAAGAGATCTTATTTACAAATCCTCGACTCTACCCGGTCCTCGGCATGCTCGCTCGCTCGATCTTTAACCGAAAGCCCGTGTCAGCCCAACTGACTGACTCCTGACAGCCGGCAACTATCTATCGCTCCAGGTTCCGCTCCCTCGAGTGGAGCCTTCGTAAAGACAAGCTTGCGGAATCAGCATCTTCGCATCAGAGAGTGAGACCAGCCTTGCTGCGGACCAGCAGCAGCCTTGGCCGCAGGAAACTGTCGGGCAGGCGAGCTTTGGAACGACGTTTGGTAGGTTGCCAGTAGAGTCAGCGCTAGCCACCCAAAACTGCACGAGAGAGCACAACTTCGCAGGCGGCAATGAGGGTGCACAAACCAGAGGCAGGATACTAGCTAGAATTACAAGCTGCCGCAATCAATCAATCTATAGATACCTACCTACCTATCTATCAGTCATTTATATTTACATAGGAATAGAAGACAAGCAACCATTGAGTAGCAATTAAGCTCTGGTTTGCAGAGGAGAAGGCGAGGAACAATGCTGGTACATTGCAATTCGTTCGCTTCGGCTTAGTTTGCTCCGTCCTGCAAGCTCCTTGGGCAGGCTGAATGAAGAGTTCAAAGATTCAGGAGGCAAAATGATTGCCAAGTCTAACCAATTCTTTAGTCAAAGTGCCCGAACTTTTACTTTCAGGAGGCAGTAACAAACCAGTAGGTAAACGTGTTCAGATCAACTGTTATCGAAAGAACGGTGGCGGGTACTTATCGCAAGGTGATGATCGTAAACACTCTCGCAGCTGGGACTCGACGGGTGATTATTATTTGGGACGATCAGTCCTTTTTAGTTTTATTTTTTTTTTTAATTTTTTTAAGGCTATCGTCTCGCTCTTTAAAATCGATAACAACTAATGACACAAACCTGCTCTCATCATAATACACCGGGGTTGCATGAGGTTGTAGACTACAGAAGGTCTTACGGCGCATATGAAAAGGGACACAAAAACAGCAAAGCGCATTCTGTTTTTTTTTTTTAAGTGTCGAGTAAAAAGAACGAAGTGCGGAATGAGGCTTTGCTGAACCTAGCTTGCACCAAGACACTCGGATTTAGCTCTTGTGGTAGGTACCTAGATACTCTACCTACCTATCCTCTTTAGAGCAGCCGCACTAATACACTTGAACTTGAAGTTTAAGCCACGTGGATGGACTGCCAAGAGACTTGTTCCTGTCCCAATTTTGATTGGAACTCAATAAATTGAACTCCGTGCCATTTCAACGACCAAAGAAAGCAAAACCTACGGGGAAACCCATGCTGAGACCGGAATGCGTTTCAGAAAAGCTAATTCAGGGTATTTGTGGGAGAGATGGAGATTTGCCGAATAGTGCTAATGGGTGAAACAATGCTATCTTTAAGCCCTCATCTCAACGTAAACTCCTCTGTCATTGAAAACATCTCCTAATGGAAACCCAGAAATCCCAGGCAGCTTAAGGAAATTCATTTCTGATATATGGTGGAGCAGAAATGACGCTGACTTAACTCTCCCGAGCAGTTGTCATAACTGGACCTTTGTGGCCAGTAATAGACCCGGAACATGTAAATTGAATCCCAGAGTTCAGAACGCGGCAAGAGCTCTAGTGTCTGAATCATCATGATCAGAGTAACGCCTTGTCGTAGCTCTTGGTACTTTTCTTGACCGAAACGGCGATGGATTTGGTTCTTTTGCCCGAGGAAGGAATGTGAAAGAACGGTCCGATCGAGCTTAAGTTTGATCTTAAATTGGCAAAGCCTTTGTCAAGGTTTTTAATTGGTTTTTCCTGTTCTCAAAGTTGCAGGAGCAGGCTGGAACGCAAGAGATTGTGTGCAGTGGTATCAGCCAGGTAAAATACTTTCTGCAAATGGGACCGGTTGCTGACAGAAAAGATCTTGCATTTTTGTGCTGATGCTGACTTTTTCGGGGTGTTGCTGACTCTTGTCAATAGTGATACAAAACGGGAATGCATAAGCTTTTTTAAATTAAGGAATTTACGTTTCTTCTTGTGCTTGCTTTCTTTCCTTTTTAGGTCGCGGTGATTTCGAACAAAGCTAGGGAGAAAAATAAAGCAAAAAACAAAAACAAAAAACAGATCTATGTTTATCTCATGAAAGGATAGATACAAATATTGGCTCACAATCAGTAGTATCGAGAAGGTCTTGGCGAATTGGAGGCAGCAGTGGCTCAGTAATATCGAGAAGATCTTGGCGAGTTGGAGGCAGCAGTGGCTCAGTAATATCGAGAAGATCTTGGCGAGTTGGAGGCAGCAGTGCGAGGAGATCTGGAGCGAGAGTCCGACCCACGAGAGCGTGGAGAACTCCGTGGACTCCGACGGTGCCGACCGCCACTCTCCCGAGCACTTTCCCCATCCTCATCCCCAAAGCTACGCGGTGAGTCTATACTTGAAGCAAGGTGCCAAATGGGGGCCTTCTTAGGCTGCCTCGAAGTTGAGGCTTTAGAGGTTGTCGCCTGACCTAAATCTAGTGCAGGCACCACTGCGAGGCTAACACCTGCTGGCACAGAACCTAGATGCTTGTACGCCTCGTCGAAAATAGGTTTCACGTGCGGCCAATGTCCACCTTGTGTAGTCTGTGGAGTAGGACACGGACTATCACACATCTCACAAGTTAGACGACCACCACGAGCTTGCTTATAAAAACAAACAGGGCAATCCCAACGATCCTTTGGTACCGCAAACGCAGGGGTGTTGTGAATTGTCCCCTTGACGTGCCGAGGAGCCTCGCCATGGCGATGATTCTGCTGCCGACGATTTTGAGAGTGGCGCTGTGAAGCTTGCCCAAGATTTTCCTCATCACTAAGGTCACTGCTGACCTGGGACATACTGTGGAGCGGACCAAGAGACGCACTGTTTGGGTGTGCACCTGGGGGCATATATGTGCGAGCCATTGCTTGATGTAAATGCTCGAACTTGCGCTTTTGGTCAAGCGTAGCTTGTGAGGACAGCCATGCTTGCACAGAACTTGGGTTCCAAACATGGTCTGCGTTTGTGGAGTTTGGCGCTACAGCTGACGGAGCATCCACTGCGAATGGGAATCCCGAGGCGCCATTGACAGATGATGCGAGAGCACCAAGGTATCTTGCGCCAGCACGAGCGAGACTTGAAAGCACAAAGTCACGATATTTGACACTGCCACTATCTGAATAAAGATCAGCAAGCGCCGAGATTTCTGCATCCGAAAATGGCATGTGAAGATCGCGGCAGCCACGGTAAAATCCGTGACGAGGCAAAATACCTACGGGGCGCCGCCGGCCTTCGAGAATAGCAAACGCCTGCACAACATCCCGCTGCTCACGCTGCAGATTGTCTAGGTGGCGCCCAGCACGTACGACAAGGTCTTCCACCTCGGCACCATCATACTCAATGAAACGGCAGAACTCAAAATAGTCCACTGTGCCGTTTCCGTTAGTGTCGAATCGCTTGAGCAATAGCTCTAATTCATCCTCTGACAATGATAATCCAAGTCGATCACATGCTTGTTTAAACTCGCGACGCGAGATTTTCCCATTCCCGCTTGCATCAAAAAGCTTGAATGCACGCCTCAAATCAACGGGATCTGATTGAGATTGCCGCGCGATGCCGCGAACCTTTTCGCGCACTTTGGCTTCTAACGCTAGCATCTCGATTTCTGTTGGGTTGCAAATCTCGCAAAACGCCTGGTAATTTACGCGACCATGATGACCTTGATCAAAGCGATCCATCAGTCGACGAACCTCGCGGTTCCCTAGTCGGCGACCTGGCGGTAAGAGTTGGTCTAAACATTTACGAAACTCACGTCGGCTCAATTGGCCATCTCCATGCACATCATACTGTTCAAAGTGCTCAATGAGTTGCGTGCCTAAGCGTGCTTGCTTACGGAGTTCCTCTTTCACACGTACCACGAGTTCGTCAATGTCGGCGTCCTTTAGCTCAATCAGCTCACTGAACTCGGCAAGCTCGATCTGTCCATTTTCATTATGATCGTACTGATCAATAATTGCCTGGAGCTCCCCAGGAGAAAGTTCTACGCCACCCAGGAGTCGTGGTAGGGCTCTTGCCAGCTCTACGGCTGACACGCGTCCGTTTCCATTCCGATCAAGCCGAGCTAACTCGTCGTCCAAATCTAAGCCCTCTGCGAAGCCTTCGGCGCGCAAGGCGTTACGAATCTTTGCTTCGACTTGTGCAAATGATGGGACAACTTCATGAGACTCTCCAAGTGTCCGTCCGCGATGCAAGGGACTACCTCCATTCGCAGCCTCGCTTGCTGATTCCAAAATCCGCGCGAAAAAGTGCTCGTAGTTGACACGTTGGCCGCCATCACGCACTGCTGCAAGGACGTGCGCTACGCTTCGTAATTTAGTGAGTGGAAGTCGGCATCCAATTGAACGCAAAACACGAGACATGTCTCGAAGTCGAATTGCGCCGGAGCCGTCATGATCAAACAACCTTACAGCAGGCTCCCACGAGAAGTTTTCTTTTCGCATTGCTTCACGCAAACATCGTGCTACGTAATCTCGGGCTAAGGATGCTTCTGCCAGCAAGTTTGCTTCTTCATCGTCCTCTTCGTCATCCTCGTTATTGCCTAAATCCCCAGCATCACCTTTGTCATCTTCGCTTGAGCTGTAATATGAAGCTGAATGTGGTGACCTCCGTGAATGGCGACCGCGATGGCGTCGAGGAGACCTTCCACCTCGACGCGTTGAAAACACCTCTGCACATAACTCTCGTGCCGAAGAAGCTCCAAGTTCATGCCAATCTCTATAAGACAATCTACCCAGCCCGGCATCATCTAGCATTTCATTAACACTATTTCGTGAAAGACGTCCATCGGAACCCTCACTGTATGATTTCAGCGCTGCCATTAAGCGTGCCTTTGACCCAAATCCTCGACGCAGTAGGCGCACCGCTCGGGACTCTGAAGCCTCGCCACGATCAAAAGAACTGGCGTAATCATCCCCAGAGGTTGGGCTTGATCTGGGGGATCGTTTGCGGCCATTTGGGGATTGATGACGCTGATCTGTCCATGCAAAGAAGGCCTCATAGTCTACTGCATCAGTTGCATTCTCTGAGGGAAACGCTTTGGCTAAAGTTTGAGCATCCCGAGATGGAATCTCTAACCCTTGCAACACTTGAATAAATGCCTTTGCTAATACTCTCCCTGTACCGCGGATATCGATCTCATGAAACGTGGCTTCAGCTGATCGCACTACTGGTTTTAGCGTCGAACGAAGACGCCTTGAAAGTGGCACTTGGGGGGACATGAGGTCAGCTCCTCCACTCTTATTGCCTTGTTGTCGTCGTGTGAGGAATCGCTCAAACTGTCGCTTGTTAACTACCCCAATGCCGGCAAGATCAAGCCTACGGAAGACTTGTTGAAACTGCGCAGCTGAAAGCTGGACCTCTTGGGGAACTAGTCCAAGACGTTGCAAGCCACGCTCCAGCCCGTCAAGTGAAAAAGTTTGACGATCTGGGTTATCACAAAATTTGGCGAATAGCTGATCGACAGAGTGCATGCTTGCAACATGCAGTTTGCGTAAGGCAGAGAATACGTAGACTACACGTGCATCGTCAAGTTTACGTTCCTCTTCATCCAATAGAGCATCACGAGCTGCCCGACGAGCACGCTCAGCGCTTTGAATAAACTGGAGAAATTCATCGAGGTCTACAAAGCCATCGCCATCTTGATCAAATCGTTGTACAATTTGATTGACCTCCTTTGGACTCAGCTGGATGTGTTGTCCATCTAGCTCCAAGTTCTTCAAGCCGTTGGCGAAATCAACACGCGATAGACGGCCTTGTCCAGCGCTATCAAGTTGCCTAAAAAATCGATGGATTTCTACATTGAGAGCAGCATCGACAACACGGTTCAAAACTGCATCTAGGTACGTTGAGCATGTGCAAAAGTCTGTTACTTTTGTTCTTGAAGTTCCTGTGCGTAAGAGAAGCATCGCTATTTCCTTGTCTGACAAATCTAGTTTAAGTTCACTTTGCAGTATTTCTCGGACACGGTCGCGTGTAAGTCGATCCTTATCACCGCCCCCAAGTAGGCCATCACAGGCGCGGCTCATATCTAAATCAGGCCCAGCTAGATTGCGTGCGTAAGATCGAAGTTTACGTGCAGCCAATTCAACATTCACATAGGTTTTGGCAGCTGCATCACCTTCTTCTTCTTGTTGAGCCTTTGTGACCTTTACACGTTTTGCGCAAAGGAGGATTGCGTCAACGAACTCTTTTGCATCTACAAGACCATCGCCACTTTTGTCAAACCTTCCCATAATTGTCTTGAGTTCCTCAGGTGCGAGTTTGATACCAATCTTTTTCAGAGCACGGGACATCTCCTTGGGTGA
Source organism: Schizochytrium sp. TIO01 (assembly GCA_004764695.1). Taxonomy (NCBI): domain Eukaryota; class Bigyra; order Thraustochytrida; family Thraustochytriidae; genus Schizochytrium; species Schizochytrium sp. TIO01. The sequence continues at coordinate 2,528,754 of SMSO01000037.1, read as the reverse complement.
TTTCGAAGTAGTCTGGATCTTACTAGCGGCAGATGCGCGCCGACCATGGCTTCGTGCAGTATCTTCAAGGGATTTGTACTCTGCAGTAGCCGCTGATCCACTTTCTGAAGCAGAAGAAAGAAACCACCGTTTGATAGCACTTCTAGACCCTGCTAGATCACGTTGAACTAACGCTTCATAGATTTTGACCATGAGACGATCTACCTCAGCAGGGTTGAATGCAAGAAATTCCATAAACTCGTCTCGGTCAATCCGACCATCACGATTAACATCTAGTAGGTCAAGCACTTTACTTAAATCTGTCTTCTCAAGCTTAATTCCAACGTCCTGAGTGATGAGGTAGCGTACTTTCGCGCGAGGAATGTAGCCTTTATCACGTTTGTCATACTGTTCCCAAAGCTTATCAAGGTTAATTTCTTGCTTGTCGGCCAGTGCACGGAGCTTGCTGCGACATATACGCGCCATCTGAGCAAACGGACCCTCATCTTGATTTAGCTGGTCTTTGAAATACCAAAGGAAAACTTGCGATCCGCGATTTCCTGCATTAAGATCCCCCTCTATTCTTTTGTATCCACGAAAAGGTGGAGTCCAAAGTTTGCTGGCAAGGTCACGCTTTCGTCCAGCTGTCACAGCAATATCAAGAATTGGGTGTGGATCTTCAGCATTACGGCGAATCCACAAATACTGAGTTCGCGTAAACCATGCGCCTTCATTTACACTGTACGGTTCAACGCACTGATAACCAAGAGCAAGCATGGAGGCATCCTTGCTGGAGCGTGAAAGGGCAATATCTGTCACTCTTGCTCGTTGAAAGGCGTCTTCATCTGCAAAGACCTTGCTGTTAGCTCTTTTTACAAACAAGTGTAGTGGGTAACCACGTCCCCGGTCATTGAGGTTGGAAGCTAAGCGGGTGTATCCCTGAGCAAGTAGGGCTTCCTGTTCTTCCTTGCGCTTTTTGGATTGTCCATGAATTGCAAGGCGAACATCGACTACGACATGAGCTGCAGCAGCGTCTTCTTCTGTGTCTTTCGTTTCCTCTTCATCCATACCAACCGATTTTGATCTTGATTTTGTTTTACTTGGGTCCTCGATAAATAATTGAAAATCAGAAATGTCAATGAAGCCTTTGCCTTGGCGGTCTAAATATCGCATAAGTCCTTCAAGTTCACCTGCAGTTAGAACCTCTGCACCAACCTTCACAACTCGCGCAATGTTTTGGAATTCTGTTGTACCGATTGCGTTGCGTCGCGCGTCGCAGAAGCGCCCAAAGAGGTCCGCTACAGAACCAGTTTCATCTTTACGCAAGAGATTATGTAAAGCACGCCGCAGCTTGTTAGCCATGTTTGCAATGGCATGACGGTCCAAGGATACAAAGCTGACAAACTCGTCATAAGATACATGCCCATTTTTATCAGTGTCAGCTTTAAAGCGCTTGAGAAGGTCTGCTGCGTTATCCGAAGAAATCGCTCGTCCACCAAGAACAGCTGCGATCAGTTGTCGAAATTCCTCTGCATTGATAAAGCCTTTGCGGTCACGATCTAAACTCTCGAAGCGAACCTTGATCAGCCGCATAACGTCATCACCATTGCGTGCTTGCTCGCGTAATGTTTTGCAGATCTCGCTTGCAAGCTTGTCGATAGAGCCTTGTTGTTTCTCATGGTTTTCATTATCATCTGTGTCACTGTTTGACTGTTCTTTTTCATCGCTATCGTTATCACCGGGTTCGCTGGAGCTGCTAGTATCACTCTTGTTGCCATCAGTCTTGGCGGTCCTGTGTGAAGAGAGCGAAGACGATGAGGATTTCGACGACGGGATGGAGTGGGAGTCCGACGAATGCTTATCAATAAATTTAGGTTGCAGGGTTTTTGAAGACTTTGTGCTTGTAGAGCGTTGCCTCAAGCTTGAGTTCTTGCCGTCACCGTTCCCATCGTCGTAATGGTCATCGCTCTCATCGAACTCATCTTCATCATCGCCGCTAAAGAAGCTGCCTGCTGAGAACATGGATCCCGATGCCATCCTCGACCGTGACTTCATGTCTTCGTCTTCATCCTCGTCACTGGACAGCGTGAGCGGGCCCGCACTGTACGCAGCGTCTGAGTCCGCGCGTGACCGTGTCGCACTGCTGTTGGCAAGAGCCCGTCTTGCAAACATTTGCGTCTCTGCTAAACCGGTAATTACAAAGCGCTGTATCCAATACTGCACAAAATAAGCATACCAAAGCGAGGATTACGTTGCGCTCGCTCAAGTATTGTCACGACGTAAGACGCAAGCTGTCTCAATGTCGCAGAGCACACGCAAAGTAATTCCTGCAGTCCCAGAGAGTCCTAAACGGTCAATTGATATAAAGAACAGAACAGAACACTTATGACATGACTATTATGAAGAGTCGCTCATATTACGTAGTGCTCGCTCAGATGTCCAGCAGTTAATTACGAAATTGATGAGAAACGTATTCATCTTGATACAGATAAATAGCACATAGAGTATGTTATGCAATCCGCTCGGGGGTACAAGACACACAGCGCTAACTGCATGGCTATACATATTGAACATTTTTTCAGGCCTTCTCTGCTTCTCTGTAGAAAGGGAAATATTTTGCAGGATAGATTTAGTGCTCTTGGGAATTGTTAGTCGATATTGTTACGCATTTTTGCCATCTACAAGAATGTTTTATGCATCACCTATGGTGATCAAAGCAACCATGGTTCAGGTTTTATAGTTTTTGCTAAAGGTATAATTGTATAGTGGAGCGAAGGTCTATAATATCTACAGCATTATTTACACAAAAATGGTAAAATTGAATAAAGGTTTTAAGTTTCCCAAGTGTCCAAGTGGTTGAATTCCGGTAGAATTTAGATTACTCCGTGTGTGTATATATATATATATTTTAATTTTTTTTTTTTTACAACAGAATTATATTCGAGATTCATAGTGTTCGTAGAGCTAGACGAGAAAGTTAGTAAGTTTTCTTCGTTCTAAAGCTGCAAATTTCGTGATTTCCAGCGCACGCAGAGTTGTGGAATTTAGACTAATTTTGCTTTCTATTTTCTATTCTTTAGATGGTAAAAAATATTAGACAGTCATTATTTGTGCTTATGAGCTTATGGTGGCACACAAATGACTGTTTGTTGTCAAACTCGCCCACAAAATATGAGGATGTTACAGTTACGATAAGAGCTATGTACTACAACCAGCATTTGAAAACTCAATGTTATAAAATCACAACGTATAAAAAAATACATCCATGAAAAAAATTGGAATAGTAGCTCCGAGTAAATTTGGGTCCAGAATCAAGCCTTTTTAAGAAGCCTAGTCGTCGCAAAAAGTCTCGCAGAATGACGCTTCGCGCCTCTTTCCGTTGGAAGTAATTAATCTCTCTCTCTCTCTCTCTACAGTGTGCTCGTTGACCGAGGAAGCGAACTCCAGCTTTTGGAGGACAAGTGTCTAAGAATAGCAACTCAAAGCATTCTGAGTCTCGCCATAGTGGCCACCCATTCTACCTCGTACCAGACAACGTGTATTAATGTTAGGACAGATGGAGTTTGTCTTGCGCTCGAATGCGCAAGTTTCAATGAGCTTTTGGAGTTTTTTAAAGTCTAGTTGTGCCAGACTGGCGGAAGTGAAGAATCCGGAGAAATTCAAATGGCATTTACTTTTGAATGATACGTATAGGTGGGTGCTGGTAGTGTCTACCTTCTTTTCTTTCTGCAAGCTTCTTTCGAGCTTCAAAGCTTGAGCTCGAAGTGTAGGGGTATTCTGATTATTTTATTATTTTAAATTAATAAAAAATTAAAAAAATGAAATACTAAAACTCTGCAAAGTTCTTTCTTTCAAAGCATTATACTTGTGAGTATCGATAGGTAGCCCTTCAGCTGAAAACGAAAGCTCGGTCTGGTGTTCGACTTGTCGTTGGGTCATTCAGTTAAGCACGTCTGAAAACTCGGGCCAGCAGCCTGATGGAGGCTTGAAATGCGAGAGGGATCTTGATTTTCTTTTGAATGAAGACCAAGAACCGAAGCCCGTTCGTACTAATAAAATAATAAAAGTCTTAGTTCTTAGAGCTTCCGGTTTGGGAACTGGAGGAACTGGTGCTTGTTCTTTGACTGGAGTGCTGTCGTCAACGACAAAGCGAGGTTTGCAAAAGCTTGCGTTTCCCGTATGCGCTTACATACCTACCTGAGCCTCTTCAGGCTAAGTTGATTGGGCCATGAAGCATGAACTTCAGAACCAGTCGAGTCTCCGGATGTGAGAGTTGAGCCGCAGCTATCCCTTGAGTTTTCATTATACCCATCAGACGATTGTGGCTGAAGAACGATCCGATGTGCTTCATGCTAGTCCCAGTGCCGAGGTACTCGGTAGTATTGATACCTAGGTGCTGCCTTAACGCATCGCAGGCGTTCTTGGCCGCGTGGGTTGTGAGCGGAACGGATGCACTTTTTGGTGCTAATAGTGATAGTAATTTTGAAGCACATGGAGCTTCAGATAAACTAGAAAGGAAGGAACTAGTAGGCTAAGAAAAGAAGGAAACCCTTGTGTAAACCAGTTGTCAAATCATTGCCCTTGGAATGTTCATGTTGAAGGTAAGAAGAATGCAGCTTTTCACTTTCTCCAAAGTGAAGAATAAACTTCTTTTCATAGGATGAGAAGGTAGCTTAGCCACCAACCCTACTCATATTACCCCTTGCAAGTCGCTAGCAGTGACTATTACCCGTTTGACTATTGTTATCATGTTTTCACGGCTGAAAAAAACACACGTCGAGAAGTCGTGGCGTATGCAAAGTTACATAACCACGATCGGTCTCGCAGCATCTGAGACACCTTTGTGCTGGCAAATGAGGCGGGCTCCTGGAGAAGTTCGTACGGCTAGGCTGTTGTTGCTTCTCTGGGTCCCGAAAGCGCGAGGTACATCAGGCCTCGAGCTTCGCTTCGCAACGAAGCTTTCTGTTGACCCCCCCTCAGGCCCAGGCGCGAGCACTGAGATACAAAGTGAAAGGAACGTTTGTTCATTTGTTTGGTAGAACCAGCCAACCCAGGTAGGTGTAGGTATCGTCTATCTATCTACCTTTCAGTTGAGCCAAAACTTGTAAAGGCACGCGCACCGCCACTGTTCGGCCTGGTGCTCGCCATCCCTCAAATGAAGTCCAGCTTGCTCGATCGGTCGGCCTACTATTGCGAAATGCAAAAGGCTTCGCCTTGGCAGCAGCCCGTACCTAAAATGTCATTTCCTCGATCTATCCATCGTAGTGGCCGCCAAATGGGGAAAAGATCTTCTTCATAGCAGAAGAACTTGGATCCGACTTTGCGAAAGCCCGGCAAAACGGCGCAGAGGGCGATCTCTGCTTTCGTACGGGTCAAAAACTCGCGAGGGTTCGCGCATTCGCTCGCTCGCGTCCTCGAAGGCAGTTTTCCTTGCTCGCGGCCTGCGGTTCGAGTAGAATCAACGAGCACTTCTGAAGCAGCCAGCTAGCGGCAGCTCAGGCTCCTGCTTTCGCAATTTCGAGATGGAAGCGTGGGATTCCATGCACCGCCAGTGGCCTACCTACCGTAGCAGATAGAATACGTGCTTCTTCAAGACTTTGTCAAGAGCACCCAAAGCTGCCAAGACGAAGCCTGAGCGAGGGAGAGGCGAATGCGTCGTGGGAATCAAGCCCGCTCGGCATCAAAGGTATAGTACGTGGTACTCAGGTGCTTGCATGCATGCAGCACTTTCACCAGATGGATACATTTCGCCGCCAAGTTGGTCGAGCGAGTTCTGCTAACTAACTCCCTCCGAGTTGCGTGGATTGAGTCCAGCCTTCTTCAGCATCACGGTTAAGGTCGGTTGTGGCCGCAATTGGTCCTGGTGGCAATGCTGTGCCAAAGGTCCGCATAAGCGACGATTCCTCAGGTTAGTGACGGACATAGTATTCGAAATTTCGAAATTGTAATTCGACCTGCCGAATTGAATGGAACCTGAATTTGCAAAGATAGCAACAAAATAAAATGCCGTCGTGTCAAGTTCGTTTAACGAGAGCAGCATTGAGCATGATGTCTCGCCTCTCACTGCTGCAGCAGCATCAAACCTAGATGCGCCACTTGGCTTTGATCAATGCGGATTTGAGATACTACCTGCCATCAACTTGATTTTCAATCTTCGTGTCAAACAGTCCTAGCCGAAGCAGAGCGTGTGCACTGGGCCATGAGCTATGGCATTGACTCTCGTGCGGGGTAGCAGCAAAAGAACCTGGGCTCCAACACATTGTCGAGCAGCAGCTGATCGTTATTCCAAAATTCAAGTTGCGGCCGAAACCGGTATTAGAGAGGCCAGTGCAAATTAAAGCTCCAAATTTGATGCTTTCTCTTTGTGTTTAATTTAATTTCAAAAAAGAAAGAAACTTGAATGTTTTTTCAATTTTCACAATTTTCACAATTTGAATTTCTGAATTTTGATAGGACTTCATCCGATCTTCAGGCATTCCCACTCCTTGAGCTGCCTCGCTCGTCACGAGGATACCAGCGCTGGCGCGTCCTGTCCTGGCGCAAAACCTTCTTAGCCACGGGCACAGCTCTAGAACGCGACACGCGGCAGTATTCGGCGATGCGCCAGGCACTGCTCGAAGTCGTGATAGTGGCGGCCATTTCAAAAATGTATAGGCCTAGAGTATATACTTTAGGAAAGTATATTAAAAAATAAAGGAGGAAAACATGTTTGAAACTCTCTCAAGCTCCCTCTTTCTTCCTCTCTTTTTCGCTGTTTCTGTCATTTTTGTGCTTCAAGACTGTCGTTCAACCTTGAAACCTTTAGCAGCCATGACGAAGGAGCTCCGATGGGTTTATTCTTCTTGCGCAATCAAAGAGCTTGAACTTCAACCCGAATAATCAAGCTGACCGCATGATTGGCGCTTCCCGCCTCAGATAATCTCCGGAGAGAAGTTGAATTCAACTGTACTTGTTGGCTGATTATTAGAAAGAGAAAGTCTCAGTCCCCCTTTGATCTCTTTGTAGGGCTATTTTAATCAAATTAAAAAAAAACAAATATTAAAAAAAATGTTCAATTTATGAACCTGCATCTTGAAAAAAGAAAGGAAAGAGAAAGAGAAGAGAAGGTTTGTTTGAATTTGGAGACAATGGTTGATAGATTGAATGCCGAGCGAGGTAGATCCTAGCTGGCGAGGCGCTTTTGACACCTCACGATCTGCCAGCTCGCAGTCAATTCTGCTCGCAGCCGCTGCTGTCGCCGCCGCGAACTGTTGTCGCAGCGAGTTGTCTTTCGAGCGATCTCGCCTGATGAATGTTCAATTCGCGACCTTATCTGAATAGAACTAGGCCACTGCGACTTGAACATTTGAACGAATTCCTCCAGCGTGCCGCCCAGGCAACCTGAAGAAGCTCCTGTACCCAGGCGAGGCTGGCTGCGAAAGCTCCTCTGCCGTGCTGCCGTGCTGCTCTGCTGCGCTGCCGCCCCTGCTGAGGCGGCCAGCCCCACGCCACGGGCAGCGAAGAAGTGGATGTCGGCGGCGGTATGCTGCCCAAACAGCAGTCAATGGGTTCTACCTATCTCTAGCTAGAGAGAGAGAGAGAGAGAGAGAGAGAGAGAGAGAGAGAGAGAGAGTCAACTAATATTTAAATTGTCCATGTGCCATCCATCACAATCGTACCTAAGTTTCGAAACCTTCGAAAACTCAAGGCTTTCAAAGGTTGGTTGATTTTTGAATTTTTGAAATTTGAATGATCTGCAGCAGCAGTTTGGCCATAGCTCCTGCGAGGGGTTTCCAGGGCCCCGGCGCCGCCAACCCGAGAAGATTGCCCAAGAGTGCTTCCAGACCGCAGCCCCGCGAGCAAGCGAGCGAGCGAGCGAGCTCTCTGCTGCGGCCGTGGGCCGGCTCGTGCGCAGGAAGACAAGGTCTCGGCTGGAGGGTTGATTTGGCGGTACTGCCCGTTTTCATCATTTCCCTTCCTTCGACTCACGTGGTGAAAGAAAACACACAAAAATATCAGTTTCCTTGTGCACCTGGATAGTGCAAACGGTAAAACCTTATAGCCAATAGGGAAATGATAACTACTTTTTTAAAATTAAAATTATATAAATAAATAAATAAATAAATAAATAAAAGTGACTATTTTACTTTAAAAAAAAGAAGAAAGTAAATAAATGCCCTCGCTTCAAATTGGAATGTTGCCATATACTCGAACTCGAATTTGGTCGGTTCGAATCTCTTTCACGCGATGTTTGAGGCCGCTTTCTCAATCCCATAGACACACCAAGCCGCCAGCTCAAGCTTTCAGCAGGCAGCTCGAAGATTCCCTAGATAGAATGTCCGTGTTGTTTACACTCCTTGGAAAGATTTCGAAAGAAATCGTGAAAGAACACCGCCTAAGCAGCACCTAGGTCCCTACCCCACTCTACCTAGCTCCTAGCCGCCTGCTGGTGATTCCGCAGGTCTTCCTTACCCGGTTCTCTTTGTGTGCGAATCTGTCAAGTTCCTTCGTTCTCTGATTCTCCAACTCGAAGGTGCTTTGATTTCTTTCGCAAATAAATGAGTGAGTGCCTCCTCCATCGTTCTCTGTCCTCCGGCCTGCCTCACTTAGGCCTACTACTGCTCCATCCATCCATCTTCTTCTCTGCGAGAGAGTGCGAAAAAAGGCCTGGCTGCATGCACTACAAGCAGAGCAGGCGCTCGAGTGGATCTCGAGGCGCTCGCTACCTTGAACCCCTTCCGGACAACCCCTTCGTCGTGCGCGGGCGTGAATCGTGGCTTAAATGGGCGGCGAGGCACGCTCTTTCCCTGGCCCTGTTCAGCCTGCGAGCAACAGCAGCAGTGCAAGCAGCGGAAAGGGTCGTCTCGGAATCGAGGTTTTCGAAAGCATATGACCAACCAACAACTCCATCGAAGAGAGAGCGCTCTTTCATTCTCCCCCTGTCTCCCAATCGCCCCTCTAATCGTTCCCTCACATCCCGTTTGGGAAGGAAGCAGCCAGCGAGACCAGTAGAGGGGGGTAGACGCGGAAGATTCGCTTGAATCGCTGCGGCGGACAGTATGCGCAGGGGTTGCTCAGAGCGGATCTTTTGTGTTCCCTACCCCTGAAAGAAGGCAAGCTAGACGCTTCACCTCAATACCACAGCGGGAGGCCAGTGTGAGGGCCTCCACTGTGCTTTCTGCTCCCTCTGGAAGGGCCACTCCGTTAGACTCATGGGCATGCTCATTCTGGCAAGGAAATGTTCAAAACTCCCACAGTGCAGTTGATTTCATGTGTTGACTATAGTGATACGCTGCGAAACACAGTTGAGCTGCAGGGAGAGTGGAAGGAGGCCTCCTCTCATCTCCCACTGGGATAGGATTGTCTAGCCGCCTCGCGACCAGCTAGACCCAGAATACGCGGTGAGACCCTCGAGCTTTCAGAGTAAAACACGCTGCGCTAGCTAGTTTGCTTGCCTCCTTGCTGCGTAAGCTTACCCAGAATCCTGTCTCGCGGCACCAGACCCGAGACCCCGTACGCCTCCGTCGAGACCTCCTCCTACGTCCAGTCGCCAAAGCAGCAGTCCAATCGCTAGCTTTCCTTGCTTGCGTTCACGTCTGGAGCGATCCGCGCCAGCATTGATCAATCAACCACAACGACTCTGGCTGTTGAGAGCTTTGTTTGACAGGCAAAACGACTCGAAGAAGAGGTTACGCAGAATACTTTATACCCATACCGAATCATGAGTGAGATAACCCACGGTAAGTCAGTTCATCGGTGCAGCTCAAGCCTCGGCTCTGAGCTGCGAATCCTGAGAAGGAGCGTGAGAGTGGTGATGGGTGGGTGATGAATACAAGAGCGTGGTTTCCTCAAGGAGGACCCTTGCTAAGTCCTCAATTTAAGGACATAGTAACAAAGGGAACGTGTGCATAGAAAACCAGACCCAGATATTGGGGAGTGGGATAAAGGCGCAGGTGTATGTATTGAGCGATGATGGGGTAACACGGGGAGCTCTATATGGAAGAAGACGGGTCGCCATAATGGCGAAGGAAAACGGTTTGTGTTTCTCTCCTTTTTCTACTTCTGTTTTTTTTTTTTTTCTTTCTAGCTAGTACTACTACTTGTAGTATGTACCTGAGGGCCTACTTCTTTTCAAGCTTGGCCCGCCATCGCTGTGCTTTGAGGGCGCGTTTGTTGTTGTGTTTGCTTATTTGTTTGTTTGTGTGCTTTTAACTGTTGCTTTCATGTGTGTCTTTCTTTCTTTCTTTCTTTCTTTCTTTCTATTCTTTCTTACTCTTCGGATTCTCCACTCTCACATTTCGTTTGCGGGAGCTATTTATACCTACTGTAGATAGACAGCTAGCTAGATTGGACAATGCCTCCGTTCCAATTGTTCGAGCACTCAGTTTGAAGATTCAGAGACGTGGAATCTGCTGCTGGCTGGAGAGAGCATGTTCATGGTTCGCTGCTGCTTGACGAGGGGTCCAATCACGACTTGAGTGGCTCAAGAGCTTCAACGAGAAACAGTGCTACTAGTTTGCTTCGCATATGTCTTCTCGATTCCTCAATTCAGTATGCCACACGAGGATCTTTTTATCCCTGGATTGACACAACGTTCGTGAGGCCAGCCAGTCCCTCTGAAAAGGCCTCCATGGGGGTTGGTCTGCGTGACATTTGGACTCGCAGAGATAATTTCACTTCCGCTCAAGCATGAATGTCCCGCAGATTATGCGTGCGCATCATTCACTCACACCATTCGCTACTTTGAAGTGCCTCGTGACTCCCTGTGTGCGCTATTGCACTCAGAAGCGAATAGGTCGGCTCACACGTGCGCTTTGTCAGAGTGATATTTCTGACGGAGACGTAACGGCCACAGGTGTCTTAATTAATATGGCGATGAGGCAAACGGTGCATGACATGAATGCGCGAAGTGATGTGTGCTGTGAGATCGCACGATAGGACAGGGCAGAGGACCCGGCGTCCGAGGAGGTCTGCTCTGAGTTGGCTGGACCAATTCGATCCGCTCGAGGTTTGTCACGGCGGAGCAGCCAGCGGCTCTATCTCTCAGCCGCGAATCTTGTCCAAATGCCACGGAGAAGGTGGAAGAACTCGTGTTTAGTTTAGCTAAGTGACCGGTATCCAGTTCAACGGCTGTTGTTTACATACGCAGGCTCTTTGCAAAGCGAGCAGCAGTCTGCACGTTGTTGCAAATTCCGCTGCGTTGTGATCATGTCAGCCGGAGATTGGACGCACGATGATAACTAGTTGAGAACTTTTGGCCTGCAAATGTAGGGGGGGAGATCAGCAAAGAGCGATAAAGTCGAAGGCGGAAGGTGCATTTCTCTCTTTCTTGCTTTTCCTTTCATTCATCAAATTTCTCACTTACTTAGTTACTTGCTGTTTAGGCTGTTGAGGCACAGAATGAATAGGTAAGTAGGTAAGTATAATGTGAACGAGCGATGTGAAAGAAGAAGAAGAAGAAGACGGAGCGCATCAGCACTTTATGTGCGAAGGTGGCGAAGGAATCAGTGTCTGGAGGTATTTCTAGGTGTCCGTAGAGTGGATTTCGACACCAAGATCTCTCTCTATCTACATGCTGTCGCGAGTGTGTTCGATGTGGTTTCTTTGAAAACCAGCTCCTCGTGAACCGTGCATGAGTCCCGCCGCCTTTCTGCTTTCTGTTTTCTTCTTTCTCTTTCCTCTTCTTCCCCTCAAATGATCCTAACTGATCATGACTGGCTTCTCTTCTTCCCACACCTTTTTTTCTTCATTTTTCCTTTCTTTCTTTCTTTCTTTCTTTCTTTCTTACTTTCTTTCCATTTCTTTTCTTCTTACATACCTACTCTATCTCTCTCTCTCTCTCTTCTTCCGGGTTCTTCTTTTTCCTTTTCTCGCGTTCTTTCTCTCCTCCTCTGCGACCCTCTCTCTCTCTCTCTCTTTCTGCGTATTTTTTTCTACTTCTTTTCCCTTTTCTCCAAGATGGCGGCCCGTACGTGCGGGTACCCGTGGCGAGAGAAAAAGGGCGACGAGCTCTTAAGGTTGTGTGGATGGTTCAGGATCCCGATCTTTGAAAGCATTGGCCAGCGAGCTCGGAGCGGTGGCGGAGAAATGAATGCACAAGACTGCTGAGGGCCGGCCGTGGAGACGCGGTAGGCAGGGAAAGGGAAGGGGAGATCAGGGCTGGCCGCCGGGCTGCTGCAGTGTGTACGATAGTGGAAGCATCGCTCGCTATGCTACCTCTAGCCAGGTACCTGAACTTTGCAACGAGTGTTCTCTGCCGTCCTTCCTTCTTGTCCTTTCTGCTCTTTTTCTCGTTCTCTTTGTTCTCTTCTTCTCCGCCCGCCTCTTCTTCCTTCAATTTGTGAGTCTCCTCGGAGTTTTTCTCGCGCTAAAGTTCTCGTTTTGCGGCATGAGGTTTCTTTCCATCATGCACTCGCTCACGCACTACGTACCAGAGCCCAACCAGTGGCCATGGGTGGATGGAGCCGAGCATTCATTTCATTCGCGCTGCCACCATTTGTCCCTGGCCGAGCTCTCTCAGTGTCGCTGCGTCTCATAGATGGAACGAGATTCGCGGCAAGCTACCTGGACATTGATTGATTGGCTCATGGCCAGGAACAGAACAGCAGAGAGAGAAAGAACGCTATCGGTTATGGTAGGGCTACTTAGGAGGGATAGTGACTTAAGGTGTTCGCTGTATTTTACCAAAGCTGGTGACCCCAAAAGTAAATAAGTAGCCTCTACCTACCTGCCTACCTAGTTGTGAAAAGCAGCTACACTCGTTTGGAATTTCATCATCACAACAGGTCAGTCGAACTTTGTTTGCCGATGGAAGGACATGTACGTACGAATGTATGGAGGGAGTAGGTAGCGAGGTTTCCATTTGTTTGCTCTTTGTTGTTGTGTTGTATTCAAAATTCCTTTTTGGTAAATTTGGAGACTCACAAAGAAACGAAAAAAAGAGAAGAAATAAGTTTTGTTTAACAAAAAGGCGATAGGGTAGTTAGTGTGCTGGGATGAGTGAAGGAAAGAGAGGCCGATCGTACTGATGAATGGTCACGTGTGCTCGATAAGAACCATTGAAGTGAAGCGGAGGAAGAATCTGGTGGTGATGCCCTGGAGGTTCACTTTTCTAAAGGTTGTCTGCTGATGCTCCCCTTCTCGCGTGTGCTGCTGTTGCTGCAACACTCGTTAACTTACTCCTTTACTACTTCATTGCTGCTGCCTGCTGCCGCAAGAGTAAATACTGAGCTCTTGAGCATGACTGGAGGAGGGGTCCTCAAGGACCAGTTCTGTGGCGAGATCTCGAGATCTCTAATTTGTTGTTACTCCTTCATAGTAGTGTAGGTACCTCTCAAGAATTATTCTGCTACATCGAGTTCTTTACTGAGTTCTTCAACCCGGTAGCTGTGATGATTGGTGAGGTGTACGAATTAGAAGCCTATGATGTCTCTTCGCAGTCATCCCATGCGTTGAAGTAGAAGGAGCAACAGCCCCACGGCAGCGAAGGAATCAGCAAGCAAGATGTAAAAAGCGAGAAAAGAAAAAGGAACCGATCTTACGAAGTGAAGGTGTAGGAGTCGACCAGTAACCCCTAGCATCTTTCAGTTCTTCGCACTTTAAAATTAGAGGAGAAGATGGAGCGTCAAAAGAGGGGGCCCGTGCCCGTTGTCGCTTTAACTGTTTCTTTCTTTCTTTCTTTCTTTCTTTCTTTATGAAAGGAGTCCTTCGCTGTGGAATCGAGGCACATAATTTCATAGGTGGGCCGTCTTTCAAGGGCCGGCAGGCGGGACGCCCGCGTTTCCAACGTACGCTGGGCCGTTGAGGAGGCCTCGCAAGCACCCCTAGGCAAGCCCCGGTCGAAGAAGTTTCTTTTGGCTTGCGCTGCTTCTTCTTCGCTAGCTTGGGCACCAAGATCTGCTGCCGCAGGTGGCCATGAGACGAATGAATGTTTGACAGAACTGTTTCTTCTTTCTTTCATTCAAACAAACAAAGAGAAACAAAGAGAAAGGAAGCTGGCGCGTGGCTGGAATTACAAGACTCGTTCACGACGGGCGGCACAGAATTATGGGAGTGTCAAGTTGTTGTGATGGAATGAATGAATGAATGAATGAATGCTACGACTTCTTTCGTGGCGAGAACAGGGTGAAGAACACCGACCACGAGGACTCGAGCAGGGCTGCTGCTGCTGCTGTCTGCTGCTGTCTTTTGCAGCCGGCTTTAGCTTCTGCCTAAGCCAGCTGAGCGAGCCCAGGGTGCCAAAATCTTTGGAAACTAGCTCGAAGGCCGCGGGTGGTGGGCCTTTTAATTTCGTGTTCTTTCTGCTGGTTGAGGTCTTCTTCGTCTTCTTCGTCTTCTTCTTCTTCTTCTTCTTCTTCTTCGCAAGACCCGGGAGCCAGAAGTAGTCACGGAGGTGCACGCGCTAAGGAATGATGCTGTCTGTCATCTATGCTCAGAGTTCGTGTTCTCAGAGACGAGGTTTCTTTGGCCCGAGTTTACTCAACTTCGCACATTTTGCAGGCTCTGGCGGCGTTCCACATTGGCTGTCTACGAAATCGGTGGCCTGGACTTCGGGATCTCAAGGAATGAATTGCGGAATGCGAGAAACGAGGACAGGACGCAGAGCAGAGCAGAGCTCGCGAGTGAGTGCGTGCGTGTTGCTTACTCGGACAGAGGCCGTCAAGGCACCGCACGTGACCAACAAGAGCAACTAGACCTCCTCGCTGATGGGCGGCGTGGAAAAGAACACGCAAGGATGGAGATCTTGGAGTTCGCTGCGCTTGGATTTATTTGCCATGCACCCCGTCGCGAGAAGTGGCCACAGCGGTTGGTAAATCAATCGACCAAGTCAACAGACAGGACGATGCGAATGAAAGGGAGGCGTGCGTGCTGCGTCTAGTGAGGTCAGTCTGTCTGTCAGTCTGTCAGTCTGTCTGCCTGCCTGCCTGCAGTCCCGCTCACTCGCGGAGACTCCACACGCACCAAAGACCGACTCCTCATCGCAGTCTCGTTCTGCAGAGCCTGGCAGCCGTAAGAAATGTCTCATCCCAGGGAAAGAAACGAAAGATGGCCACGCATCCATTTATGATCACATCGCATTTGTTTGGCTGTTGGTCCATACTGTTCGTGTGCGTTTCTTCAGCAGGGATTCGATTGATGCAATTAATAACTGCAAATTGCCTGCAAATTGGGACCCTCGTTCCCAGAGACGCGAGGAGATTCGACCATTTTCTTGAAGCGAAGAGCTCGTGTCCTTCAACTCATGCTTAGACAGGTAGCGCAAGCTTTGCCAGCGATAGCTTTGAGGAAGAAGCCGTCTTTGCTCATGGATCTATCTCTCTATCCACTGTCTATGGACTATGGAGCCACGCTTTAAGCTACAGCTAGCTTAGCTATCTGCCAGTAGCCAGCCTGCCGATGGAAATGTGGAATGGAGACCAAAATGTTGAAATTGCGTTATTCTCGTCTCGGGGTCCAACTGACTGACTGCTGCTGCTGGCGGCTGCCTTGGGCGGTTCTGCTCGCTGCGAAGAGAGGTGCCGGCCGGTCGCCCTGAGTGAAGCACATGGGCCACGGGCGCCCTTGCAGCGTCAATGAGAGACGATGAAGCGATGGAGCGAAGAATTACATTTTGCGTTGAATTGCATCTAAAAGCGATGGTGTTGGAGGTTAATGCAAACTAAGGTTAGCTGCTGGGATTAGGGAAGTCCAAGGAGGCGGTGTGTAATCACCAGACTTGGGAGGCCAATCATGGAGCGGCGAATCGTTGAAGAATTAAGGAGGAACATCCATCACTGAGAGAGAAGAGAGAAAGGGTAGAGAGAAAGAAAGAAAGCAAGAAGGAAGGAGTGAGTAGTGAGTGAGTGAGTGAGTGAGTGAGCGAGTTAGCTCTTTCTTACGTACTTTTTTCCCAAAGCACTTGCACTTGTTGAGATGAACCTGAGTTTGCTCAAATAAAGTAGCTAGCGATGTGCTTACCATTTGAAGATCTATCTTGATTGATTGATTGATTGATTGATCGATTGATTGATTAATTAATTGATCGATCGACCGATGGATTGATCAGTGGATTGGTTCAAGGAACGTCGAGGCTCTGCGGCCCTCCTCCACGCGCACTTACTCACTCATATTCATTCACTCATGTTCACTTATACTCACTCACGTGAAAGAAACCTCCTACTGATTCTGCCCTCTATCTCTCTCTATGTCTCTGTGTGTCTGTTCCCTCTGATCAAGTCGATCGCTGATCAAGAGATATTAGTGAGCACGAAGGAATTACTCTTCTCTCGCACCTCGCTGCCTCCCAAGAAGAAGTGAAAGAACTGGAGCGGAGGCGAAGCCGCCCTTCTAAACTGGCACAGACGCTCCCAATGGTTCACGCTTGGGGTCTCTCGGGCGTGGAAGGCTCTGTTCTTGCTCGCTTCCTCACGCTCGCTGCCGTTTTCTTCGCGTAGCACGAGCCTCGGGATGGATAATAACAGCAATTCAGGGGTCATCTCTATCCAAGAATGAAAGAAAGAATGAAAGAATGAATGAAAGAATAAACGAGAAAGAAAGAAGCGAATAAAGAAACAGAAAGCAGCGTGGCGTGCCATCAGAGCTGGAGAAAGTTTCTGCGCCGCACACAACCATACGAACGCAAGCAGGCGCACGGCGGCCTGGAGTCACTGAAAGGAAAGGAGAAGAAAGATGGGAAGAAGAAGAAGATGGAGGAAGTACCAAAGGGAACAAAAGCAAGAGACAGAGAGAACCGGAAGTTTTGAAAATGTATTTTTTCTTTTACAGACGAACAAGAAACAAATTTACATTTTAAAGGAGAGAATGAGAGAGAGAAAGTGAAAAGAGAAGCGAAGGAATGAGGGAATCAAGCAGAGTGAAAAGGGAAAGAAAGAGCGAGAAAAAGAAGGGGTGCTTTTTCTTTTTATTTCAAATTATTCAAAGTAAGAGTGTCTACCGTAAATGGTAGGAACTGAAAAGAAAGAAAGAGCACGACTTCGAGAGGCAGCAAACCCGCTTCGCGTGACCGACGCTGAGAGCGAAACTCGTGAGTGCCGCAAAAGCTCGAGCTCGAGATGCATGCCCAACCTCTGCCTGTGACGCCGCCCTGGGACGAATGGGGACCCCGACCGCCTCTGACTCATGCTTGCCTACTGCCCCGCGCGCCCGTCCGCTAGACGCACGGGCTGCTGGGAGCGACGCCGCAGTGGCTTGCCTTTGGGGTGATTCAAAATTGAGAGTTTTTATCGCTCATTTATTTCCTTTATATTGCTCTCTGGCTATGTAATGGACTAGGAACAATGAGAGGTAGTTACTGTGCCAATAATATAGATGGAGCCGGCGGTGGACGTCAAGGAGGGCGTGGAGAAGGATGCAAATGCTCGTTCGATTCCGGAGGGGTGTTCGGGCAATGTTTGACTTTTTAAAAAGTTGACTGGGTGCATAGAGATGATGATCATGAAAGACACAGAAGGACTAACTTTGCGTTTTGCTTGAATGTTTTTGTGACTATGCTATACATGCTTCCGTTGTCTTCAAATCAAATGGTGACGAATAAATTGTCAAAATGATGCAATTTGCACGCACAAACTTCTGCTTTCATGTGATTTGCGACGGAAAAGAAAGCGAAGAAAAAATGAACGTGCAACAACGCAGCACGTCGAGCCAGAAGCCTGTGCGCAAGCAGGCTTCCAAGCTCGAGGCGGCCAAGGCTGTTCGCCGCCGTCAGGACCCTGAGCTGGCAACCTTTAAAAGCGCTGGCTCGCCCGAGTACGATCTCCCCTCGCACCGTGCAAATGGACTCTACTCCAGCCCCGAAACCGAGACGCCCAACGCTGCTCTCCCCACAGAGACCTACGCCGATTTCATGGGCGACACCCCCCTCGTGGAGCTGACGCAGCTCGTACGCTCGTTCAAGAACCCCAACGTCCGTGTTTTTGCCAAGGTTGAATACTTCAACCCTTCCCTGTCCATCAAGGACCGTATTGTCATGAACATCTTTGACGAGGCCGAGGCTGATGGCCGATTAAAACCTGGAATGACCGTCGTCGCCGCCTCGAGTGGCAACACAGGCGCCTCATGTGCTATGGTCTGCGCAATGCGTGGATACCCTTGCATTATCACAACCTCGCCCAAATGCAGTGACGAAAAGATGAACGCAATTCGTGCCTACGGTGCAAAGCTTGTTGTTTCTCCCGACGGTGCCAAGGAAGGCGAACCCGACCACTACATGGAAATCGCCCGCCTCCTCGCTGAGAAGAACCCCGAAAAGTACTTCGATGTGGACCAATACGATACTCAATCCAACCCGGCCGGTCACTTTAAGACTCTTGGCCCTGAGCTTATGGAGCAAACCAGCGGCGGCATTACACATTTCGTAGCTGCCGGCAGCACCGGAGGCACTGTGAGTGGAGTTGGACGTTACCTTAAGGAGCACAAGCCTGAGGTCAAGGTCATTCTCGCAGACCCTGTTGGCTCCGTCTTTACCAACTACTTCAAGACCGGCAAGCTTGGTACCCCCGGCAAGTTCCTTGTTGAGGGTGTCGGCAAGGGCTCCATCCCTGGTGCTATGGACATGAACCTCATCGATGAGGTCTTCCCTGTCACAGACGAGCAGGCTTTCAGTACCTGCCACGCCCTTGCTCGCACTGAGGGCATCTGTGCTGGTGGATCCGCTGGCCTTAACGTCTTCGCTGCTCTCGAGCTCGCTGCAAACTGCGAGGAAGACGCAATTATTTGCACTGTCATGCCAGACTGTGGCCCCAAGAACCTCAGCAAGGTCTACAACCCTGAGTGGCTCGAAAGCAACGGCCTTAAGTGCTCCCCCGAAATCGCACTCGGCCGCCCCCTCGGCGTGCCCCCTGTCACCCCGGAAGCTCGGCTCCGTCTCGCCGACGAGGGCCTTCTCCCCGAGGACTCCAGCTCGTTCCCAACCGCAAAGGCGTCTCGCCAACTCGTGGCATGCGACGCATGTTTGTACAAGGACCTCGTGGGCAGCACTCCGCTCATTGAGATCACTAGCGTTTGCGAGAACCTCGGACACCCCGAAACCCGCATCTACGCAAAGGTCGAGTACTTCAACCCTTCCTTCTCAATGAAAGACCGCATGGTTGCCTACGTACTTGACAAGGCAGAACGCGACGGACGTCTTCGCCCCGGAATGACAGTTGTCGCCTGCCTCAAGCGGTAACACCGGTGCTGCATGCGCGATGATGTGTGCTATGCGCGGCTACCCGTGTATCATTACCACCTCACCCAAGTGTTCCTTAGAAAAGATGCAAAACATCAAGGCATATGGTGCAGAGCTCCGCCTCTCCCCGAACGGAGTCGGTGAGGACCATCCGCAATCTTACATGAACATGGCTGCCAATTTGGCACGCGATGAGCCGGAGAAGTACTTCGACTTCGACCAGTACAATATCAAGGAGAACGCCGAGGCGTACTACTTTTCTCTTGGACCCGAGATCTTTGAGCAGACCAAGGGCCGTGTGACAACGTTTGTTGCCGGTGGATCCACTGGTGGCACCATCTCCGGCACTGGTCGCTTCCTTAAGGAGCAAAATGGAGAGATTCGCGCCGTCCTTGCGGACCCTATTGGTTCCATTTTTGCTGGCTTCTTCCGCACGGGCTCATGTCCCGAGCCTGGCAAGTTCCTCGTCGAGGGCGTCGGTAAGCAAAACATCCCAGGCTCCTTTGATACCTCGGTCGTCGATGACGTTATCAGCATTGGCGATCAGGAGGCCTTTGACATGTGCCATAAGCTCGCTCGCACCACCGGTGCATGTGGTGGCGGCTCGTCAGGCCTCAACGTCGCAGCAGCTGTGCGCCTTGCTGAGACCAGCACCGAGCCGGAGGTCATCGTGACTGTCCTCTGCGATCTCGGTGCTAAGTACCTCTCCAAGATCTACAACCCTCAGTGGCTTGAAGAGAATGGACTCGTTGCCCCGCCGACCCCTGTTGTCGAATAAATAGATGGGGCTCCTCTTGTAGGTAGCAGCCATATGTAGCACGAAAGGCCTGAAAGTTCCTCCAGCATATGCACAATGTTTCCTTTGCCCACCGCATATGTGTAGGCTCTCATGGCCACCGAGCTAGGACTGCTCCTCATTTATTTTATTTGTACACAAGACAAAAACTCTACTCCGTAACAAACAAAACTAAACCTATAGTGGTCCCCTCTTTTTCTTTCATCTTTGATCCTCATTTTCTTGTGCGTTCCTTTTACTTTTTATTTGCGACTCATAATTGAATGAGTCTTGCTCTTTGTGTTTTGGGCCTCACTAAGCTTTTAATGTTTCCTCTGTTTTTTTCTTGCAGCTTTGATGAACAGGTCCTCTTTGTCTCGGCTAGATTTTTGTTCTCCAGCCTCTTTTATTCTTGCTCACCGCACATGTGTGTATTAGACGACTGGCTGCCTACCCTTGATTCCCGATGTTGATCAACGAAACAAACTTTCAAGCTTTAATTTAATTATTGCCAGTGTATTTTATATTTAATAAAGTTTTTTAAAAAAGGAACAACCTTCAGGTATTTATGACGATCAATGATGGATTCGGATACTAATTATCTCTTATTAGTCCTTCTCATACCATTCTTTAATCTTCGTGAACATATTTCTATTTCACGCGAAGTAGAATAATAACGTGGGATGAAAACCTCACGAGGTCAAAAAAGTACTTCTATTACAACTCTTCTTGTGTGACGAAGTTATACGGAAGTAAGTATTAGTTACAAACCGGATTGGAGAAGAGGGTTCTACAATGACATCAAAAAGTTGCTTCAAAAGATTTTCCAATATCTGTTTCTCTTGCTACATTATTAATATATTTGAATTACCTTCGTGCATCACTTGCGACAATCACTTGCGTCAATTACAAAGTATTCTACGCAAAGAAGCCCATATACTGACCGACACTTTCACTTAAAAGTGCTAAAGAGGGCCTGAATCTTTCGCTTGCTTCCCTCTAATCTTTCAATTAAAAAACATAAACAATAAATAAAAAGTAGTAAAATAATCAGAGCGATGATTGATAACGGACATTTCGATCAGTAATTCCTGTAAGTAGAAAGTTAGGATCGCTTGCCATCAGATGCTTACAATACAGAAGGACTGAATGGCTGAATGGCTGGGTCTTCTAGAGCAATGGTTGTACAATTTTGCATAATAAATGACAAGACCATGTTGGAGCTAGGCATAGGCGATACACCAAATAGCCATCGCTGCAGTCGATACGTTGCGGTAGAATCTTAGAAGAAGACCTTCGCTATTGATAACTCATCTAAAGCCCAGTTGTGCATTGACAGCCCAATCGTTCGCAACAAAGGCTACAAACTGAAGCTCCAGCATGACCGAAGGGCTAAAGGGAAACTCAGCGTGCGATGGTCTGAAAAGATCCAGAGAATGCCCTCAAGCATTGCTCAAAGACTTGCATGCATCAGACTCCTATGCAAAAACACCAAATTCTAAGGAGAATGAGAATAATGTATCTGGTGCTCAACAACATTTCTTTCGAACTATTTCTGCAAAGGAAGATATGGCACGAGTGAAGCGCTTAGTCAACGTGAGGCTATCCTGCGATGTTATAGACAATGCATACTTCCCAAGTGTCAAAACACGACGTCCAAACACGCCTGAGACAGTCGCAGCAGCTCTTGCATTTATCGAAACTAGAAGGAGGGATACACCACGTGCACGTGGTGTTTCTCAGTGGCTTGACGGTCTCGATGAAACCAAAGCGAACATTGAATGACACCAATCGAAGAAGGCTTTTACTCAAAATAGAATTGAAGACATTGTACTGATCCCTGAACTTTGAGATTAATTGAACTATAAATTCACATCTTTATTTGAAAATAGAAACCAACAGCACTGCTGTAAACAGAAAGTTAAACTAGTTTGTATTCAGGCCCCAGAACTTTATACTTGCTTGGAAATTCCCTGTCTGTTTTAAAAATCTGTGATCTTTCAATCATGGTTGTCTGCAAATGGTCTAATTTTGAATTAAGGTTTCTGTTTCGTGTCGACGGGTGACCATGAGATACACCTTGATATTCAACTGCGCTCCCCAAAGCTTAAGCGATGGAAGAGTTGGAGGAAAGTGTCATTTATCAAATAACCTTGTAAAAGACCAATCCCAAATACAAAACCAACAGCGTCTAACAAGTATCCAGCCATGCATAAACCTTCTCGAAAGAAGATAGTTATTTTTGAGATCTAGTTCATTGATGTGCTGAGAAGAAACTGTTTTGCTACCTTTTTACTGCATTCCTGGCAGAAATGAGAACTACATCAAGTGTTTCAAATTCAATCTGTGAAAACGCGCGTCGCAAACTACCAAAGGAGCAAAAGCAATACATGGTTCCTTAACCAAAAGACATACTTTTCTTATTAGCTCTTAGAAGCACACAAAAGTGAAGACCAAGTCAACAATTTTCATATTCATTATCATTATGTCAAAACGCGAGCCATGATTGGGTCGCAAACTAAAGAAGGCACAGCATAAAAAAACATAGAGCAGACGCATAGCATTTTTGGATAAGGGACCGGAAGTGATTGCTTTATGTTTGTTGCGTGATGAAGGGGAACGCGAGAGAGGACAAGAGAAATTTAGGTAAACAGGCTACCGTGGAACAACCAGGTGAGTCTACATGATGGAGCAACCAGCGGTAGCAACAGTGCGTACAAAACCGGCAAGAACTGCAATCTTGTTGGTGTACGAAGAACGGGCGCGGAAATCATGGTCACGAATGCGGTTGGAGTGCTCAACAGCCATGTTGTTGAAGATACGCTTCATTTCGCGGCGCTTCTGGGCCTCGCGACCAACCATATCGAGCTGGTAGATCTTCTCATCACGGTTGCGAATGAGTTGAGCTGCAACAGAGCGCATGGTGGCCTCGTCTTCACGAAGGAAGGTAAGGTCCTCTGTAACAATTCGAGTAGAACCGCGATCGAGTGTATCCAAAGCCTTTTCACGGTAGAAGGTGTAAAGGCGGGTGATATAAGGATCAAGTACACCCTCCTCGCGGTCCTCGAGCTGGATGCCATCAAGGTTGTACATGAAGAGGATACGGGCTTCAAAGAAGGCCAAAAAGGTACCCATCTTTGAAAATGCGCCACCATCCATCTCGTTAGCCAGAGCGCTAATTACGTACTGGCAAAAGGCACGGTACATATCTTCGTAGGTAGGCGGGTCCTCAGTGATCTCCTCAATGGATCCAGCGCGTTTCCAGCGACGAACCCATTCGCGCAGGGGCTGGTTCCACTCTACTTGAACAGCATTGGTGTTCCATTTAGTGAAGACGAGGAAACAGGAGCGACGAAGCTCGGAGAAAAGTTCCATCAAGGTGAGCTGATTGGCCATCATAGCCGGTGTTGTGCGAGAGTTGACGTCAAAACTGATGAGAATGTTGTTAATAATTCCCATTTGCAAAACACTCTCTGTAGCTACCATAATCTGAGACAAAAGATCAGTGTCAGAGACACTGGTATCCGCACCGAGACCCTGAGTATCAATGTAAGACACGAAGTGATCCTTGTCGAGTTTGGCATCGCGGAGTACAGTGCCACGGGTACCTTGAGCTTGAGCACCACTGACAACACAAGCCTGCTCATCCAGAAGAGTGTTCAAACTAGAACTCTTACCACTACCGCTGGTGCCAACAATAAGCAAGTTGTAGCGCAGCTCACGTCCGTGTTCGCGCTCACGAATGCTGTTGTGCTCAGCCTCTAGTTGGACCTTGTGAAGCTCCAAGGTAAGAAGGTCCTTTGCACGCTCATCGAGGTCACCATCAGAGGTATCTGCGAGACGCCTTTCGATTTCCTTGGCGCGGGCGTCAAGCTGTGCACGCATCTTAGCAATATGCTCAAGTTCACGACGCTCAGCACGCTCCTCCTCTGTCATATCATCAGTCGGGGGCGGCACATCGACGGCTTCCTGATGGTCCCCATTTTCCACGCGCTCTGCAGCGAGGTCAGCGTCAATTTCGTCCATGCGATCCGCTAGCTTAAAGATACCGTAGTAGTCAACTTCGCGACGCAAGGTGATCCAATCCAAGGTACCTGGGTCAGGAAAGTCAGCGTCACCGTCGCGCAAGTAGTTGAGAATGACGCCAAATTGGGAACCATCGCGATCGATGAAAACTCGGCCATGCGAGTCCCGCTGAAGGCGGCCTTCGGCCTCAAGGTCCATAAACATTTGCTCTAATCTAGACCCATCTGCATTCATCAGAGTTGCTCTGGTCGTCATGAAGATATGTCCGCCCACATTGAGCACAAGAACGTCGTCGCCAGTAGCCTCAGGCACCTTAGACTTGCGCGACTTGGAGCCCAGGCCGAGAAAGCTCTTCATCTTGCCTAACCTCACTCAGTTGTTCTTGACACCAAGTCCGTGTACCGCTGACCCAACTGCGAAGCGGGCAGGCGATCGACGCAGCGACCCAGCGCCGTTCGCTGGCTCAGGATTCGATGAAAGCAGTTTGTTCCACAGATCAATTAAGATCGATCGATCGATCGATCGATTGAATTCATCAATTCATGAATGAATGAATAAATAAATAAAAACTAATAATGATTGCCTCAGAAGTAGTCATGATTAGTCCGTATTTCGTTCTTTCTTTTTTTCTAGCTTCTTACACTCAGCCTCATCATCGCACTTAAGAAAGAAAACAAAACAACATTAGCGTAAGTCGCAACGCCGCCACGTCCAGCGCGAAACTGCTTCTCACTGAGAAACCTAAACCGCCATACATTGGCATGAAACAGCATCACAGGCACCTCAGCCGCAGCCAACTTGACGGCGATCTCAGCTCCGCTCTTGCTTGCACGCGCACGCGGCGCCTTTTTTCTTTTTATTGTTATTCTTTTACTTTAACATTTACATTCTCCCACAAGTCCTTTACTTCTATGACAATGTTAAGAGCAGATACTTTCTTTTCTCCTCCCTAGTACAAAACTAGTATAATTCACGGCCATACACGCAAGCAGCTTTTATTGCACACAGTATGGGGGTTGTGAGCAGTGTAGTGTGCCTCCAGGGGAGGGTTTCCTTATGGCTCATAAGGAGGCGGTGTGCAGAGAGCAGAACCAGGAATGCCCTGTAGATATTGATACAGGTATAAGTGCAGGGAAAGGAAGAACAAAATATTCATTGAAACAAAGCAGCCCCGTTCATCGAGTTGTGATTTCTGAAAAGCTTCAATGATAGTGTTGACGCTGTAGAAGGTCGAGGCGGGGCAGCCATCTTGACTGGTGACGTGCACTCAAGTACCGCGATTGCTAGCCGCCCATACGGGTTCATCTCAGCCGTGCGACGTGGTGGCCTGTTACACACTACGGCTTCTTTCCAGCGCGTGCAGTGCTATCTGATATAAGCTAACAAAACTATTAGGTACTACTAGTTGTTTGTTTAAGCCATCATGTTGTTTTTTTAGTATCGAAGGTTAGAATAATGGTGCGAAATTCCAAGCGAAACGCTCGACTCCACTGGGCTTATTCTCGCGATGGGTTTGGCACCACCCGAAATTGCGATATCTTTCTGTCTGATGGGCGTTCTTATTTGTTTTCTGGCCTCATCAGTTAGTGTGCAGTGCAAGTATCTGATCAGTAGATCATCATCGCCGCCGCAGATGTGGCTCGCCGCTTCTTGAGGTCGAGTAGGATATACCCATGCGTGGCAGTCGGGGCTACTGCTTTTTGTGGTGCTGGTTCAACTTTGTAATGTGCTACATCTTTGCATGGTGTTCTTCTTTAGTCAATTCTGTGATGGACACCTTGATGTTATATTTGGGTATTTTAGTTAGTTTCTTTTTTAGAACAGTAAGTGGAGCTGTTGGGCCTTCACTCGCTCGCCGCTTGTTTGTTCACTGGGGCAGCTTGGAGGGCTTGCTTGTTACTCTCACTGGTTCATAACCACGGTCTCGATTGCCAATTCTAATGAAAGGCTCGCACGTGCAGCATCATGATAATCATGATGACTCGTGAAGCAGCGCCAGTTCTTTTCTGATGGGTGCGCGCAGTTTATGCACCATATGCTACTTCTAGCTCGCCGTGGGCGAGGGAATATCAAAAAATACTTGAACGCTTGCTGGCGCAGATGGTGCATGCATTTAATGCCTGAATTGATTTAGGAAATAACAGTCCTAGACTTTAGAATCAAGGTGTTTGTTCTGCATCTGACAAACGAGAGGCTGGTTGTGAAAAAGTAATTTTAGTTTTAGATAGCAATTGTCTGAGCAGCCTGAGGATACAATAACCGAGGTGAAGTTCAATCAGCAAACAAGTGCAGAGCAAATTATCCGAGAACTTCACCATTCATTCACCCACCTGAGCTTATGCATCTAGGGCATCTAAGGATTGCGTGCCGGCTCTACAGTGGCTCAAAGCAATCTCTCGAGCAATTAACGTTGATCACCTTTCTCAAGTTCATCTACTTTTACTCTGTACGCCCTACGATACCCTTGGCTTGCAAGATCTCAAGGGGCGTTTTGGGACAATACTGATGATCATGCAATTTATACTGTTCACACAGAGCAGGTTGAGTTTCAGGTTTGTTGGAGATGGACTAGCACGTGTGTAGAAGGTCCTAGGACTGCAAAATGTAATGCAAGGTCCCATTGTAAAGTGGGACCTAGACTGGGACCCTCAAAATGCTGGCAAAAGAATATATAGCACGTGCACGAAGAAAAGGACTGCGAACACAACAAAGATAAAGTCTGCGCGGGTATTCAGGCTCGTAGAAGACTGGAGGTGATACCACAACTAAGGGCCGCTCATCAGATATAGATTCAAAGTGTCTCGCAAGGATGAGTGCGCCAAGCGACGAGGAGCTGCGAAAAGCAGTCGATGCAGCTTGCGCTGGACATGATGACTTGGAGAAAGACGCGAAAGCTTTGACGAGGACCATTGCGGATGACCATTTCATGTGGAGAATCAAGGTCGACCGAGTACAAAAGATTCTTGATGAGCGTGAGGCAGCAAAAGTCCCGCCAAGGAAAGTTCCGGAGGAGCTCTTCTCCTATGATTGGGGACAAGGGCAAGCTGCAGATATTATGCATGCTCGTGACTGGACGAAAGAAGACGTTGAAGGAATCCACCATGCTCAGGCTGGCCTTGGGTCTTTTGGTTGCTTTTTAATAAAACTCGCGAAGGAGGAAAATGGTGTTGTGGTGCTTAAACAAAAAACTCAAGATCTTCCAAACGAAATTCTTGCGGCTGGTCTCCTGCGTGCAGTAGGTGTCCCATGCCCACAGACGCGACCACTTGCGGACGACGAGCTTGAGTCTTTAATTTGGGCACTGCGTGAAGTTCCTGTGACAGTTCACGGCACATGTAATGAGATTCATAGCCCACGATTCCGTGAATCTGGTGCTGTTCTTATGGAGTTCATCCCTGGCCATGACCTGGATGACTTGCCACTATCACAGCGCGACCCGGACGCGCTTTCAGAAAAAGATTGGCAAATAATTGGAGCTATGCTTGTTGTTGATGTGATAATCAACAATCCGGATCGCGTACCCACGATCTGGCGATCAGACGGCAATGGGGGTAATATTATCGTAGACGAAAGACAGAAACCCGGAGCGCGCGTGGTAGCGATTGACCAGACAGTTAACCAGGTTCTGAACACACACATGCTGAATCAATATGTGACCCGGGTGTCGCACTTAATGTCGCCCGAGGCTATCGCTCATATCGAACAGTTCTTCGACTTGCCAAAAGCGCTTGGTGCCGAGAAGGCTGCCGTAGCTCTTGATGCTATAGAAGAGGGAATGAAGAAGACCATTACGTTACTTTTGCGTGATAGCTCAAAGATTGTTAGTGCAGCTCTTGCAGAAGTGAAATCTCACTCATTTTCAGATTTTGACGAGCCTGGGGCATCTGCATTCATCACATCTACCATTGCTGCTCTGCCTACGCCTTCCACAAACAGCAAGGGGGGCGTTATGATGAGCAGACTAGAGCATGCTGCCATCACTGACGGAAGTACTACGCAAGGTGCCGAAGGAGAGGATGGAGGTCTACTTGGCTACATTCGTAGTATATGCAGTTTTCCGACTGAGCAACCAGCAGGGAAGCAACCCTCGCCATCATCCAAATGATCAATACCCTCAACAATTTAATGAATAGTATACGTTGAAGACCAAGTATGCATTTAGACTACCTCAACTACTCTTTGAAAACAATACAAATACTAAATGCACATAGACTTTATACATCAATGCTCCAATTTATCACTTGAGACTCGTATATCGCAAACGGATTTATACGAAATCATTTATTATTACAGAGTGCGTTCCGCAGAACAAGGGTTAACAAGAAAACCAATGTGACAAGTGAAGGTACAAATTCAGTTGTTGCTATATCTTTAAGCTTTCTCACGAAAAACGTTTGTCTAAGATAGATTTGTACCTTAAGAGACATCAATAATTTAAAACTCGTCCTCATACCAAGAATTAGGAGAATGTGATATAGAACGAAACGAAGATAGGTACGATTTCAGATGTTATCTAAGGGATAGTCATTGCTCAATCCTGCAAGAAACAGGACATGTGTCTAGAGGCACAGGTATGAATGCAGATATGGCAGCTTTGTTGAAAACCCTGAACAGAAAGAATTGAAGCAAATTGCGTTGACAAAGACCGCTTGCAACCTCAACTGCCAGATGTTTCCTTTCTGCCACATACATTTATTCTTACGTGACTGTAGAGACTTGGATGGAACAAAAGCGATAAATTAAGACGAATGGGTGAAGGGAAAAGAAAGGTATGCGGTACGGTGGATGTTAAGAAAGTAGAACAAAAAGGGTGAACCCCCTAGGACTTGCAGACATATTATGTAAGATCAGGTGCAATCACCGCGGCGTATTATGAAGTGTCTGAGTTCTTTTTACTTAAGGTTGCTGCTCTGAGCAGTACTGTCCTCCATATCCACAGAGATTGCCCCAAGTTCTGCTGCCTCCTTTTCTAGGTGTGCAATAAGCTTAGAATGGACAACCTCATAAGTTGTTTCGCTCGAGGAGTGGAACTTGTTGTGCAAAGACCGAGAGCGCCATGTGTAATTAAGGTACGCAAATAAGAAGAGAGCATGGAACATCAGAAATATCACCCAGGCTCCTAATTGCACGTTAATGTTATCGAGATCGGGAATAATGTTGGAGAAGGAAGAAAGCACGAGTGCAATAGAAGCATACAAGAACATTGCTAGCTTGTAGTAGTCGGAGAAGGTTACACGGTCACCAGTACTGCGCATAAAAGCAAGACTCATTGCCACGAGCAAAGACACGTTATAGCTAAGGCGGGCTGACTCATCAGAGAAGAAGAGAATAGAAAGTGGTGCAAGCACAGCAAGAAGCAATGGGCGCATAAACTCATACACGACATGTTGTACAAAAGTAGCGCGTCGATCCACAAGAACAGATCCTGTTACCTCACTGTAACGAAAGCGACTAAAACCTTGAGAGTTGTAAAAGGTGATTTTCGGCGTGCTATACCATGTAAATTTGTTGCGAAGCGTAAGAACCACCTCTTCGTCACGAACACGGCCACACTTGGAATCTACCAGTGTAGTTTCATGATCAAGCATGGCAACTGCAAGCTCAGGAGGCCACTTGACACGATCGATTGAGGTGTCAGCCCAGGGTACAAAAACAAGCTTGGTATCATCCCAGTTGCTCGTAATAGAGACCTTGAGCTCATGAAAGTCAAAGGGAAACCATGCACCGCGATCTCCCAGAGGAAAGGTACCGTCAAATTCGTAAGCAAAGGTTAGCTTACCATTACGTTCACGGACCCACTCTGTGTGCTTAGAGACTTCACCAAGGAATTGAACCCAGGGTGTCCACTCTGAAATCTTGCGACCATTGGATGTTTGGATGTAATGCGGGTTCTTGGGACGAGGCACACGGTCTGCATTGGTGATTCCAAGGTCAGACATTTTCACGCGGACGTACACCAGAAGTTTTCTGAAAATATATATGAAGAGAGAAAAGGTTAGATGTCAAAATGCAATTTTCTACAGACCAACAGGAAAAACGTACGAGCGAAAAGTACTTGTGTTGATGTTGATTTCGCGAATATTGATGAAATCAAAGCGGGCTTCGCCCACGATGGGACCGTCAATACGTGAAGACCAGAACTGGACCCATGTGCTGTCACCTTCTGTATACACCCAAGTACCGATTCGTTATCATGCGTAATCGTTGCCGAATTAGAGAAAGAACATATCCTTCAGCGTTAGTTCCTGTCTGATACCTTATTGCCCAAATATAACCTTTGTCTATTCTACTTGAGGTCGCAAAGTTGGACCTCAGCTTTTGCAGATAGAGCAGAGAGGTCCCTTGCACTAAATCTCATCTCTGTCCATCTTCACGTACCATCGAAGACCTCATCGCTGAGAGGCATCTTGATAATCGTCTTTCCGTGCAGGAAGAGCTCTAGAATGAGGAATCTAGGTGCCCTCCGAGTAGCCACCAGCCTCAGTAGCAGCAGTCCACGGTCAAAGGTTCTGTCTTGTACAAAGTTGTCAAGCTCCGGTCCACGCACGCCCACGCTCGACGCACTTATTCCTTGCTTTCTTTCTATATCAATAAAACTCAAGGATCTACCTTAAACTCTAGCTCTCATAGGAGTACGTACACCTCGCTCTTTTTGCACATGCTACAGAAGCAGAAGACCTTTTCTTTCTTTCTTTTCTCCAAATACCATTTTAATGAAAAACAAGAACAGTTTGAGGCAAATGGTTCTTCACTTGGTGAAGATTGCCAATGGCAAAGACCAGGACAGTGCCCCAGCTCTGCCGCCTAGTACACAAAAACGCTGAGCAAAAAGCCGAGACTGTACAGCCAAAAATGAGATGAATTCCATCTGGTTTCCTTAAGTTCTTCCTGCACATCCAGCGCGTGCGCCACAGAGTAAACCGGGTGCACACGCCTTAAATGTTAAGCATTGATATCAACTCCAAGGTTATCTATAAATCTACTGTGGTACATGACCCCAAGCTGAGCGTTTGCTCCAAGCTAACAAAAGAAGATCTATCAATTGAGGTGCAGATACATAGTTGGTTCGAAGAATTTATGAGGAAGCGCCTAGGAAGCTTGTTGGATATAACAATACTAGGAAACTCTCAAGCATACTTTGCATCACCAGGCTAGGCACGTATATTATGATACATCAGAATACAGCCATTGAGTACCAATCTCCCCAAATACACTTCAACAAGGTGTATTGTATGCTCAAGTACCTTTTGCATATCTGCTTTGCAACAGCATGAGGAATCATTGCTAGAGCATGTGATTAGTCTACAACCTCTTGAGATGTCCCGATACAGTTATTGATATCAATATCATAGAAAGAACTACTGGCCTAGGCATAGTCCAACAACTGAAGTTTTCTACAAACATTTCAAGAAATATAAATTAAGGGAACGCCATCAAGGCAGTACTGATGTGGTCCAGTTAAAGTTTGTGCGAGTGTGCATAAATAACAATTGCAGGAAAGCAAAAACTTGAAGACGCATTGAAGACTTTGTGCACACACTCTAATTTGAATGCTGCCTGTCGAATACATCATTTCAAAGCGGGGTCGTTTTATAAGTTTGTATCAGCATTGCTTTATCTCTTGTAGGCTGTGGTGAAATCTGGTTTCCAAAGCGTCACGGTTTCTTCAAGTTAGTGGATAGAGTGTGCGCCTGCCTGAAAGTTAATGCGGGATTTTAGTTTGACTATCCAGACATTTGCAATTTGTTAACAAACTGCATATATTTGACTATTTGTACATGTTTCGTGAGATTGGGTTTGCCTCAGGAACACTGTTTGCATGTCGGGCATATGGTGCTCAAAATGTTCTCGTCTTCATGCAAACCTTTTAATAAATCGACCGAGGATTTTGCTTGCTTATTCTGAGCATTTGCTATTCGATAAAGACGTTGGAATGTAAAATAAACTTGTCTCTCTGGGGTTGGAACCAGGAGGTGCTCCGTAAATCAGTGAAGCCACGTGCTTTATTTGCTGTTGTAGTTGCGCTTTCAGGATTTTGAAATGACTACGGATATCTGAATGCTAATATTGAGCGTTTGTTTCTTGAGATCTTAAACAAGTGATTGTATTTGTAATGATTCAGAGCGCAAGTTACAGTAGCATCAATGGCATTTGACCCTCCATCAACCCTACAATCAGCTAACTTGCAATAGAATCACGCGTTACAAAATGATTTATTGATGTGGATCTTTGTTTTCACTCCGGGGCTAGTCTGAAATTCTGAATATTACAAAATAGTACTTACAGCAAATAGATAATGCAGAACATCAGGATGAAAAGATCGAGAAGTTTCTGGGGAATCGAATAGAGTACCAGGAACCGGTTTACTCGAATACGTAATAGATTCACCTAAAAGAAGCGCGCTATTGATTGTAAGTTTTCTACAATACAGACGCTCTCATTGTATCGCACCTTCTAGTTTAACTTGTTTATTTTGGTTTTCTGCTGACTGATGAAGGAGTACTGGGTAGTCGATAACTTAATCACTTTTACTCTATCAGAATAATAGTAGGAAAAAAAACTTTGAAAGCTACCAAGCCAATGACAGGCTGCTCTAGATAATAAACTTGAGTACGAAAATTGAGAATACAAGCTCTCCTCGCGCTTATTTTTGGGCAATATCTGACTCATTACCGGTCTCCCTGGTTTTCGCTCAGATCTCGTGGACAGAAAGGAACCCTTTTCGTGGTTCTTCGAGTAAAAAGAATCGATCGTGTTGTACTCCTTAAACCACGGGCGGCAACATAAGTATTGTGTTTGAAACATTGATCACGTTTAAGTAGCAAGGTCGAAGTGCCAGAACTTGCACATAGGGTTTTGATTCATGGACTGCTAACATCATTACGGGGCAAATGTGGCTCAATCCTTGTCAGCTATAGTATACCTTGTGAGGGGCTTCATTAATGGTCTTGGAACTGTATATTTGTGCGAGACAAAAGCTGAGCGGTACTTTTTTGATTTCGCTTTAGCCAAGCATATTGAAAGTAGGAATAGCCCCAGGTTCAAGAGTCAGCTTTAGTTGATCTCATGTTGTTTCCAAACATTTCAACATGAAAGAAGCAGGCTTTAGTCAGTGACTTTAACATATATATATGGTTCGACAAACTGTTTTGACCTCTTGAAGGCCAATGGAATATACAAGAAAGATAGTAAGTGTTACATGCCCATTTTAGATCCAAATCAATAGTTATAGGATATTTGAAATCGTGTTAAATTCAGGTGATTATTTTGCATGCTCTATGTTTGCCGAAAAGCATAATGCTTCATAGATGTGTCCTGCAGCGCTTCCAGCCGAGGCCGATTTGGAGATGCAAGAATAATTGAGTTGGAAAGACTCTTTGCAATTTGAGTTTTTTCATACTGTAGAGCTCTTTTTGTTCTGCGAAGCTGTTGCTGCTTCAGTATGTATGAACTTGAGGCAGAAATGTAAGGATTAAATCAAGTCAAGGGTTGGGTAAGGTCATTTCTTCAGTACTGGCCATTTCAATTTTAATTTCTTGGTTACACCTAGTTGAACCTTCCCCCTATTTGCAACTAGAAAGAGGGAGATTGAGCAAAAACAAAATATAAATATGTATAACACTTTAGCTTTCTGAAAAACATCGCAGGCCACATGCATATAACCGGCAGACAAGGCTTCTGCTACAACCTAGCCCACCATTACCCCTATTTGCTTTTATATCTCCATACTGCTTCCCAGCTCTTGATTGCTTACTCCGACTCCAAAGTCAAGACGCTCCTACGATTTCTACGTAATACGATCGTCGTTCGAAGGCTAGAAGTTGTTAGGTAGCACTACGTGCCTAGCTAGAGTACCTCACCATCTTTAACAAGGACAGCACAACCCGGCGCGTCATTTTCCTTTCGAGTGTGTACCTGGTCCCCGGGGACATGATTATGCTTGCGCGATCGAAGACGTAAGCAAAAGGAGGCAAGCTTCAGACCCGCCGGAGCGATGGGAAATAAATTCGTGGTGGCCATTTCAAGGTGCGTTTGCCTCCCTGCTTGGGCGGACGTATAATCGCATCGTAGCTGGTGCAGATACAAGTGCACTGGCAAGCTGGCATTGTGCCCGCTGCATCTGCGCCCTACCATACCGCACTCAATGAAGGACGCAGCGGAACGCAGCAGTTGTAAATAAATCCTCTGCCCCGGCCCAGAGAACACCGTCTTGGGGTTCTCTGGGTCTCCATCGCGACCTCCTGAATCGAGTGGAGGCAAGGCCGCACGATAGATGAATTGATGGGCGAACAGCAGATAACCAACCTGCTTGTTGCTTCCTTCCTTCTCCTTTCCTCGATCGCGCTCGTTCGTGTTCAGTAGTTGTAGTGCTTGTTGTCGATTGGCAATCGCTTGTGCTTTCACCTGGCAGCTGGAAACCAGCGGCGCTCGCTCGATGGGGCAAGAAGGGCATGCTAACGATAAGATTGACACCTCTGCTGGGGCGAGAATGAGAAGGCTTCATGACTCAAAGAGGTACCTGTTCTTTTGAATTTCTGTCTGAGGATGAGGCAGGCCATAAATGAGTGGACTTTGCGAGCAATAGAACGACTTACTACTCTACCTGTTAGTTACCTGCTCAGGCTCATCTGCACATGATGCCGTGATCTATTCGATTAAAGTGCAACTTGCGAAGGGTTCGTTTGCCAGCGTTAAAGAGAGAAAGTACGCGATGCTCTTTTGCTAATTTCGCAATCAGGATTTGAGGGGCGCATTTAAGATCTCTAACATAGTGTGTAAAATTTAAAGGTAGTGATGCCGCTATCTGAGTGGGCCGATAAAATATTAAACAAAATGAACGACCTTTGTGAAGTTGGAAAGAACTTGTTTAAGCATCACATTTAGAAATGATACTCAAGCCAAAGTATGTATGAATTGGCTCCTGCAGAATATTCGTATGAGCGAATTTCATGTGAATAAATGTCTCAGCAGATGCTTATGTCTAACGTACATTAAATTGCAGACGACTTGATTTCCATTTACAGATGCTAGGACATGTCTTTGTCACAAATTTGATGGCGCCAGAGTATCTGTGCGTATGTTGTTTTTTAATTTGAAGATTTGCTTGGAGTTTCCTTCCATCTTGCTCAAGCGGTTGAAGCTTTGCCGAATAAGTTGAACGTCAAGGTCTCAACAGGCCGGCATGTTTGCAAGGTGAAGACGAGGTATTCAACCGCTCCATATCAAACAATTTGAGGCATAGTCGGTCTCGAATTGACAATGTTGGTACCCGTGATGCTTTTGCATGCGCATTCGGTTGTTAGATCTTGAATGCTGCACTAATTTGCGCACCTTCTCAAATCACGATGTTGTTGTTACTTTCTCGTTACCACTTTTACTACCGCTACCACCACCACCATCAACATACGTATGTACTATCTATCCACCTAACGT
The DNA here is from genome assembly GCA_004764695.1 of Schizochytrium sp. TIO01. NCBI lineage: Eukaryota > Bigyra > Thraustochytrida > Thraustochytriidae > Schizochytrium > Schizochytrium sp. TIO01. The sequence continues at coordinate 2,493,397 of SMSO01000037.1, read as the reverse complement.
TTTTAATTCTCCTCCTCTTTTCAAGAAAGCATGTATGTGAATGAAAATGACGACGTGTTCATCCTAAATCTCCCGAGGAGTGCCGACATTGGTCCTAACAAGATACTGACTGGGGCTTGCGGCAAACCCTCCTGACGAGGAAAAGTCTCTCCCATCGCGCGGCAAATTAGCCTGGTCTCTAGATCTATGCATCATCATCATCTTTGCACGCCTCGAGAGGCTGGCTGCTGGCAGAGGATTCCCTCTCTCGCGAGCTTCCTTGGCCGCCTGCTGCTGCACAGGCAAATCGATCGATATATAAATTAATAATCGGAAGGTACTGTGAGTACTAGTTAAAAAAGCAAACAAAAAAACATTTCTTTAAAAATACGGGCCTAATCATGAAAAGATTCACAATCATCAGACTGCAGACCGACGCACAGAGAAATTATTCGCCACTGTAGATAGACGCCTACTACAAGCAAGACCAACGTGATCGTTTCTACAATTCTATTCCCCATCAAGGACCACACCATGTATGATAAACCTACCTTTCATCAGCCACCACTATGATGATCAGCCTCGCTCTTGTTAGATCACCCAACTATAGTTGTCGTCATCATACTCCTCTCAACTAGTAGCACCTTTCTCTTTCTTGAATATTTATTTAAAAAACAAAAAAATAAAAAAAAACGCTTTTATTTTCTTTCAAGCTTTTCAATTTAATTTTTTATTTATGTAAATTAAAATGTATTTCCATTAACAACAACAAACTAAAATTAAACAACGTACATCTAGGCCGGGTTCTGTTCCTCCAATTCCAACGTAGGTAGAAGACCTCTCGAGCAGACAGACATAAGCAGCAAAGAACTGAACTAGGTTATTCCGGTTCTACAACTTTCGCACACTCTTGCACCCTCTTCCTCGCGAGGGTTTGAATGCATATTCAAATTCACAGAACTAGACTTGGTTCTGTGGCTCTGGTCAATCTATAATATCAACTTCACTAATAAGACATTGTCTTCGACTTTCGCCATTCAAGGTGGTTATCGTCGTTCTTGCCTACTTCAAACACTACCTAGTATACGATCTTTGAAGAGTATTTCGTGTGCGATTCTTCAAGTTCTGCTGCCGCGGCGTTGGTGCACCTGTTTTGAAGGGGGGCGGCCAAGCACGTGTCGGGCTGGCAGAAACTTCTGCGCACGAGAGCATGAGCGTGTGAACGAGTGAATGAATTCGTGCCTGTCATGGAATAAATGTCTTCGATGCACAGGAACCACAAGATCATTAGCACCAGCAGGTATCTAGGTGCTTACTCCTACGGCCGGCTACCTGGCCTGGCCACCGTGCTTAAGCCTGGTCGATTTGACGATAATTGATAATGATTGGATCATCAGGAAGATTGGTGCAGATGACGCAGCATCTTTGGGCCCCACCCACCCCAGCCTTCCTCCAATTCCGCTACCGTATAATAATGCATTATTATGTTTTAAAAAATTAAAAGAAAACAGAAAAAAACATTTTTACAGAAGGAATTATTCATCTACTTCTAAAATGAAATTTTAATGTTTGATTTAACTTTGAAAAGAAAGATGATCATTTTACCTTTTAAAATTAAAATTGAAAGGAGAGATAAGGAAAAAGAAAAAGAAAAAGAAAAAGAAGATAGATAAAATAGTAGTACGATGGTTTTCTTTAATTGTTTCTCTTTTCCTTTAGTTTTCTTGACGTATTATATGGGGAGGCGACTCCCACATATTTTTAAAATTTAGTTTTTAATGAATAGAAAAGAGCTTAGTAGTACCCTACCTACTATCTCTCATGAGGTCCTTTTCACAGGCTACTCGGTAAAAGCTATATCACATCATAGTGGTAGGCTAATCGGAAGATAAAGCGGAGGATTCGCTAAAAGGGTGCGCAGGCAGCGCAGCGCGTCATCGCCCATTTCGTATCCAGATCAGGTGCTCTTCATTAAACAACGAAAAGACCACTGATCCGCCACTCGTAATAGTGGGTGGGGCTTTCTGCTACGCAGGAGGAAGGCGCAACGGAGGCACGTTGGAATCACCAGAACAGCGACAGGCACTCACTCACTCACTCACTCACTCACTCACTCACATTGGGAAGCGAGCTCCTCCTGCGAGTTGGCGCGGAATATTGAGCCCAACGCCGCTCCGGGCGACCTCTTACCTACAACTCCAACGAGAATGGCAATGGCGGCGCTCTAACTAGTTGCGATTTGCAACGAAAGATTTGAAAAAAACCACACTAAGTTGAACTTCGGTGGGTCACTCGAACTACTAGATGGCGAGTGCTATATAGGCTATGGGAGGTTGAGAGAGACCCACCCTAGATTCTCTAGCTCTCGAGCTCTTTGCCTGCCTGTCTGCCTGGCACTCTTCAGACGCTCCAGAGGCATACATACACATGATGATCATAAGGAGCTCTACTCACAGCCTGAGAGGAAAAGCTCTCACGCCGCCGCGTCGTCACCGCCCTCGTCGACTGCTCGTGTGGCGTTCTCTTCGTTTCTCTCTGCTTTCTGGTGTACCAAGCTAGGAGTAATTTCTATTAGGAGGACTAGGTACGTGCTGCATCTCATATCTCATTGCATGTGTGCATGCACGCCTTAAAACAACAACAACAACAACAACAACAACAACAACAACAACAACAGCAACAAGTATTCTCGTTCTCGACGTCGCCGAGGCCAATGGAGTCTATACGCTACGACGCCAGGAGGACGGCTGCTCGCTAGCTCGTAGGAGCACACGGCAAGCTGGATCCGTGTCCAAAGGCTCGTCTTGGCTCAGCCAGGGAGACTCGCTGGCTGGCGCCACGCATAATGAATGCCACGAGAGCGCGTATTTTGCAGGGAGTTCTTCTGCTGTAGCAGTGAACTTCCTTCCTTCGTTCTTACTTTCTGCGCATGAAAGACATTGCGGAAAGGAGGAGAGAGATCGTGAGCAGTTTAATTTACCTTGGAAGTTCAAATCGACTATCAAGACGGAGTTCTTTGTTGGAGACGCTTTCGAAGCCAAGGCCAAAACCAAAGGATGGACGAGGCAGCTGCTACTCGCTGAGTGAGAGCCCGCTCGCGAGGCTACGCTGGGGCAGAGGGGAGGCCGCACAGATAAAAGATCGCTCTACTCGGGCATTGGACGGAGAGCAGGTGCGCGCTAAAGAACTTACTCGGCCTTGGAGCTTTCGAGCGAGCGAGCGAATACCATGAACGCATCATCACCCATCAGGTGATGCCCTTGTTCCTGCTACGGACTACTAGCTAGCTAGCTAGCTAGCTAGCACTCACTCGCTCACGCACTCACTCCTAGCGCGCAGCTAGGCTCGCTACGAGGGCGTGTTGACGCGGAGTAGGAAGAGAACCAGAGAACGGATACTGCTACCCTTTAGGCTACCTGATAGAAGGGGTCTAGAACGAAAGGATCACGCTATTAGTTATGTATGTATGTATGTATATGTAAAAGTGAGTAGGAACCTGCCTAGGTAGCACATGGCAAGGAGGGAATACTTTGCATTTCAGGGTACTCTCTTTGGAAGAGGATCGACATCATGATGATGCGTGGAGGCTATTTCAAGAGCAGAGGAAGGAAGCATCGATGTGACCTGCGCAGAAGAACTCGTAAAACTGGACAAGCAGCCCAACTGAGCTCGCCTACTTGTATCTCGTGCAGGCGGTCTTAGATACGAAGGAGCGGCGCGCGCAGTTTTCAAGCTCGTTTCGGCAGATACTGCGATTCGGTCTACCATCATGTACCCCGTACTATAGCGCACGGTTTCGAAGGGTTTTGCATTTTTTATATCTTGACTTGGGTTCGTACCTGAGCAAAAGGAGCGACGATAAAGTACCTTTGACTCGAGAAAGTGAGGCCCTTCGTAGGATTCTGGCCGAGGTTTTCAAGGAGCCCGGCAAATCATCGCCATCTCTCCGGCCCGCTTGGACGAGGGTCTCTCTTCCACCTACCGGGGTTGTATGTTCATAAGTACACGCATTGCCATGCTCGTTGCGGGTTTCAACCGCCCTTTTCAGCGTTGCCAGCTACCCTCAACTAATTGCAGTTTCCGGCTGTGAATCAACTTTTGGTTTGGATTTTAAAGCTTCCCAGGACACTCCCAAAAATCCAGGCAGAGTGTCTTGAGCAAGCAACCAGCAAAAGCTCGCGACACTCGCTGACGATGATCTAGCGTCAAGACCAGCCCCGTCGAGAGCTCGCGAGTGTGTCTACGCAGGCACTCGCTGGCCTGGTTTGCCTTCCTGAGCTGCCAACGCTCGGCTCTGAGGTTGAACAGAGACGGCCTTGATTGTCCGCCGTGAAGAGACCGCCTGCCGCCATTATCGTGGTCCGGCCTATATCTACTCTTAGAGTTCTCCTCCGTCTTCGCTCAAGCAGTTGGGTAGTGGAGTATAGTGTTGATCTATTATAGAAATATTGAATCCCACGTTTATTTGCAAGTAGAAATTGAATCAAGTTGGCACGTGAAAAAGAACTTGACCCGTAATAGAGAGCAGAAGGCAAGGCACCTTTTAGATGGGCCATGGCCCATCTGGATTTGATTGATTTCTCTGACGAAGCGAGGATCGTTTCTGAAGGAGAGCAGATCGGCAGGTTGTCAGGGAGCACTCGACGCGCCGGGAGGGAGGCAGAGAGTCGCCTTGCGGACGCCGTGCTTGCCTTCCTGCAGGGAGGGCTGCTGTTAAAAGCTGGCTGTCCAGTTCTCCAAGGCGCGGCAGTTCCTCAAGAGCGCTGGAGTTTCCAAGTTTTCGTATCTATCGTTTACTTACTTGTTTAATACTAACAACAAGCAGATATTACTTTAATTGAAAATAAATATTATTTATCCATAAAGAAAATATTTTAAAAAGTATCATTGGTTTTAAAATTAAAATTAAAAGAGGAAATGAACCATTTAAAATAAAATGAAAAAGATTGAAAGATGTTTTTTTTTTGGAGCCTGAGAAACAGATGGAAATAGGAAGGGGTAAAAAACGAATTTCTCTATGTCATTGAACGAAATCAACCGTGGCTCGCTGTCCATAGGTTGGTTATGTATGCGATGACAGAAGTTCGAGTTATCCTTGATTCGATTCTCCGCCACTCCTCTTTTCTGGCAACTTGACTTTGACAGCAGCTGTTTCTGGCTCGGTGCTCGTGGGACGTGTCGGTACGCAGCCGCCGGAGTTTGGCGACTTTCTCCACGAAGGAAGGACGCCAACAAGAAATCAAGGGAGAATCATCAAGCACTCCATTGTTTTGTTTTGCTCCTCGTAGGCATCCTTACAGCAGCGTCATCACCAGCCTTCAGCACGTATTTTATATTGCAATTTTTACTCAAATAAAACAAACAAAAACATGCCTGCCGTTGAAGCGATTATGGGTAGAATGTACGAGCTCAGTCCTTCGGTGACTGGTACGAAATCGGTTTGATGAATCTTGTCAATCATCTTCGTTGGGAAGAATAGGACAAAGTTGCATATTGCAGTTAAATGTATGCAGCAACTCGGTGAAACGAACTAGACGCTGGCTAGGATTGATTGCCACAACCAAACAGTTATTAAACTTGAT